>CACRXP010000286.1:279013-323918 GCA_902702965.1 Spirometra erinaceieuropaei
GCAGTAAAGTTGCCAGGAGGGGGGTGTAGCAGCCCTTTGTCATAATCTTGTTTATAAACAACTCCTTATAGTTATTCTGGTAGTTAAGCATTTCCCATACTCGCATGTAGTCACTTTCGTCTAATTTGGTGTTTACGCAACGGGTACGCAGACGGCCTAACTGGTGCGAGTTTCGATCACCGCGCTGGTAGTTAAATTTGTTCTGGCTTGTTTAAGTTCCGAGGAGGTCATGTACCGGACAGTTAACTTCCGATATTGCAGTAGGTGGGTTGACTCATGAAATATCAACGGAAATTCCGAAATGCGTTCTCGTTTCGAAAAGATTAATTAAGTAGTGTTGTAAAACCAATCATCATGCAAAACAATTCTATAATGATCAAGTTACCCCAGGACGTCGGCTTTCGAATGAACTTATCCCCAACTGCATGCAAGAATGATGCTCTGCAAAAAATGACTGCTTATGTAGCATGCAATTTTCTCAGTGATTTTCGATGCCCTTGAAAAGTCAACTATTTTTCATGGAAAGCATGCATAAAAATACTCATTTTTTATCACGTCGTCTTCCAGTTTTACGCTCGAACGAAGGGCATAATTTGGTTTCAAAGAAGTTACTAGTTGTGAGATTTTTTAACACCCTGAAATGGCAGTTCATAAAACGTCATGTATTTGCATTTACGAATGTGGCTTGTAAAGTTAACAATATTGCTCAAATCCACTGCTTAATTTTGCGAACCCCATATAGTCTCCGCTTAATACCGTAGAGAAATGCGTGGTTTTCCGTACACGGAAAATTTACGGCTTGTACTTTTGAAACCCTGAATGCAAGTGTAACAGCAGATCGGGTTCAAAATTATTCGGGAATTTGACAAGTTTTTTAAAACCGAATTATACCCTTCTTTCGAGTATAAAATCGGAAGAAGACGCGATTTTCTACCGAATAAGTAAAAGAGTGGATATCTCTATGCATGTTTTCCATAAAATACAATTTCATTTTCGAGGGCATCAAAAATCAATGAGAAAATTGCATGCTGATTCAGTAGTCATTTTTTGCAGAAATGAGTTCAACAAAAGCCGACGCCCTGAGGTAACTGGATCATTATATAATTATGCTGCATGATGATTAGTTTTATAACCCTACTTAATTAATCTTTTCAAAACGAGAACACATTTTGAGATTTCGGTTGACATTTCATGAGTTAGCCCACCCTGATACATATTGCCTATACTGTTGGATAGTGTAACCTCAAGCCTCGACGTACCCATTCTGTGGAGTACTCATTTTGAAGAAATAATATGGACAGGTTGTTTGTCCCAGTTCGATAACCTTAATTGTCGGGGCCGTGCGATTTTGCTCGGCTGCAGCGATAGCTCTTATTGGTGCGTCGCACGTACACTGGGCGAAAACGGAGCCATATTAGCCCATGATATGCGGTTTTCTGGCCAATAATATGCGATCCTTTACTGGAGATACTGCTGTGCGCAGGAAGGACCCCGATTTGTGGTCGCTGCAGACACCGAGCCGACTTATTTGACAGGCAATCGTTTCAGAAATTCCTTGCATGTAAGGCAGGGCTAGAATTTCCCTGGCACAATTGCCGACTTCTGGTACTATCTGACCTCTGAACCCGATGCCAACAGGGCTAATCTGATGTCCGTTGGAGCGCACCGACCGGTATAAGGGAGCCAGTCCCTCTTAAACACATCCTCGCTGCTGCAGTAAGGAAAGGCCAGGCGGAGGCGAGTCGAGACGCGGCTTTTTTGTGGGTCGCAGGACGGTTGACTTCGCCTTTGGGCATTATCCTGACGATGGAGCCTTTTTTATAGACACTTCTCACGAGGCTGCCATCATTCAGCCCCTGCATATTCACATCTAGAAGCTAGAGAAAGTCTACTGCAGTCTTTTTGTGAGGAACTTCTATAGCTGGGAAGACGTCACTTGGATTGCGTCGCAGATTTTTTATTTCCGCAGTTCCTATTCGGTAACGAAGGTGTCATCAACATAGTGGAGTCACATTTTGGCCTGAGGGTCTGAATAGCATTCTGCTCCGGCCGTCGTAAGACTAGTTCAGCAAGTATCCCCGAGTTAATTGCGGTTTCACTGACCTGCTTCGACTACTTACCCTTCCGCTGACAGTAATTCTTAAGGCAGAACCCAGGAATGTCTAGGAAGTGTTGCATTGGAGTGTCAATTGGATTGTCCTGTACGCATCGACTTACATTTCATCGACCAATATCGTGTGTAAGGAAAAACATACATTTATTTATATCATTAACAAAATACCATATAGGACGCATAAATTATTACAACGAATCTGGACTACGTTGTATACTTGGTGAAGGGCATCATTAAACAGACAGATACGATGTTGTTGGAATGGCCACTGGACAATTAGAAACTACCTTAAATCGGAATATATTCTTCCTCCAAGTTAAAAACTTAAAGACCCGATCTTCTGCCAAAAAATATTCCTACGCGTGTTTTGTAAAGTAACTTAAATTTATTAGCGCATCGGAAATCGATGCATAAAATGCGTAAAACATAAACAGTTATTTTTTTCTTATCGAGTGCGGTTTTCCAGAAAACCGAAAAGGAGAGCATTTAAAAGTCAGCATCCTGGGGGTGTCACGGGATTATGCTGCAAAGTAACCAACATTAGGGTTCCACTTAAGCATCCATCCAAATCGAAAAGGCAACTTGAGAATTTTGACTAACATTTCATGAGATCCGTAACTGATTGTAAGTTTCCAATTGCCAGGTCATATGATGATGATGTAAAAAACAGGACAACAACGTCAAACAACAGGATGCATTTGTCAGGACTTGTTTAAAAGACCCGGATTAAGTGAGAGCTTCTGATGCCATATCGCGATCCGTCAGTATGGCACCTTAGGTGACTGTACAACCATTTGATATGATCCTATGGATGACACTATGATTCTCTCCAGTGCACACGCTTTTTGTAACCTAGGGGAGGGGCCATACGCATGTGCGACAGGGTAGGTGGCCGTGGGGACCACAGTTGAAGTCGCTGGGGCTTCTGAATTTCGGTCGAGCGTGCTCTACCACTTTTTTGTCGATGCGTCTCTCAAGAGCGGAGTGTGGGCTTCCCTCTTCTTAAAGAGTAGTAAAATATTTCAATTTTCAGAATCCCGCATATTAACTGGTCTTGCGTTTACCTTGGTCATAGGGTAGGCGACTTGGAACCCGTCCTAACTAACACGGGCTTGATCCCTTGTCTCTCTTCTTAACGCATGCTCTTGCGTGTGACCACCATTTTAATGGGGACGGTATCGAAGTGGGCGGCGGTATGGAGGAGGACACCATTTAACTGATGGCAGACTGTGGATCACGTCATAGGGGCTTTTATCATGGCAACCATTCGCAGGCCTTTGCGGACATTACACTGCCAATTACAATCACTCCCCATAACTTCAACTCATCACTCAAACTCCTTTAGTTTTTGAAATTTACTTTTTGTTTATTTTTAGTTACCGCGATGAGTCTTTCAGGAGAAATTCAAACAATTTTTGTGTTTTCTTGCTTTTCGTCAGCTTACTGTCTAATGCGCTGCCCCAACCGTAAAATTCCCCTTATCGCCGATCACGCATGACGCAATCCACAGTACGCCGTCAGTTAAGTGGGGCCCTTCTCCATACCGTTGCCCCGAAGTGAACGCCGGAAAATGCGCGAGTATTTCTCGAGGCTTAGTACTTTACTACAAGCAGTATCCGTGTGGGTTTGCACTAATTTATCTCCCCGTCCAATGCGACAGGCCATAACTGAAAACTCCAACTCCCCCCCCCCATCGCTGAAACCCATCGCATCACAATGTCCGTCCCCTCCCTTGGACGTCTCTCTGTAAATATGACCTCTGTCTCCAAACGCTACTGTGCAATAATTTCACCTCCTACTATTCATTTTTAGACGAAAGGTCGATGTTGCCAGCTTGAAAACTCATGAAAACAGCCCGACTTCTTTGAACAGGCGAGTACTGACAGGGACCGGACAGAACTGGCCATCTTCGACTTGTTATTTATCGCCAGCCAATCAGGCCTAATCCCAGGTTTCTTGGGTAATTTGGGATTAAAACCCAGGTTCTTTCGTAATTAAACGTTGAGACGTCCTACGCTCAACCACTGAGCAAGAGATCCGTTGTCATTTCGGTTGTGATGGGGAATACCGGCCATGGTAGAAGACCGCTCACCCATCGGGTGACGGGCCAAGCTCGTCCCGTCGAGCCCTTAGGCTACAACATGTGAAAAGGCAGGGAAACTGGGACAATCATTTCCGGATGATTAACTGTCGCCAACACCAGCCTGTGACAACGCGGAATTAGAATCCGGCCACCTGGTCCTACCACAGGTATATTGCAGGTGCGACGGAGTCAATGTTGTACAAAACGCGGTAAGAATCGCATATGCGGTCACACCCAGCATTTATTCTTATGAAATACCTACTTATGTCATTTTGGTAGGCCCGATTTAATCTCCTCGTCTTTCGCTCATCCCTCCGTCACGCTTTCCTCGTGTTACCATTGTGGTCGGCGTTCGGCCTAGTCAGGGGTTATGAGTTAGAGTTTTATCTAAGGGTTAGGATTAGAGGTTAGGGTCCAGGGTAGGTTTTAGAAACAGACTTAGGTAAGAGTTGGGCTACAAACGTTGTTAGACTAAATTGAATTGTCTATTGTGAGAGCTGAATTTGAAATCTCGCCTTCATTTTGATTGGTCATTACATGCTGGGATCAACTTGACTGGAATATCTAATCATTGCTTCTAGTTTAAATTTTTTTCCGTTCCTTTTGTGACGCCTAATTTCCGGTATTTCAAACTGAGCGCTTGGTCTACTCAAACAAGCTAATGGCTTTAATGTACTTCTTATTTCTGCTACTCAAAACCAACTGTCAGTTTCGTTTATCCCACCTGTGAAATCCCAACTATCACCATTTCCATACTATAGTACTCCTTGCCTTCCTTTTTCGCAGTCGCATTTCAGATCTCCGAAACTACTAACTAATGTTTCTGACGCCGCTGTTTCCGTTTCTCCTTCCTTCTTAAAACTTCAGCTGCCCCTGCAGTTCACTTCTATTTCCGCTGCTCGGATGCCAAGTCCCCCCTAACACTGCATCACATTGGTACGCTCATTAAACCGAATACGCTACCCTCTCGAGAGATCGATCTTCCCTCTATCTCCGTACTGGAGGTCACCATCTGCGCTTCCCTTCATCTACATACACCACTTAGCTAATTGGTTTCGAGAGTTAGACCGATACAAATGAAGGGAAGAGTCTCGGTAGGTTCATGAGGCCCAGCCAAACCGGAGTTCGTGCTGGACGTGGATGCACAGACCAGATATTTACGCTGAGGCGCATTCTCGAATTTCGCCATAGCTACCAACAACCGACGGCCGTCTGCTTCATTGACTTTGTCGCCGCGTTTCTTTCCGTTCACCTGTGGCGGATAATGGCGCTAGATGGTGTACCGGCAAAAATCATCGCCATGATTAAGGCCTATTATCGCTCCACTATTGCGAGAGTCCTGGTCGGCAATAATCTTTCCCAACCGTTCGGTATTCGGCTTGGCCTCCGACAGGGTTGTATCCTGTCACCCATACTATTCAACTATGCTATTTATTGGATCCTCGGGATGGCCCTACGCGAGAGTGACAACGTTGAGTTTGCACCCGGACATCGACTGACTGATCTCGACTATGCCGATAATACCGTCTTACTTGCTTCAAGTTTTGGTGATCTGCAGTCTATGGTGTCACGGGTGAACGAGGTCGCTAAATCGGTCGGTTTATCCATAAACGCTGGGAAGACCAAAGTGTTTTCAAGCTACATCCCTGACCAGAAGACACCCCTCGTGATTGACGGCCGTCAACTTGAAGAAGTGGACAGTTTTAAGTACCTCGGGGCTAACAGACTGAGTAAGGAGGACATTGTCTCCCGAATCGATGCTGTCCGCTGGGTTTTCTCAAGCCTTTGGAAATGTCTATGGAACCGACGTGACCTCTCTATTGCCACTAAGATTCGCGCGTACCGTGCATCTGTCCGGCTTGTCCTTCTCTACGGTTGTGAATGCTGGGCTTTGCGTGTGGAGGACAAGCGAAAACTAGAGGTATTTGACCATCACTGCTTGAGGACCATCCTTCGAGTGAAGTTCACCGACTTCGTCTCAAATGAGACAGTCAGCGCTCGCTGCGACAACATCGCAAGGATAACTCCAGCCATCCAAGAAAGACGACTGAATTGGTTCGGCGATGTTCTTCGTCGTCCACCTCAGGAGCTCAGTGTTACTGTCCTCGACCCGGCAACGTTACCCCATTGGAGACGTTGAAGTGGGGGTCAGTTCAAAACCTGGCTCGACACAGTTCGTCAAGACACTGAGGTGGTTCTTAGACCCTCAGTATTCGATCACGTCGTTTGCGAAGAGAATGGATTGAGCTGTCCAGATCTGCTGCCGCGGATCGTCACGCGTGCAGAGGTACAATGCGAGACATCTTTGAGGCCCGCTAGATCAGGCGTGATCGGAGCCGTATCGAGCACAAGTAAGAGTCTCGGTTTATGTTCCACGCTCCAGATAATCGCATACTCATACGAACAGCCCATAATCTTCTTCGAAAGCATATTGAACTAACTTGTTTACTGGTCTGACAGCCTAGGGAAATACCGCAGACCGCACAAGGGATGAATGGAAGGCAGACTCCCAGTGCTCAAGCCGAATTTCGGAACAAACATGGAGAGTAAAAAACATTTATTCAAGAGGAATATGCACGTTCAAGATGTTTTTCTTCTTATTCAGTTTTGCTTTCGCCTTTGAGGGGGGAACGGGCTCGGGAAATTGCACCGAATAAGGGCCGGAAAATTCCTCTGTTCCTTTGATCTTCAGAGAGAGCATGGTCTAAAAGGAAGGAAGAGACCACACATTGCTATTATCAGGGTACGGCTGTCCTTCATGCTTGGAGTGGAAGGCAAAAAAAACACCGAAAATACTGATGATTTTTTTCTGATGAGGAGAAAGAATGTGTCAGATTTTCAGTTTGCGCATGCTCAGTTAGCAACCTCCTCAGTCGTGGTAAATGGATACTAAGTAAAACAACACACGTGTCATTTTGACTAGATGATACGTTATCAATTTCCCAGTTCTTTTGAGCAGAATCAGACCTCAGTTCAAACCAACGACGCTAACTGGAAAAACTGCAAATTGGGAAGTAGTCTGATCAAGCACTGAAACAATTTATTTATTATTCCGAGTCTTTGAAATCGTGTAGGAGTTCACCATCAAAGACGAAAGCAGGAAAATAACGAACGACATTTGTAAGAGGCATTAACCAGTCCGTGATTAGTCGCGTAGGTCTGGAGATGACTGAGCAGGACTCAGTGTCTCGGTGCCAGATCTATATATCGATCGACTGGGTCCTCAGCCTGTCTTGCTTTCGGCGTGGACGATTATCTTGACGACTGCGACGTTAAATTCATGACGCTTTTCGAATGTGTGAACGGTTACTTACGATAATTTATCACCCAACCAGCTTACGTACGCGTATGCACACTCCGAGCGTGCGTTCATTCCGACCTGTGTTATTACAGTGACAGTTTAAACATGAGCTACGATATACTACTTTAAACTGCTCCCTGAGATTTAATCAGCCATTGATTTTCATGACCCTGATGCACTTGGTAGCTCTGGGCAGGTGAGTAATTCCGACACCTAGTCCATCGATGATGCGCTCGGTCGTCACTGAAACGTCCTTAACGTACAGCAGAACATGCCATATCATCGGTGGTATTTTTGTTTGAACCCTCCAGGGGCGAACACACAGGCATCAGCTTATAAACGCCCTCGGATTGGAAGTAAGTTCACTCTCGTGAGACTATTGAAAAGCCTACTGTCAAACGGTCCTTCCCCTGAAACAACTAAAAAAAACCAGGCTAATAATCTGCACGCTGCAGAGGGCATTTCAACCAGCTGTTAGGATGAAGTGGTCTTGATGCCATTGGTTTGATTCGCTCTATCATTTATTCCCAGGGACGAGTTTTAAAAAATTACGAAAACGCAGCCGAGCAAATGCGTGCTCTCGGAGATCGAATTCATTTCACCTTCGACTGAACAGTGCTCAGGTCCTGGTGAGCCCGCTAACTCCTGAGTCTTGATATCATTCTCACAGCCCACAACGCTCTGACAGGACGATTCGGAAGCCTATGGATAAAAGCTACGCTTTCTAGCGTTGAAAGAGGTCTTAAGATCCTGTTACGGAACATGAACCTACAGTGCGCCTTGGGATTACATCCAGATCCCTCGAGAGCAGTCGCAAAGTGATAAATAACGGAGGCTAGGATGACAATTTTCGGCTTATTATCCGTTGTCAACCACTTATGCTCAAACCTAGGTTTGGATAACCTGAGATTCGATATACCATTCAGTTGAAAAGCAATTAACTACATAAGAACATGCTCGAAAATACTGCATAAAGGCACGGATTTGACGTCCTACATTTTTGGAAATGACAAGAAAACTAACAGGAACAGATGTGCGGCAGTGGATAAGAACAAAGCCAGACTATTAAAATCAACTCTAGAAGCATTGGGATGATCATTTTGTCTGTCAGAGTTACGTTGAAAAGGACTTATTGGACCTTTCCAGAGGAGCGCCCAACACCTTCATGCTGAATGAGTGTGCGAATGTTAGGCAGGTAATATGGAGGAGCCACTAGAAACAATAGCATGGTTTTATTCAGGATCGAGAGTCCAGAAGCGGCAGTCACTAATGTATAGTTCGATGCTGGGACCTACAGTTTGGACAGTTTTAAAGGCTTAAGGCCTACCTGTAGACGCACGAACCAACCCCAACGCCGCAAATGAAATCCCATGATACCCCGCTCCCCCTTCAACTAGCAGTCTTCTGATGAGAGGCAGCCTACGCAGGCCTCAGAGGATTTGGCCGCAACACTTACCCGAGATCAGGAAAGACTTCTCTCCGCCACTGAAGTTCTTACTCTCAGAATTTAAAATAAAACATTGTGGGCAAGCATCCGACCACAACACGCGACAGACACTTCGGACGGTTTCTGTTGATTTTGGTGAAGACAGTGGGTCTTGAAAGATATAGTCAACCCCAGTTTGGAATCTGATTCGTTAGAAAATGCTCTGCCCAGGAGTATGTGCCAACCTCAACACCTGGATTACCGGGCATTGGTCACCAAAAAACTTGGCAGGTGAAAGACGGGGAATTTTTGGAAAATCTCCCAGAATCCGTCAGTCGGATGAAAAGATCGCGTGGTAGGCCAAAGTAACTTTAGATACAGGGACGACAAACATTTTAGTAAAACCTTCAGGGAATTACAAAAGTGATTTAACAAACCCTGAACTGTGGTCAGCAACCGTGGTCCATTTAGAGGGCACATATAACGAAGCTACACACAACTTTGTTGGTTGGTCTGAAGAAAAATTTGGAAAAAAATATGCTACCACTTCCCTCAGTTGCTCAAAAACAAAACTTGTCCGAAATCATCTATTTTTTTTTCAACGCTTGCCTAAATGCCCATATTTGTAAAGTTGCTGCAGATTCACTTCGCAGGTTGCCTAATTCCGGGTGTGTGTTTAGACTCCCAACACCGACTGCGTTTAAGTGCGACTAATCTAGAACTCCGCACCTACTACAATACGAACCGACCTCTAAACAAACTTTTGTCACCGCAATCTGAGTGCTTGGTATCTATTTTATGTCAATTTGAGTGAAATATGGAATCAGAACCCCTTAAATCGTTCCTTAGCTGCCGATTTCTGTGAAATATGGGACCTTACCGAGGATATGTCCAATTCGCAATCCTTGAGGGTCACATTCGCAGGAAGACTGATTGAGTATTTGAGAGTTGGGTTCTCAGGACTTTTTACCAACTTCCAGGAGGGCGGTGGAGGTTTGTGGACAACTTCCTCTATTAGAGGTCTGCCCTTTGACTGCGTTTCTTTCGGTTTGTCAGCCGTCAGGGAGATCTTGGGTTCAAACGCTGTCTGCTGCATATCGCCAGCCGCTTTTTTGCCAGCCATCAGACCGGAACTCGAAAGGGCTTCCTGCGCCAGTGCGGCAAAGTTGAGGTTCCTGTAGTGCAGCGACTTGAACATGCTCTCCACGCCACCATGTGGTTCCGTGGACCACTCCGGTCGCAACTTGGGAAGGTTGCCAGTTCGGGCGAAGTCCGCGTACTCCCTAGTGCAGATAGCTTTTTCTTTTTCAAGAAAGGTCAGGCAGAGAGCCATCAACTCGTCAGCTTTAGGGCCGATTCGCTTGGAGGGAATCGCAGAATCATCTTGAAGCGGAAATCCGTGCTGTCGGTAGACAACGGGGTGAAGGGCCACACACACTGTAGACACTAAAATAGGCGCGAAAAGTTAATCTTAATGGGGTTGTAAGATACCACGACGGTCTTGCGCGCGATTAAGCACCCCCCATGCCTTAGGAATTCTTTTTCCAGTCCTGGAGGTAAGGTGTGGGGGGAAAGGCGTGTTTATTTTGTGCATGAAGTATGCCCCATAAGTTACGGCCACTAGCTGGCCCAGAAGAACTCACATTGAGTCAGGAAAGGATAAATATTTGCATGCAAGCGGTTTCCTCAAATACGTGGACCAGTGTGCTGACAAGCCAAAGAAATGCTAGCTGGAGTGCGGATGAGCCCACGTGGACACAAAATAGACAGAATTACCGGCGTCGTAAACGCTCGGATGCGCGGCTGCGGGCACTGCACTCCATGCAGCAAAAAAAGCTGCCGAAGAGTGGGTCTTATTCCTCAGTTGCAATAAACAGTCTATGTTTTGAAAATCACTTTCGGGGCTCGGCCCCAGAATCAGGCATAAGTATGGAAGTTATCAAGTGTTTTGAGGCATTGTTGGACGTTGTGAACGCAAGTCGCGGTGCGATACAAAACAAAATCGAAGACGATAGAGCCACTTAAGAGTGCTCTGGCTTCCATTTATCGTAATGTATTCCGCTTGCAAACTATACTTACTCACCTCAAAAATGAGCTCACAGAACTGCAAGCATGAAATAAAAAGCCCCTTGTGTATGCAAGATGTAGGGAGTGTATCGTAAGCACAGAATTGCTTATCAGTACAAATAGCAAAAGCGTATGTGGCCCAAACACATCAATTGCATGAAACTACGTTTACAAGGGATATTCTCTGACGAAGTAAGGGAGCACAGTTATGCTAAAAAGAGTAATGTTTCACCTACAGACCAAGCAAGATGAGATCTGTGGAGGTGTAGAAGCTGAAATCCTATTTTTTCTTAACTGGAGTCATGCAGACACTGCGTCGCAACAGGGTCCATGGAATACCTACATAAGTGATCACTGGCCCCTCCTATCATCACATGATCATACAATTTGCTTGGTTCCGGTGCTACTCGATAAAATTATCGAAAATAAAAACAAAACCATGAATATCAAGCACCGAGAAGAACGCAGGACAGTGTTTTCAAAGGTTGACAAGACATCATATCGTTTTTTTTAATAATGAGACTCAAATCATATCAGTCTGAACTTGACTAACAAAGCAGTGTCGCCTGTGCGTTCGACGATAAACATGATGGTAATATTCGAACAGATCTGTTGAAATACCGCCCACCCAATACAATATTATTACGGGTAAGTGCGGTACAGAACGCGAAAGGACGTCTTAAAATCATATAAATTCCGAGCGATACGAAAACTACATGACATGAAACACAAAGAGGAGATAAAGAAACACACAGAGATAGGGAGGAATATAGACAGCGGTATAATCAGCCGATAATCGTCATGTTTGACTATATGTGGTCGAGGTTTGTATGGATTCTTAATTCATTGTGCACTGAAGAAATCACACATATCAGTCCACTGGCATTTCCAAGTAGTTCAAAAGTTTGTTAAGATCGTTGTTAGAACGTCATACATATTGTCTTATAAGAAAGGTGAAGTTCTTTGGGAAACGGCAAAATTTTTTATTGTGAATTTTCGAGACTGGTTCCCCAGCTCGTCTTCAGACAACGGGCGTGCAGAAACAATTAACTTCTAGACTGAGTCTGGCAAAAGGATTCCATGATTGGTTAAGGTCGTCATCTCGGGATTGGTTGACTCAGTTTGAATCTGTCCTTAACGATTTTGTATGTGGCATCTAAGTCAATATGCCGGTTGATGCATGCCTCATCTGAGTGCATTGCCTCCAGGAATTCGCGGCCTTTCCTTGTTTGGCAGGCGCCAACAATGCGAGTGTTTTCCCATGCGAATTTATGCCCAGTGTCCAGTGTGTGCATGGCCACCTGGGATAGATGGTCGCGTCTCTTCACCGCTAACTGATGCTCATGTAGACGGGTTGAGACAGATTTCCCAGTTTGGCCACAATAAACGGCATCACAACTAGAACATGGGATTTTATAGACAACACCTTTTCTTTCCAGATAGCCAACCCTGTCCTTAGGGTGTACAAGCTGTGTGCGTAAGGTAGTTGTCGGCTGGTGTGCTACGTGTATCTGGTACTTTTTCAATTGTCTTTCGACTAATTCAGATACATTCTTGACGTATGGGAGAGTTCGCCATGTGGTTAGTTTTGGCGCCTGAGCGTCCGCAGCATTGGAAATACCTTTTTCCTTGAGTTGCTGGTGCCTCATGCATTGACGTATAAAGTCATGCGGGTACCCATTTTGGGAGAACAGTTTGTACAGGTATTTCATTTCTGCTCTATAACTTGTCTTATCTAGGATCGAAATGAGCAGGAGACAATCGAATCGGTGGTCGACATAGTCGCATAATTTGAATTTACCTCTTTACAGACAAGTTACTTTATGTCGATCCGATATGAAATATAAATATGTTGGACGCTAGCGAAAACAAAGTTGCTGCAAAAATGGTACCTGCTAGTGCTTAGATAGCGGAGGACTCGAGTTTTACTCAAGATGGTATGAATGCTAGAGATACTCGTCATTTGAAATTCCAAACGACCATCGTCCGTCTATGGAATGAAAGAGGGCCCCGCATGCACTTTGGAAATAGTAAGTTTTTGCTCAAGCATTAGTGCGAACGTCCGGAATTCCGACTGCGGTCTCGTAAAGATAAAGAATTTTACCTCTACGCGGCCATAGTACAAAATATGGCCAATTCTCATAAGGGAAACAACAACGTGAATTGTAGACCGCACCTCATAAGAAAAAAACAAAGGATCTTAACCCCCTGTAGGACAGAGCTAAAGTACGCACCGTTTTCAACGAGGTACGTGTCCCCGCAAAACATGGGAATGGCATCTGTTTCTGACTTCGGCATGTTCATATATTCCCATTCGCACATGTTTACGAAAATGTTTCCTCCATCCTTTAAAAGTAATAAGCTTAAAATAAGTGTACCTTGAGAGTATATTTGTAGACACATCGGCACTTTGGACGACTTGTCAGACCTTTGCCAACTTCCATTTGTTCTTTGATAAATTTTTCGTATCCCTTTGGATCAGACTCAGCCAGTTCATCAAGCATCTTCCAAATGCTACTAGCGTTACCGGCAAAGTTCTCGGGATTGAGTTCTTGCATCGTTTCGTTCTGCTCATAGAAGTTTTCACAGGTCAAATGTGTGAGTTACCACTGCGAGTACGAAGGAATTTTATAATGATCAGAAATAAATCGCCCCTTTGTATTGGCAGACAGTCTTCTAATGGACTTTTTGAGGATTAAAATAATGGCTATGGGATAAAAGTAATCAGGATCACTACTATCACATTTAGGCCGGTAGATATCGCGCATAATGTGGTCGAAATTTAAATAACCGGCTGATACCATGACAATCCCGGCGGTCAGCGCATTTTGCCAATCTAAATCTCAGGTACGATGTCACAGGCTCCTCAGTAAAAAGATGTTCTACTACAATATTTCGCGAATGTGTCAAGTTCGATGTGCATACTAGATTAATGCACATAAATGTGTTACTTTATTTGTAGACGGAGCTGCACGAAGAGCAGCGAACAATTACGCTGGGGATTGATGAGATTAACAAATGAACAGAAATGGCAAAAAAACATTGCAATTAAAGTAAAACATATCATGGAAAAAAATGTGCATGTAAAACTGACAATGATCTAGGCAACAACTGGGAAGCCTAACATACACAAAGAGAAATCTAATAAATGAAATGAACAAGGGGCAAAAATGGGGAAAAAACGTGCATCTAGGTAAACTGAGAAGTATGACCACCAAAACGCGTACTGAATTCTGGATCATTTGTTACAAAACAACAAAAAGTTCCATCTTAGTCTAGAATTCATGGGGTGGGCACGAAGTCCAACTAAAATACGTCAAAGCGTATTTAAATTTCTGAAGGCATAAATAAGGCTAAGTTTTTTCGCAGTTTTTCCTGTCCGTCTACACAGACGAAGCAAGGTTTTCTCTTCCTTCCCTAGAGTGCACGCCGACTGAATCGAAGTCTCCTTGATCAGGCTTCTCAAAGAGCTTGAAAGTGAACACTCTGCATCTCTGTCAATGCTCCTTCGAAGTCCATTTGACACTGTGGCATTTCCTGCCAATTGGATGCTGGCGCGCACAACTCGTCCATGCAAAAACTGTTTCCGGGCGCCAATGACAAACTAAAAGCTCTTAAACTTGTTGCTCACATTTGGCAAAGTTTTGGTGTTGAACGTTATGTGGGAAATAATGTAATTCCCAAAGGCCATCAGCTTGTTTCATTGAGCACACTTGGGGGTACGTTCACAGCAGGGAAGATCGTGTACGACAAATTTTCTGCCATCTCCCCAGAGTTGGCCTCGAACACTCCACGGTAAGTACGTTTGTCAGATGTGGTGTGTTCAACAAGACAGAGAATCCTAGATCAGAAGTCATGTAAGATGATTTGGATTGGACAACCTCTACTGCTGGAAGTGCGTACAAAAACTCTGTAAGCAGTTGCCGCGAGCGCGCGCTGCAAACAAGTTTTGTTGTCTGTGTCTACCTTCAAGGTGCTCAGACCCAGCGCGTGTGTGCGCCTTTCATTGTCTCAGCGTCCGCCAGTCAATCGGGGGGAGGACAGTGTTGATTGGCTTGGAGCACTCGCGAGGCTAGTGACAAGCCTCGCGTGTCCCAACAGCGTATCGACATGGAGTGAGGCGTACAGGAGGGCAACGTATCAAAGGCGGAGGGCAAGGTGACGCGAACTGCCACACGCTATCTCCATTGACTTCTTTGACTCGATTGACCTTCGACGCTGTGCTTCACCAGAGAATGTTGTACGAAGTGGTAAGAACAAGGATCAAAGATAACTGCCGCAGATAGATTAAAAGCTTCTTTACGCATCAACGTCATATTTTTTGCATCGGTCAGGAGAAGTTAAATCCTTCTAGGGCGGCGA
Source organism: Spirometra erinaceieuropaei (assembly GCA_902702965.1). NCBI lineage: Eukaryota > Metazoa > Platyhelminthes > Cestoda > Diphyllobothriidea > Diphyllobothriidae > Spirometra > Spirometra erinaceieuropaei. The sequence goes on from CACRXP010000286.1 coordinate 294,366, forward strand.
GTGTTATTCCCCAGGGTTCAGTAATGGTATTCATTCTGTTTCTCACACAAGTGGACGGTCGCGCAAAGTGCTTGGATTTTAAAGAGCCAGTGTCTGCTAACAACATGAATGTTTGAGGCATTAATAGCGAGATCTGCCGACTAAGATAGACCACAGATTGATTTGGGTAGGCTGGAGGAGTGGCCGACTCGTTGACTTCTGCAATCTAACGTCGATAAGTGGACCACAGTTCGCTTAGGCTAATCAACCAGACCCGCCAGTATTAGAAACTACTTTTTCGACAGTGGGGCTTTGCAAAGCGTGGAAACCCTACAGTATCTCTTTGTGCCGATAATGAACTAGGCAGAATGGCATTGCCGACAAAGACAATGTCGGCAATGCCATTCTGTCTATATCATGCTGTCGAAAGTGATGTGGTCAACAAGATAAAGAGTCCCAATCAAAAGTCAGGGAAGACGGTTTGAGTTGGACAACCTTTACTGCCTGAGGAGGTGCGTACACAAGGGCTTTGTAGGCAGTCGCCGCGAGCGCGCTCCAAGCTAGCTTTTGTCTGTGTCCGCCTTCGAGGTGCTGTCCCAGTGCGTGTGTGCCTTTCGTTTCTCCACGTCCGCCAGCCAATCGGAGTGGGGACAGCGTTGATTGGCTTCGAGAACTCGCGAGGTTAGTTACAAGCATCGGGTGTCCCAGAAGCGTATCGACATGGAGTGTGGGGCGGACAGGAAGGCAGCGTGGCAAAGGCGGAGGGTGAGGAGATGCGAACTGCCACAATGCGCCGCTGGCTGGACTCGAGAAAGAGCACATAAGGTACAACGGAACCAGTGAGTTCCGTAAGAATGATCGGTGAGCGCCCCCTACCATTGATAAGGAACACCTCTAAACTGTCCTGTCTAGGGTGATAAAAACGCGCTTTCCGTGTTATAGATGATTTTGAGGGCCTTAAGAAATTTTAGTAAAGACCAACTCTTCATGGTTTGCAGAAAACGTATGAGAGCGCATTTGAAATATTTCATACAAGCCTGGAGACCGTGGGTTGTCTATGCTCAAAATATTCTTAAAAGTGTCCAAAGAAAGGTTGACAAAGTGGTCTGATTTCGGAGATACCTGACTTGCTCAACACGCCTAGCCAAGTTAATATCTTTCCTTTGAGTCAAAGGCAGATGCGCGATGACATCTTTCAGCCTAGCCTTTGGTTACATTTTGAATTTGCTACCCTGACCAACATCCTAAATTGCCATTAAAACATCACTTCTGGCAGACAAGGATGAATATGCTGAGGTTCTTTTTCTCTCTCTTGGCGGTCAGCCTACGGAAAACCTTATAAGTAGATTTCCTGATATCGCAATTGACCAACAGCTTTAGAAGGGATCGTTGACAATTTGTTTTCTGAACTGGACCACAGCGTTGAAAATTCGACCCTACCCCAAATGGTTCCTCTGCACAACCCACACAATTTACTCAAAGGCACATGCTTATTTCCCTCAATAAACTGAACTGAACATTCTCTCAGAAAACGAAAGAACGAATCGAATGAACATCTGTTGAAAAGAGTCCGGAGGAGTATTCCGGAATAAAAAGAGGCTGAGAAAGCTCCAAAACACAAATCAGAATGGCCGCTCGACTGAAAGACTGTGCAGCACTAATGCCTACAAAGACATGACGACACCTGAACATTTAGTTAGGATCGAGGATTTCATCATTTTGCAAAGTCGATTTCAGAAAAAAGGTGGCGAGTGAACATTGCTTTCGATAACTTCTCGTCAGGCCATTACAGTTATATGGGACGGGGTACAGTGAGTGAAAAAATCGATAAAAGTTGGTTTTTAAACTACAGGCTAGGCAAGAGCGGAAGGGCGCAGAAAGTTATATGCGGTTAGTCAAGCTTTGACCACCGTAAGCGCCGAGCCTGAACTAGGTTCTTCTGGCCGATAGGGTCGGTTTTCGTAACCTGATGACCGCCGCTTCTGCTGCTGCTGCTGCTGCTGTTGCTGCTAACAGACGCTGGCTCAGTAGCGTAGGGCAACTCGAGGGAACCTTACAAATCGCATGAAATGCTTCAGCGGGATCCACACCATGTCCTGAATCCACTGCATACGCAAAGATGACGCTGTCTATTTTCCTAGTTTCCCCTTTTGCCAGCCATGCGGGAAAGTGCTCTCGTATTCTTTTGGGAAGGCGCCGACTCGTACGACCAATATAACCTGCTGCACAGGAGCAAGTGAATGAATAGATACACACTGAGTTGGTCTGATCTGGCAGCCTATCCTTTCCTTCCCCGTGTCAAATAAGATTAGTAGAGAATGATATGCGAACCCCTGCTGCTGGGAAGGTTACTAAGGCAGTTGATTTCATGTGCCACGGGACGCGTTGTGGATATTGTCCACATGGGTGTATAATCCATAATGCACAATAAGTTATAAAATACAAGCCGGTTATCAAAATCAAAGGAAATGGAATGTTACATACAACACTTATGGCAGCAGACTGCACAACAAGGCAAACAGACAGGAGGAGCTGAGGTGCCGCATGTGCTAGGATGCAGCTGCTGAGAAGGTTCGATTGGAACTAAACTGCGAATATCAGATGCTGGATTGTCATTTCGTTCTAAGTTCGTCCACAGAAGACGTACACGGCATGCAGATAAACCGCACTCAAGAGGTGTGATCAGGTGTGCCTGTGATCATATCCACGCAGCCTAAGCAGTCGAGGTACGGTGGCCGAAAACTCGGTGATTCCCAACATCCAATCAGTAAAGGATGTGACTTTGCTTAGCCTCAATCTTTCCCCACGCTGATGCCAAGTCCATCACGGCTCAGGCCATCTCTTGACAGGGAGCGTGAGGCAGTCTGAAGGCAGCGTAGGCAGGCGTAGGGGCTGTCCGCCACCACACTCCCACCTACTAGGTTTGCTACCTTTAGTGGCCCATACGCTGATGCAATACGAAAGCAATGTCTATTTTCCTGAAATATGCCGAACAGTATGTGGTTTCAATTGTACGTGGGTTTGTGATGTTACGTTAGAAGAGCGTCGTCTGTGTCAATTATTTATTACGCTTTGGCGTGATGTGCACTTGTTGTCTAGACGTTGAAATGCGGGGGTGGCCATCAGCAAGCCTATTGCGCCTTTTAGAATAGAACAGAAATAGCAGAACAGCCGTGATGCTTGTCACTATGCGTTTTTCTAAAGTCCAGATTCATGAGCCGTATCTTGGATACCGCTGGACAGCAGTTGCATGCAAATACTGCAGATCTATTCAGTATGTTGTTTGGAAATGTCCCCAAATGAGGCATGTTCCGGCAGTTCCATAGAAATTTACTTAGTGATCCCAAGTCTGCAGCAGAAAATTAGGGTGGACTAATTACAACTTTTTTAACCTGGCATAGCCGCGACTCTTAACCTAAGCCCGACTATTTAAAGGTACCTGGGACATATGCGGGTGTGTTGTGAGCTTCTTCAACCCCTGCAAACCCTGATTCTGGCCATATCTTAGATGTGGAAGCAAGGTTTTAGTCCCAGCAAGGAATAAGTATACATAAACAAGCCAGTGGTAGTTTATTGAAACCACCTCAAATAGATATTTTAAACTGTTTGGGAAAAGAAATTACCCTTATACGTATCCGCACTACGGATTGACAATCACGGAAATGCTAATTCCTAAAGCGCCCGCTGCGAGTCCTTTTTAATGAAAACTTTAACTTAAATGAACCAAATTATTCACAAAGCCAAAAAACTGTAATTTTGCCCCAAGAAACGTGTGATTAACACAGTGGGGAAACCCTGACGGAGTTCGAGCGTGATGACTTAGAAATCATCAGACTTATTGAGAGTATAAGCTCAGTCTGGTACCTGCAACCACCGTTCTGCACAAACGCTGCATTTGAAAGATTACTAAGGAAAATGGGTGAGGTACATGGGCCGTTCGTTTTCTGTCGATGATGGTGATTTACCATCACATGAGCTTGTCCTAGCGTTTTAATGTAGATGGCACGAACTGTTGGCTTGCGGCCAACTTACTGCGTTTGCCACAACTGCACCTCGCAATTCTTTGCGGATTAAACAGATTCTGTTGACGTGTCTAGCACTTCCTCCTCAAAAGTTTCTGACCCTATCATTGTTGCGGTTAGCGTGCACCGCATCATCTCTCCCGTCGCACACTACAGTTCAGAATTTTCGCTAAACCTAGGAATTTCGTAGGGCAATATGTTCTATTAATACAGGCTTTTAAGTTCGTGCTTTTCCATTGAAGGGCAGTTGCACTCACCTGAAAGATCCTACACTCACATATTACATTTTTGTGAAAGCGGTAGATGGCAAAGTTTTCTAGTCATTGCCGAATCTGGCTGTTTTGGGGCTCAGAAGAAGAAGCGATCGCTGGAACAATGGCTTTATTCGCCTGACGTTTCGGATTCTCTCTTGAATCCATCATCAGAGACAGTTGCAGAAAAGGGTGGCTAGTGTACAGGAAGTCGCAGTATTTATAGGATGCGGTCGCCATGCTACCGCATACCTACAGCAATTAACGGTGCTCCCTTCATCAAGGATTGTTGCCCGCTGGTGCGCTAACTGCTTGATGGCCGGCATGCAAGTTGTTAATTGCTGACATCTCATCACCCGTGTTGGATGCTGGCGTGATGATTGCTCGGCCATCTGGCTCACGTGCTTGCGCGCTCCTCGAGTGGTCAATTGCTTTGGCCAGTCTATGCCTCAGGACAGAATATGGAGTGGGGATGTCGTTGCACTTGTTGATAGACTGAGGTCCCGTGAACCATGACTCAAGCAACTCGCGGCTCACGCGATTATCCCCTCTCGCGAGAATTTCGGCCTCATCGAACTTGAATGTGTGGCCGGGTCTCGTCGAATGGGCCGCGACCTGAGAGTTGGCGTCATTTCTCCGTACAGCTGCCACGTGTTCGGCGATTCGCGTCCGGAGCAGTCTTCCAGTTTCCCCGACGTGGGGCTGATGTAGATGTGGTCCAGACAACTGGCTTGAAATGGTGAGGGCACAAGCAATATCATACGAAGGTCTTGTTCGGTATCAGATGCAATAAACTACGACAGACTACGGCCGTCGTAATTATTAAGCTCCTTATTCCGAGGCATATTCTCTGGAAGAGATTGGGGGAGTAAATTCAAATGCGAGAAATGTGCGAGAATTGTTTAGTCGACGTCAAGGTGGTTTCTGCAGCTTTCGCGGACTGTTATAATGTAACGCCCCTGGACTTGGACAGATTTGTTCGAATGAGGTGACACTTTTCCGCGCGAGGACCTAGGGTGGAGATGGCGTAACCGCGTGTCAGTGAAGATGGCCGGTGCCCCTTCCTCTCTCATCCGCCGATCCCTTCCCCCTTACCGAACCGTACCGTAACGTTCGAATCGCTCTCCGTCGCACAACATCGGCACCTCCCACGGCCCTCCCCTGCAGTTGCCCACAGCGCTGCGCTCCCCACCGGTTATTTAGCTGGCATGTCGGTATCGCCTCTTCACCCAGACAGGTTATCTGATGGCTGTAACTCATTCCAACTGTAAGAGTAACTATTCTTATTATACGTATCTCTCATGACCGTCTTGTTATACTTTACTATATTCCGTTCCTGACGTGCCCTCTTCTGCTGCGCGTGAATGAGTATTCAGGGATGCTAATGACTCTGTTCAGATTACTCTCCTCCAGGATCTACTCTCAACGTTCTCTTACTCTGGTGTGTGCTACCCTTGACGTCCTCGGCCGCTACAATAACGGTAACTGATTTATTTTACACCCGAGTGGACACTGTTAATGCAAATGAGAAATATGCACAAAAACATTCAGGTGAACAATAAAATGCAAATAATGACAAATTTGTGATCATAATAATAATGACCGTCAGTGCCGTTAAAGTAAGGATTGATCAGCAGGACTTGAAGATATGCGAACAGTAAAAAAACCTTACATACGAAAGGTTTGTTGAAAAAAGTCTTAAGCAAATGCATTTAGTGTGGTTTATAGTAAATAACAATTGTCTCTTATAAGATAATAAAGTGTGGAAGCGAAACTGGACATCATTCTAGTGAGAAGGGTAAGTAGTAGACCGGAGGGGCAGAAAGTGCGGTAAGTGGGACGAAAGTTTCCTTTCTAACTATAGAAACCTCAGCAAGGTAATGAAACAGATAAACCCACCCCAAACGTCAGTTGTTCGCTTAGGGACGAAATAATGGTGAATTGCGGACCGCAAATTTCACCACTGCAGTGGGCAAACTCAGTTGATTTTTTAACCACGTTGTAATAGGAAGAGTCCCTGGGCTAAACTAAAGTCTCCAACTGGACAAGCAAAATATGTAAGGCCAGCGATTAAAGTCCTGGTGAATCCTTTTCAAATCCCGGGAGTTGAGTGTTTGGGAATGAAAGAGAAACTAAGGATTTAGCATCTTTTGGATTAAAATGCCCGTGCAGCTTCATTTGAATACTGATACGACGTAAGGTGGCCCAATTTCAAGTGTGTGTGATTGCTCCAAAGGAAAGTATATTAAGAAGAGTGAGATCGAACGTTTAGGTGTAGGGCAGAGAGACGGTGGAATGGCCACAGAGCAGTTATCTGCGTCATAAAGTCAATCCACCGGAGCGATAACATCGATACGTGAGAGACTGGACCACGAATAAATACGCATATCGCGCACGTGACGCATCTCTGAAGCTAGTTCGAATACTTCTATGGTTCTTATAGTGACGGATAAAGAACTACTGGACACATATTGTAGCTGCCTTCCCTTTCTCTTTAGTCTATTAGAAATGAGGCAAGGAACAGCGAAACCAGAAATGTTGCACTTTAGACCTTTGCGTGGTACAATTCCAAAATATGTTTCAAAACGCCCTTCGTGAGCTTACAAAGGTTACTGCATTATTGGAGAGAAAGCTGGGATCAAAATCTAGGTAGATTAAACGTAGGCTGACTTTCTAAGAAGAGCTAGACGAAAGGCAACAAATAAGTAAGACCCAGTTACTTTAAAAACGTCCAGATCTCAAACGTGACTATCCCTTGCTGGCCAACCTAAACCATTTGGAAAAATTATCACTATTTGGAAAAGCGGAAATTTAGGAAAACAGGCGTTCAAAGCCAGTCTATTTCTTGATAGACGAAATTCCGGTGACAGTTTCGACGTCGAAGGCAGGTTCTGAAACTGATTTAAAGAATTCACAAAGTCGTGCATGATTGGCGGATTATGAGCTTGGAGGATGGTAGATGTGATCGAGCCCCACGTTCCTTTGTGGTGAGAGAATAGTAAATGTCAGGCAGAAATTTCCCGAAAACGAAGAGACATTCAGGCTGTAATGATAAGGAAGGCGGGTCGAGCATCGGAACGATTTGTCTATTATTCTAAGCCATCGAACGTATGCAGCAGTCAGTCGTCAGGGATGAACCTCAGCAACAGAACGAGCGACCGTTACCGGGACATATAAGCCAATCAGCGTTTAGTGACATATGTCTGGGGGTGACCGCGCGGGACTCTGTATACCGGTGCCAGATCGATACATCGATTGACTGAGCTCCCATCCGAGTCGCAGATTCCAAACAGTTCTCAGTTTGTCTTGCTTCCTGTGTTAGACGATTATATTGGCGATTGAGAAGTTGAACAAATAGCCACCTTCGAAATAATTAGTCTTCCCGTCGCACAGCCAGCTTATTATCGTGTATGCGCGATCCGAACATGCGTTCTGTCTGACCTGTTCAGTTACAAGGAACGTTTAGACACAGGATGCGATACACAACCCCCAGACTGCTCCTTAGCCCCTAGTCGGCCCTTGAGGGTCATGATCATGATGCGAACATAAGTCTTGAGTTTCTGTGCATCTCCCGGACCTTGTCCCAAAATAGTAAATTCGTTCACTTCAGAAACGTCCTTAATGTAGGACAAACTGTGTCATATCCTTGGTGGTATTTATGTTTGCGTTCTACGAGAGCGAACACGCAGGCATCGACTCACAAACGCCTTCGAATGGCCATTTCGCATAAACTGGTCGCGGAGACATCAGGCCTTGCGTGGTTTTCCCTCCGGGTTCCTGCAATGAGTCTGATTCCATTTGAGGAACGCTCTCACACAGCTCCGTTGGCAAGCCGTCGGCTGGTTGTGATGAACTCTGAGACATTGCTTGATGTTCGTTGGCCTCCAGTAATCGGTCGTCTCAATTTCGCCAGTAAGACCTCTGCCCCTGTCCTTCTTGCCCCGTGAATTGCGTTTCAGGGAAGACTGCCCTGACCACGTCATGGGAATTCAGTACGATGTTCTTTCTGACGATAACAAATGTGTCGTCAATTTAACGACGACAAAATACCGACTCAGGCTCGATCAACACAGTCTTTTCTAGCTTCTACACGACCGGTTTTATTATTTGACCGGAGACGGGGGAGCACATTGATGTTCCCTTGATTTGCTCGTAGGTTGCTCCAATAAAGATAAAGCAAGTTTTTGACAAACTTCGAACAGCCTCAGGAGGTGCCCTATTTTGAGCACACTCTGAGGCCGGTCGTATGCTTCCTCAAGTCTTTTGCGCAAGAATTCGTGCGTCAAAGTCGACGGCATGTATGTGAGTAGCAACGTCACATCGAAAAAGCCCAAAATTTTGTCCAACTGTCTTTGCCGACCTCAGAGGTCCACGAAGAATTGAGAGGCTGACTGGACGGTGATAGTCCAATTGCCTTAGAGGAATTTCAATTCCGAGTACATCCACTTCGCCAAATTATAAATTGGTCTGGACTTACGCAAAGGTTGGCCATAGTGTGACATGTAGTTTGTGGATTTTTGGCCGACCGTAGAACCGAGCCAGGACAGTGACGGGTGCTGTTATTTGACGCCATTCATACTCCGTGATCACGTGTTTGCGCCGGAGTTCTCTAAGTGGTTTATTCCACCGATCCGCGATTGCTTTTACTTATGAGTTCCGTGCTGATCTGCAAAATTCTGTTACCATGACGGGCCCTGGTTTCCTCATTGTAGTCTTCTCGGTTTATCACGACATTTGTTTGTCCTTCACCAGCAGATAGAATGATAATTTGTTCATTACCGACTTTGTGAAACACATTAGGTTGATAGGTACATTATCACCACGACTGCAGCACGTTGTCGGACGGAGTGTTTCTTGTCGTCGATTGTTTCATTTCACACAAGCATAGCTTCCAGGGCTGCAATGAAGTCGACGGAGTCGGTATCTGCGCTGTTGAAACAAACTTCCCGCAGTAGCACTCGTAGTTACTCCTCTGTTCAGAGGAGAGATTTTGAACCGAGCTCGAGCCTCCGGTATCTGCTGGTTTTGATTTTGACGGGAAAAAAATTAGAGATGCAAAGAAGTGCAATTTCATGTGGCCAAAATGTGACACACTCGGCGGTCGTGGTGGCGTTGGAACCCACGACAGCGAATGTAGGGCTTGCGCACAATCAACGCACTAACTACCTGAGCTACGTGATTGGTCTTACTGTACCAGGTCGAGCCTCGTTACTCAGGTAGTTAAAAACTTCGGTTGAACACACACCTTGCACTTACTGTCGTAGGTTCGAGCCCGTCCGAGGTCTCAGAGTCCTAAATTGTGTCAAAGGAACTAGGCACATCTGCCATAACAGTTATTAAGATTCTAATTTATTCTTCTCCTCCATAATAGAGGCGGGTTCATCTCCAAATATCTGAATTTGCATGTAGCCGGTGGGTAATCGATTTTCACTGGGAAGTAATGATAAGGAAGATAAATAGAACTAGGGCAGATAGGTTGTTTTATTTAGCACCTATAAGGGTACTGTTACTGTACATTTAAAATACGCTTAAAAAATTTATTCAAGAGTCAGTCTTTGAACGAATAATCAAGTATGTACATTGTTTAGTTTGTGCCTATAATAGGCAGTCTGATAGAAAAGATGAGCAAACGAAAAGTTCCTCGTTAAGAGAGAATTCATAAACCGGACGAGGCTGTTCGCTGTAGAGGTTATCATGTTATATTTCGGTTGAATGCAGAAACAACCGTCAAAGTGGCGAGACAGGAGGAGGCGACGGCAAATGGGACATTAACATTCCGCGAGGATCATCAAAGCGCATGTAGATGAGACCACGATATCTCTTTACCCACCGAACAGAGGAACCCGTCCTGATCACCGACAGAACACTTAAGTTTGATACGAGAAGGGGACGTTAAAAGCCACGAAGACATTTGCTACAGAGGAGATATCAGTGGTTGTACAAATTTAGATGACTTTTCAGTTTAACAAGGGAAGAATGTGATATCAACCGCTTAACTCCAGGAGGACCCTTTTCAAGGCCGTGCGACGTGAATAACAGCAAAGTAACGCAAAAGCTCATATATTTTGACACGATCAAAATCCTAAAAATCAGACAGCCCTTATTTCAGGGACTCGTAAAGGATTGAGACCCGAAACCGACCAAGAAGTGGGTTTCTAACCTTTGTCAATGATATCTAACAAAGAGGGAAACTCTAAGGAACGCCTTGGTCCCATGTGAACGCGAACTCACGTGAGGGTAGTTCGAGAACATCTGAATGCCATTATCAGTCGAACACCCGCATAAGGAGGCACATGAATGGCCTGGAGGTCATGTGATAACTGTAAACTCTATTTGAAATTGCTGCGCTTTTTGACTGCATTATTGCTTACGTGAGAAACGGACGACATGACAATAAGACCACTAAGTGGCAACACCTGTGTCTCCTTTGGCACACAGTATTGCAGATTAAGAATTCGGCAAGCGGCGCTACCCACCGTGGTGGCTCTAGATTTATGAACAGGAGTACAGTGCAATCGAACACGACTGCTAATTGTGACTTGAAAGAATAATTATTAATATGTCCGACCCCAGATTGCAGTCATTTTCGAAGTAAATATATGACATGGGTTGACTTAACAATAGTTGAAGTCTCCGGACACATATGAGTGGTTCACAATGGTGGAAATGCGATCGCAAGGTGGCATATCAAAAGAAGAGAAGGCATTCACCTGGAACGGTTCAGTTGAGGCCTCCCGTTTCCGGTAGTGATTCCGCCTACCCATCTTCAAACTGTGGAGAGTCTTGTGGTAACGGTAGGGTGAAAGTCCGCACGTAGCTAACAACTCCAACATGTACACTAAAATGCAGTGCGAGTGTAATCCTCAGAAAAGCATTATTGACGAAGACAAGGCAGATTTTAATGGCCATTTCTGACTTATTAGGCGTCGTCAGCCAGCCATACACAACGTCGAAGTTCTGATCACCTGGGGCCCGATGAGCGCCCTCCTACCATTGTACATTCCCGATCGCCAACGACAAGACAACGAACCCGTAACTTAGTAGTTATAGGCGTTGGACTCCGAAATAACAGGTCACGAGTTCGAGCCCCAGGTGTTCCACACTTCGGGGTTGGACACGACCGGCTGACGACGGCTAATAAGCCGGAAATGGCCGCTCCAGTCTTCCTTGTCTTTGCCAGTAATATTGTTCTGTCTATATCATGCGCCGCTGTGCGGCTGCTGGATTTGCTCGAGAGAGAGAGCCCGTAAGGCACAACTGAACTAGTGAGTTCCGTAAGAACGATCGGTGAGCGTCCCCCACCACTGTAATCATCACTTATTATTCACCGTTCCAATTGGTTGAAATTTCCTTACCTTCCTGACCAAATGGAAACTAACCAGCGGCGCTTTATTCAAAGTCCGTTATTCTTTGAAAATTGTTTTTTGATTATTTTTTAACTATCGCACTTGCTTTCCTCGCCAAATGATAGCGTACAATAAGACTTATGGCAGAAATTTATCGGTTTTCTGTGCCGCTTTGCTCTCTATTCTGTTTGTTGGCCCACCCGTAAAACCTTCTCTACCACTACTTAACCTACGACACGGTTCACTGGCTAGCTCAAGTTAGTTGGGGTCCAACACCCTACTGTTACCTGTCCCGTGAACCGCTTCCGGTTAGATGATAGTTGGTAGCTCTCCTGACACCGCAAACTCCCAGCTGCCTGTCAATCGGGACCGGTGGTAATAGGGTTATACGGGTAGGACAGTTTAGTGGACGGGTAAATGGCGATTGTAGTATATGCTAGGAATTGACGCTCCTGGTAAAGTGGAAGCCTAAGTTAGATTAGGTAAAAAATACAAGGAAAGTATGGAAATGAGGAAGGAGACTTTGAACGGTATGTGGAATAAATGCATCCTAGCCTCAGATTGGAAAGAAAAGCAAGTGAAGGCAAACAACCAATGGGAAGAAGGCAACTGGTCCGAAGGTCATTCCACAGTGTGTGCGATAGAACTCCATCCAACATAATGGACAGAAGAACACGAGAGTCAAGCAGCGGCACGCGGAACGCCACAACGCAAGCCGGGTAAGACTTTTATACGAAAAATTGGTTTGGGCGGAAGGGAAATCCGCAAATAATGAGGCAGTCGAAAGCTACTTCTGCTAATGAAAGTTGATAAAGGGTAAGCCTTATTGTCATCGTTACCGGTGCCAATCCGCCCAGGATAGTACCTCCACAATGAATCTGGTACAGGTAATACAGCACGCAAGTAAATTTAGAAACATAATAATAACGTAATCATAGCTACTGAAATCAAACCAGTAGGTACAATTGTGGATTCTGTGATCACGGTTGCCAACTACCTCTTCTAATGAAAGTTCACATAGGGTAAGCCTCATTCTCATCGTTACCGGTGCAAATCTGCCCATGGCAGCACCTCTTAAATGAATCTGATGCAGGTAATACAGCGTGCGCGTGAATTTAGAAGCATAATGAGGACGCAATCACAGCTACTGAAATCGAGCCAGTAGGTACCATTGTGGAGTCTGCGGGCACGGCTACTAACTATCATCTTACCCCGCTTCCATTATTTGATGCATCTTTTTTGATGCGCAGCCTGCCAGTGCTAACTATGGAGCTGACTCGGCCGCCTGCTTCACTGTGACCTCTGCTGCTCCGCGCCCTCGTTGATCGGGGTGATAACTGTCGTCCCCCCCTCCCCCCCATCATTGGACGCCGTCACTGTCTTCTGTCAAGACGTTTCGTGAAACTAGATGGGGGGAGGGAGGGAAATTGATGCGGCTGTTTACTGAACCGCCAGTGGACATCTAGGCCTCTTGAAACTGTCTTGAGGTGTGATTATCACCTCGGTCTACAATTTTCATGGCATCAAAGTTGAAGATGTGCCCTCTCTGCGCGGAATGGGTTGTTACCTCCGACTTTGAGTCCAAGCTTCGCATGTCCGAGTCATGCGCATGCATTGGGGTTTTCAGTCATCGGTCGGCTTCTCCGAAGTAATTACACATCCTACAGCTACACTGAAGTTGGTAGAAAATGACGGATTTCTTTAACTTAGAAATAGGGTCTTTTGGACGCATCCCTTGCCGACAGATTATCGGGTCAGGCCTCTAAGAGACTCCTACACCGTTTAGTTTTTGTTGTAAAGAGTGGTTGCTGTTGTTGTGCCCCTAGATGCGTTGAACCGACCTTGGGACTAGATCGGATTCAGGCAGGCTTTATTGGGAATATGCACCCATGACATATGCCAAAATCCGACAGCAAGCCCAGTTGCGGGCTCACGACCCGCCAACCGGGATCCGAGCCACCGTCCCCCATATTTTTTGTTGTTTAAAACTTTAATCAGGTGTTTGTTGTGTACCAGGAGGTGTTGTGGTACGCCTAGGTACGGATCCGGCCACGCTAGTTACCTGTCGCCTATTCCGCCTCCGGTCTTCTTGACTTGATCATGACACCGGGCCGAGGTGGGGAAGGGAGTGGAAAGGAGAGAGTGTGGTAGATGGAACGCCAGTCTATAAACTAATGAACGTGCATACCTGTCCTCATTGTCAGTCAGTCAGTCAGTCAGTTTATTTGAGGGAAATAGGCTTACGCCTTTCAACTCCCTATTTGTACATACAAAAAATCGATAAATAAGCGAAATGTGAAGAAATTACAGCACTAAATGAATGCAGACATTGATTCACATTGTATGTCTTTGGTCTCACGGCTAAAAAGTCACATAGTCCGCTTGTTGCTGCAGCATATGTCTGTCAAGCCGAAATTTAAATTTCACCACAGATTGAGACATGACAACCGTCTCGGACAGGTTATTCCACGGTTCCACGACACGGATGGAGAAGAAATATTTTCTCACATTCAATCTACCCTGGGGCACACGTAGCTTGAAGGGAGGTTAGTTGTTGTGGCGAGTTGGAAAAAGTCATCGCACCGAAGGGCACAGACCAAGCCACGCACGATACGGAAGGTTTGTATCAAGTCTCCGCGCAAATGCCTATAACTCAAAGGATAGAGATTACGATTAGTTAAGCGAATCTCGCATGGCAGTGCACTTTGACCTCTTATTAATTTTGTTGATCGCCTGTGCACCCTTTAGAGCAAATTGTAATCCTGATGCGTCCACGGTCTCTAGGCCTGAATTGCATATTCGAGATGCGGCCTTACAAACGTGCCGAAGACTTTGAAGAAGCAGTCTTCATCGAAATCTGCGAATGCCCGTTTGATGGCATATAGCATTGAAGTTGCGGCCTTGGCGGCATTGTGATTGTACCTTCACCCCACACATCGGTCTGGTCGGTCATTTGCAAATTAATTGCACAGAAATTGATAAACTAGTGCCTGGAGCACCCACATACATTCGCCGCATACGTCCCCACTGTCAACACTGCCTCGTCTATTCACTCCCTGCATGGGCGTTCTAGGTCACATGCGTGTCCACGACAGTGGAATTCATCGCAGTCTCAAAACACCTAACACATTCCGCACATACAAGATGCCTAGCCAAGCCCACACCTCGTCGCCCAGCGCGCCCACTACCAACAGGTCTAGCCCCACCATCACCACCGACGTCGCCGACTTATCCTGCTGCCATTGTCCACGTTTATTCACCTCACGCATTGGCCTGGTCGGTCACTTGCAAATCCATCTCACGGAGACTGACGAACCGGTTTCTGGAGAGCCCACATACACTCGCCACATCCACTGCCAATCTCACTGCCTTCGCACAGTCCGTCACCGAATGGGCTTAATAGGCCACATGAGCATTCGCGAAGGCCTGTGATAGACAAGCATCAGTTACACCACACGATCACATCCTCACCCACCAGCATCCGTACCACATATCAACATCACATATCAATAAACAAAAAAACGATTTTTAAAGAATAACGGACTTTGAATAAAGCGCCACTGGTTAGTTTCCATTTGGTCAGGAAGGCAAGGAAATTTCAACCAATGGGAACGGTGAATAATAAGTGATGATCGTTCTTACTGAACTCACTCATTCTGTTGTGCTTTACGGGCTCTCTCTCGAGCCCAACCAGCAGTCGCACAGCGGGGCATGATATAGGCAGTATGTTATTACCGACAAAGACAAGGGAGACTGGAAAGGCCATTTCTGGCCTATTGGCCGTCGTCAATCAGACATAACCAACGTCGAAGTGTGGCACACCCGAGGCTCGAACTCGCGACCTGTTAGTCAGAAGTCCACGCCTCTAACCACTGGGCCAGGAGCTCGTTTCCCTGTCGGTTTCGATCGAGAGTATACAATGGTAGGGGGCAAAACCGACAGGGCAACAGGCTCCTGGCCTTGTGGTTAGAGGCGTGGACTTTTAATTAACAGGTCACGAGTTCGAGCCCCGGGTGTTCTACACTTCGGGGTTGGATATGACTGGCTGACGACGGCTAATAAGTCAGAAATGGCCATTCCAGTCCCCCTTGTCTTTGTCGGTAATAACATTATGCCTGTACCTTGCGCCGCTGTGCGGCTGCTGGTTGGGTACGAGAGAGAGCCCGTAAGGCACAGCGGAACGAGTGACGTCCGTAAGAACGATTGCTGAACGCCCCTTTATCATTCTGTATGTACCCGATCGTAACCACTCTACCAGAATACAAATTAACAGATGATGGGAGATTTAATGGACTTGCTTAATTGTATTATTGAGACATTTCAAATCCAAATGTCTGTATTTGGGTCTCTGCGCACTTCATATGTCGAGCCAAAGACGGTAAAACTTAACGCTGATATGCCGATGTATGGCAAGAGACATGCCGGAAGTCACGGCGAATGGGGCGAAAAGACCTAGCAGCAATCATTTCAGATTGGAAGAGATGGACAAAATTATTCAGAATTCGATCAACAGATAGCTTGGCCGTTGTGAAATCCCGTTGCATTAAGATATCCTCTAAAAGGACATAATAAGCATCGAGAACAGAAGAGAGCAAGGCAGACTGGATAACCTGAGAATGATAAGGAGTGAATGTGTGTGTGAGAGAGAGAGAGAGAGAGATAGAGATAGAGAGCATTCAGGTGCTTACAGATCTCGAGATTAGGGGTTGGGGTGTGTGATAGGAACGTAAACAACAAACATCATAAACAAGTTTACGAATTTTAGTGGAAAGAGTTTAGATCTGAAGGAGGAATGAGAAATTTGAGGATAGAGTAGCACCAAGCTACCGGAAGGATACTGCTTCATCGGGAAGAATGTCAAAGGATTCAGGAATGGGCGATGGTCGCAGTCGAAAATACACTGGACTGATTTCTGATCCCCAGGCGGAAGACCGTTTTCCAACGACCACACAAAGGCATAACCAAAGCCATCTGGGATCATTGAGTGTTGGGTCTTACACTTTATAAATAACTCACGGGTTCATTGCTTTGTCGGGTTTAATTTCGGAGGGGTGTTCATCGATCGGGTTACGGGAGGGAACGTACAGTATGTGGGCTAACTCATGAAATGTCAACCAAAATTCCGAAATACGTTTTCGTTTTGAAAAGATTAATTAAGAAGGGTTGTAAAAATAATCATCATGCAGCATAATTCTATAATAATTCAGTTACCACAGTATGCCGCCTTTCGAACGAACTTCCTTCCGGCTGCATACAAAAACTATACTCTGTAAAAAATGACTACTTATTAGCATGCATTTTTCTCACTTATTTTTTATGTTCCTAAAAGTCCAATTATATTTCATGAAAAATATGCATAAAAATATTCATTCTTTTGCTCATTCGATAGAAAATTACGTCTTCTTCCAATTTTATACTCGAACGCAGGATATAATTCGGTTTTCAAAAACTTTTCCAATTCCAGCATAATTTTGAACCCGATCGGCCGTTACACTTGCATGCAGGGTTTGCAAACTATAGGCCGCTTATTTTCTGTGCACGGAAAACCATACATTTCTCTACGGAATTAAGAGGAGACCATATGGGGTTCATAAAATTCAGCAGTGGATTTGAGCCATATTGTAAACTTTACAAGCCAAATCCGTAAATGCAGACACATGACGTTTTATGAACGGTCATTTAACGATATTAAGAAAGTCTCAAAATTAGAAACTTTTTTTAAAACCGAAACATGCTCTTCCTTCGAGTATAAAGTTTAAAGAAGACGTAATTTGCTACCGAATAAGCAGAGGAATAGATATTTTTATGCCTGTTTTCTGTGAACTAAAATTGGATTTTTAAAGACATCGAAAATCAACGAAAAAACGCATCCTACTTAAGTAGTCTTTGTTTACGGAGTATAGTTTTTGCATGCAACCGGAAAGAGGTTAATTCGATAGCCAGCATCCTGTGGTAATAAAAGTATTAAAGAATGACGCTGCACTTCGATCTACTTTACAACCCTACTTAATTAAGCCTTTCAAAACGAAAACGCATTTCGGAATTTCGGTTGATATTTCATGACTTAGCCCACCTACTGCACCTGTCCCTTTATGCCTAGTATCTCGACGTTCGGGATAGTCGCGTAACGACAGCTTACGCTGCTGACTGACTGACTGGCGATGACCGGTAAGACAAAAGTGGTCATTTCAGTCGCCATTTTTTTCGCCAGCATTCCTGATGCATCACTGTCTGCAGCCATATGACTGCTAGCGGGGTTCTAAAGCGGGCCACAGGGTCAAAGTGTCTCTTGTGATCGACGAACGGTCCTCCCATTCTAGCATAGAAAAGTCATCCATGTATCCAGATCAAGGGAAAGGTACAGTGCGTGACCGATTTCATGAAATGTTAATCGAAATTATGGAAGGATTACTTAAGTGGGTTTGCCTTGTTTAAGTTCCGAGGAAATTAATGCGCGAACTTGGAGTAAATCTTTTAAAACGGGCCTTTTTAGGCACGCTCCAAAGTGGGTTTTTTATACTGATTGTCATGCACCATAACCCTATAACATTTCGGACTCGCCAGGATGTCGACCTTTGAATGCACTTCTTTTTGACCTCCTGCAGAAACCACACTCGATAAAAAATGGCTGCTGATATAGCATGCATTTTCGCTATTGATTTTTGGTGGTCTTATAGATCCAAATATAATTTATAAAAAGCATCACAAAATATGTTTCCCTTTGCTCATTTTGGTAGGAAATCACGTTATCTTGATACTTTATGTCCGAAGAAAAGGTACATTTAGGTTTTAAAATAGTTTCTGATTATGAGATTCCTAAGACCATGCGATGTCCATGCATGCAAGGTGGCACATGTCCGTTTTCTAGTGCTCCTCAAGTAATGTACAACACAGTCCAGATCCATTGCCAAATTGCATGAACTCTATGTGGGATCTTCTTAAAGGCATAGAGGAATTTATGTTTTCCTTACGCGGAAAGCATGCACCTTGTAGACTGAAATCGCTAAACGCTGATGTAATGACAGATCAGGCTGAAAATTATTCGGGAGTTGGGAAACTTTTTTAAAACCGTTTCACTAGCGATCCTGTAAAGCACATTTCCTTCACTTCCAACATGGAAATTTTCATGTGAAAAGAAATTCAAGCTAAATAAACCCTTTCACCCTCGCCCGGCCATGCCCTTCTCTCCGTCGTGAATTTGCTACGCAACATTAAACAAATTCAGCATCATATTCGAGTAAATGAATTCGGTGGTCCATGGCCGTCCCGTGGGTACCAAAACAAATCTCAGAATCTCGGACCGTGTTCCGCGGTGAAGTGGTAACCAAGACGAGTGAAAAAGGCCGGCCAGAGTAGCCAGTCATCACACAACCCCTAATTAACTTAGGATATTTGGAGGGATTGGGACTCGACCAAGAGTTTATGGCAATCAGAACTTCTATGTTTGGGAGGTTATCGTTGGCATTTCTTCCATCTAGAAAGATACAGTGCGTGACCGATCTCATGAAATGTTGGCGGAAATTCTGAAATGCGTTTTCGATTAGGAAGGATTACTTAGGTGGGATTGTTATATTGGTTAACATGAAGCATAATCCTATAATATTTCGGGCTCACCAGGATGTCGGCTTTTGGATGAGGTTCTTTCTAACCTCCTGCAGAAACTATATTAGGAAACAAATGACTACCTAGATAGCATGCATTTATTCTATTTATTTTCCATGTTCTTATGAATTCAAATACATTTTATAAAAAATTGCGCAAAAATATGCTTTCATTTATTCATTTGGTGAAAATCACATTTTATTCATACTTTATTCCCGAAGAAAGTATATATTTAGGTTTTAAAAAAGTTTCTAATTATGAGATTGTTAAGACCATGCGATGTCCATGCATACAGAACCGCGCATGTACGTTTGCCAATGCTCCTCATGAAGTGCACAACACAGTCCGGATCCATTGCAGAATTTCGTGAAATCTACATAGAATCCTCTTAAAGGCATAGGGGAATACATGATTCTCCTTACGCGGAAAGCATGAGCTTTGTGGACTGAAATCGCTACACGCTGACTCAATGGCAGATCGGGCTCAAAACTATCCGACATTTGGGGAACTTTTTTAAAGCCTAAGTATACACTTTCATCGGGTATAAAATATGAAGACAATGTGATTTTCTACCAAAGAAGCATAAGAAGGCATATTTTTGTGCATGTTTTTATAAAATGTGTTTGAATTTATAAGACCATCGAAAACAAATAGGAGAAATGCATGCTATTTAAGTAGCCATTTTTTACTAAGTGTGGTTTCTGCTGGAGGTCAAAAAGAAATGCATTTAAAAGTCGACATCCTGGCAAGTCCGAAATACTAAAGGATTATGCCGCATGCTAATCAATATTACAACCCCACTTAAGTAATCCTTCCTAATCGTAAACGCATTGCAGAATTTCGGCCAACATTTCATGAGATCGGCCACACACTGTATGTAAAATACATCTAAGGTAACATTTCACAAGTCTCATGGTCCGAGTGGAAAAGCCGCTCAGCTACTTGTCGACTTGAGATTAACCAACAACACCCAACCTGGTTGTGATTTCATTGCTGACTAATTCCTTCGAGATTCAAACCCGGGACAACAGCGTCCAGTGCACAGACTTCCCTACAGTGTCGAGGTCAAACAATTTAACACATCCAGTTGGTCCATTTATCAACACGAAACGAAACAGAGCCCCACCCTCGTCTCTGTGTAGCCACTTCACCCTGTTGACTGGGAAAGTTGTTTCACAGCATTTTCTTCCACAAAAATGCGGCACGTGCTTCAAAAACATTTTTTGTTCACGTACAAAGGGCATTCCGAAAGAACGCGCCTTTTTTACTTTGTCAAGGTGCGTGGACTGAGTACGAAATTGTTTTCCACGACCGAGGTGAAAAAAACGCTGTCAGAACGTATGCTGAGTAAGCCCGCTCCCCCATTCTATTCAACGTTGGTGAAACTTTCGGAGGACTTTGCTCATAGTTCAATTGTAGACAGTTGAAGTCACGGACGTTTTTCAGTCAGAACCAGTCATACCATCCAAATTACTTCAGTTTACAGGTTCTGATAAGTCTTAGAAATCCAGCGCAATTAATTCGTTTCGAGCCAACTGTGAAAAGCTCGGTGCCTCGGTGGGATTCGAACCCATGACAGAAAGGGGAAGGCTTTAAGACTGCCAACGCTCTAGCCATCTGAGCTACGAGGCCTCACAGCGAGACGCAATTTAATCACATTTGGGTCAAGTTTATCGCCCAACCTACTGCAACGTCTGGAATCCACCAAATCTGATACAGTAAGCTGATTGGGCAAGCAGGATTTCCTAAGTAGTACGTCTAGAATCCACCAGATGACTACCATGTAATTCATAGGTGTTATGGCAGATTTCAAATAATTAATTCCGATTCAGTGCAATTACCTGCAGAACTGCTACACTGGCCGTTTGTTATTGAAAGCACTTTGTAGGCGCCAGTAATTCTGCTGTTGTTATCATCTTCGGGTGATGGATTCCGGGAAGGGATCTGAAGGTCTGGAAGTTAGGAGATGCTTTCATTACTTGACCAGTTTCTCTTCCTTACTGAACTTTCTTGAATCATCTGAAGCATTTTTCCCGGGTAGGAATTGAAAACAGGCATGTTATAGCAGAACTTATTGGAGCCAATAAATTTCGTTACGGTTTATCAACTGCAGCTCGTCTCTGCATAACATAGGTAACGAATGGAAGCGCAGGACAGGATGAATTTGTACAGAATGGCAGTGCATAAGAGCAAGGTCAAGGTTCAAGGCAATGAATAATCAGATGAAAGACGTTTCCGTAAGCATCATATAGGAAAGAGGGGGACGGAATGTGAACAATGTCGCTTGAATCAGTAAAATCGACGGTTAACTCCGCCCCAGACAAAGCTTCGAATTTTAACAAGGACCTTTTTCATCAACAAAACATCGAAAATTATTATTCAATCGTATTTTTTGCCAGCCAAAGCCACATGAGGTCAGGAGTTTAGAAGAACAACGGTGGGAAAATATGTTGACAGGAAATGTCCACATGTGGCAGTTTTTCAACAGTTTTTCCGAAAAAATCTCTCCTTTTTCAATCACGCGGTTGGAAGATCTTGTTGGATAATTGCCGCTTCCAGGAGAACTGGCGTATACTGTCAGCCGGCCGAGTGCAAGCAAACAGGAGGCGTTAGTTTTTCGTGGAAAAGCATACGGAAGATCTATTTTTGTCTGAATTTCCTTTCTTCAACTGGTGGCAGGCGAAAATCAGTCGGCACTCGATGCCGCCAACAGCGAAGAATACTCAGGTGAGCGTCTCTGGCCTACTGGATATCATCAGACAGCCAGACTCTAGTCATCCTCAGCATGACCTGAGCATATTTGGCCCTTGGGTTTGAATAGCATCCGACCTTTTGAGGTGTCAGAATAACTAAGTTGACAGCTTTGCTAGCGGTACTCCCTTTTTTATGGAACATGGGTTTTTAGACTAATCAGCATGCCAAATTAAATGAATAAAGTTCATAATACTTGCTGTCCGCGGTGGTAGCTTATAATTTTCCATTTACAGTATGTTGCGCAATTCATTATATGTGCGTAAATTTGCTAACGACCTCTAACTTACTGGGAAAACTGTCTAGGTGCGTCGACCAAACTCCCAATAAATAAAGAACAATCTTGGGTTAAATGAAAAAATAAAAATAATAAAATAATACTGCATTGTTAAAATTACAATCCCCTGAGAAAGTGTGGAAGCGCGAAAAATGTGTAAAATGAGAAAACTCGTGTCTTATAAGAATATAAAGTCTGTCCGTTCAAAAGACGGAGTAAATAAAACAGCGTAAGTTGAACAAGGTTTAAAAATAGTCCATTCACGCAGGTTACACTTACATATTCTCCAAGATTTAATTGAGAACAAAGCGTGGCGATCAGACTACTACGTAGGTTTGAGAATTTGCCATAGGTTTTCCGGTTTTGCATTGTTTGAGATGCTGTTGACCATTAAAATAGAATTCCGCTTAAACTCTTTGATAGGAGCGTCACACGAATGAACATTTCAAAGGGTCACATGCTGACAGATCAGTTGGTGAATGAGAAACTTAAATGGAATTATCTGATGCGATTTTAGGCATGCCATGTTGTGTGTATCAAGAGGACTTATATTTAGAAAAAGTTCTGTATGACCTCTGACGACGGTGGAATCCGCTGAGATCCAGGGCGCTCATTAGAGGAGGCTTTACAGTCCCAAATGTTTTCAATGGAATGTCCAAACAGGTGGGTTTCGTGCAATGTTCTCATCAAAACCTTCAATATTAGATATTTCTTGAAGGCGTTTGCTCAGATAGCGAGTTATTGAACGATGGAAGCGAACAGGCGAGCTCCAGGGAGCAGTTCATAAGACGAACGAGATGCCATCACTGGAACAAAAAGTTTATCGGCATGACGTTTCGGATTCTCACTCGAACCCACCATCGGAGACAGTCGCAGACAAGGGTAATGGTGACACAAGGAGCGCAGTATTTATAGCACGTGGCTGCCGCAGGGCCATATGCGTACTGTAATTAACAGGTCTCATGACCACCGTTGGTAGGTCGTAAGTAAGGCGATGACGGCTCGTCAGCCAGCGTCCGGGTCGTTAATTGTCGCAATTTTAGCACCCGTGTTGGATGTTGACGTGATCATGACCCGGAAATTTGTCTCGATGTCACTGGGATTGTTACTCGCCAGCGCCCTCCCGACACGATCGATCCCCAAGCTCAGAGAATGTCTTAGCGCAGAATATGGTACTGGGAGGTAATTGTGCTTGTTGATGGATTGCAGGCCTGAGAACCATGATTCGAGCAACCCGCGGCTCCTGCGGTTGTCAGCTTTTGCTAGAATTTCGGCCTTTTGAAAACTAGACGTTATTTTTTGCGTAGACTGCTAATTGGAAATGCATAATATAGTGACAGAATAAATATAAATATGTTACCGCGAGGATGTTAGAGGGTATGCATCCCAAGAAATATAAGTATATATATATATAAGTATATATATATATATATAAGTATATGTGTTTTGGGAAAGGAAGTTTATCGTGCACATTTTCGACGCCGGTTCCACGGGGTCGGCGTCAGAAACAGACGGAGAGCAAATGCGCCAGCAGAGTTAATATCTTAAGTGCACTGAGAAAATCGATAATCGCTTGACGGTCATGCCAGTAAGCGGCCGTCGTGTGTGTCAGTCCGTTCTGATTGGCTTTCGCTTCTTCCATCACTCCTTAAAATTTCTGTACGCGGCATTCAACTCAATGTGCCGGTTGATGCATGATTTGTCTGCGTGCATGGCCTCCAGGAACTCTCGGCCTTTCTTGGAGGAGCACACAGCGACAATGCGAGTTCTTTCCCAAGCGAAAGTGTGCCCGGTGTCCAGGCTGTGCATGGCCACTTGAGACAGGTGGTCTCGCCTCTTCACTGCCAACTGGTGTTCGTGAATGCGTGTAGAGGCGCATTTTCCGGTCTGGCCCCAATAGACGGCATCACAAGCATCACAATGGATCTTTTAAACGACTTTTTTTCTGTCCAGATAGTTAACCCTATCTTTAGGGTGCACGAGCTGAGTGCGCAAAGTGGTCGTCGGTCGGTGTGCCACCTGAATTTGGTGCTTCCTTAAGTGTCTTACAACGAGTTCAGACGCATTTTTAATGTAAGGAAATGTGCGTCAAGTTTTTGGTTCGGACGTCCGATTTGGAGTACCTGGCTCCTTTGTCTTCGACTCTTTCTGCCTCATGCATCGTCGCACAAAATCTCTAGGGTACCCATTCCGCGAAAACAATTCACACAAAAATTTCAGTTCGTTTTGATAGCCTTCTTCATCAGAACAATGTGTTTTTGCTCGATTAAGCAGACTGTTGACAGCACCGTGTTTGTAAGAGATTGGCTGATTGCTCTCGTAAGGTAGAATGATTTCCGCATAAGTGTCTTTAGGGTAAACTGATGTACGAAGTCTTCCGTCGGTCTTTCGTTGTACGAGAACATCCAGGAAAGGCAGCTTACTGTCGACTTCCTTTTCGAGTGTGAACGTAATCCCCGGAATTGTTGAGCTTATATTGTTGTGGAGCGCTTCCAATTGGACCTTTTTAACGACAAAAAATTTGTCATCTACATATCGCAACCAAAATTTAGGTTTAGTTGACGGAAGGGCCGTATTCTCTTGTTTCTGCATTGTGACTTCGGCGAGAAAATTAGAAATTGGGGATCGCATAGGAGCTCCTTTCAGTAGTTGATAGCACTGTAGAAAGTCGACAGTAAACTGCCGTTCCTGGATGTTCTCGTACAAAAAAAGACCGACGAAAGACTTCGTACATCAGTTTACCCTAAAGACACTTATGCGGAAATCATTCTACCTTACGAGAGCAATCAGCCAATCTCTCACAAACACGGTGCTGTCAACAGTCTGCTTAATCGAGCAAAAACACATTGTTCTGATGAAGAAGGCTATCAAAACGAACTGAAATTTTTGTGTGAATTGTTTTCGCGGAATGGGTACCCTAGAGATTTTGTGCGACGATGCATGAGGCAGAAAGAGTCGAAGACAAAGGAGCCAGGTACTCCAAATCGGACGTCCGAACCAAAAACTTGACGCACACTTCCTTACATTAAAAATGCGTCTGAACTCGTTGTAAGACACTTAAGGAAGCAATATCTTGGGGTCTGATCAGCCGTTGTATTAGCGCTTAGTGATTTCAGTCTAAAAAGTGTATGCGTTCCGCGAGTGGAAGATCATGCATTCTTCTAGGCCTTTAAAAAGACACCATATAGATTCCATAAAATTTTGCAATGGATGCGGACCATGTTTTACATTTCATGAGTAGTAGTGTTAAACGGACATTTACGATGCAGTGTGAATGGACATTGCACGATATCAAAAACTCTCGTGATTAGAAAATTTTTTTTAAACACAAGTGTGCTCCTTCTTCAAGTGTAAAATATGAAGATGACGTGATTCCTTATCAAATAAGTAAAAGAAGGCACATTTTCCTTCATGTTTCTTATGAAAAATATTTGAATTTGTGAGATCACCGAAAATCAATGAGAAAAATGCATGCTACTTAAGAAATCATTCTTTACCGAGTACGGTTTTTCACAGGAGATCGAAAAGAAGTGCATTAAAAAGCGGACATCCTGCCGAGTCTGCAATATTATAGGATCATGTCGCAAGGTAATCAGTATTACAAATCCACCTAAGTAATCCTTCCTTATCGACAACGCATTTCTGAATTTTGACTAGAATTTCATGAGATCGGTCACTCACTGTTTAGATGGCAACTTTCAATTTTAATCGTTCCATTCTTTCATTGTTGGTAAGCCTTGGCACCTTATCCAGTTTACTTCCCATTTCGATAATAATGGAGTTGTGGCAATTTTTTTAAAAAAGACAGCATGGTGCCCCACAAAATGTTCACGCTTAGTGTCGGCTCTTGAGTCGTCACACTTTTTAGAGCTTCGTAAATTGAGGCTTCAAATTCTGCAATGTTAACTGTTTAAAAATATCGGTTAGGACCCATGTTTGTTTAAAACACCAGCGAATGCCCATTCAGCACCAATGAGAAGAAGCAATCAATGGCCTTGAGTTCAAGGGCACCAGTTCGGCCAATCCAGTGACTGACATCCTACCAACTCAAAGGGATTCGCCAGCGTGAGCGGTCATAGGGTCATCTGACTGTGCGCACATGAGGAACAATGTAGTGGACAGAACTTCAATGAGCAAAGAAGATGAAGCAAGCTACAGCAACGCTCGTTCTGCAATCTGTTATTTTTGCGGTCCTTATTGGCGAAGGATCTTGTGCACGTACGTTCATTAACGGTTTTCACTAGCTAGATCTTTCCAATATTGCATGCAGAGGGTGGCCTACTTCCTTGATTCCATCGTATAGCTCCCTGTACGAAAGTGCAGAACCAGCTTTTAAGCTTTCTAACATTCGAGCCATGCACCTTCTCTGATTTGGAAAACATGATTTCCGTTAAAAAGGATCATTTAAACAGCGCACACTGCTGGTTAGCCCATAGCCGAATCCTGAGGTATTTTTACCATGCCAGGACGTTTGCTTTTAAATGGGAATTCTTATGGCCACCTGTAACAGTCACATTTGCTAAAAAGCGTAAGTGGTAGTAGTGGTAGTAGTAGTAGTAGTAGTAGTAGTAGTAGTAGTAGTAGTAGTAGTAGTAGTAGTAGTAGTAGTAGTAGTAAGCTTTTACATCACTTTTCTATGGTCCTTAATACCTAACTACATTTCATATGAAACATCCCAAAAATCCCTTCTTGCATGCATTTTGTAAAATAATTGTGTCTTTTTAAATGTTTTTAAACCCAAAAATGGGTATCCAGCATTAAGTTCAAAGATCGACCTACATTTGGACTCGTGTTTAAAGTCCAGAAAATGTAGCACACGCAGTTTGCATTTAAGAACGATTGTACCAGCGACTACGCTATAAAGACAGTGCCATATAGAGCTTATAGAATGTCGCAATGGATAGAAATCATGTTCCATAGTCCATAGGTAGGATTAGCAGACTTACAAATGCAATGATATTCGAACATACATTCCACGGTCCTAAAACACTTCATCAGTAGAACGTTGTTAACGTAAAACTCCATCATATCGGGAAAATAAACTCATGAAAGCTGAATCTTCTACAAGAACGGTGCCAGAAAAGGTACTTTGGATTTATACGAGTATCAAAAACGATAACTACTAATTTATTCTTCATAAGTGGTAACTTCCCAGTTAACATGACTTCTTCAAATTGCCGAAAAGAAGCGCATTCGAAAGTCCGCCTACTGGATTGACCGAAATGCCTTGGAGTTATAATGCACGATAATCAATATCACATCTCAACCTTAATAAGCCTTCCTAACCGAGACCCCAGTTCAGCTGACGTTTGATGAGTTTCTTTGCCTACTTTATATACGTATGTATGGTCGAAAAGTGTGAAAGCATGTGTTACGCCAGTAACAGAAAACCATGGCTCTCGCAGCCTGACATGCGCTGGCAGTTCCCTGACACCTGGTTCCCTGCCAGTTGATGCGCCTGCGCTACCACTGGGGTATACAGGTAGTGGACATGGCTGCCCTGTCATCCTCCTCGTCAATCTGACCCCTGTTGGGGTGTTGTTGTTGGTTTTGGTGAAAAATCCTGGTCAACTGTATGTTGTGGATCAGAAGATGTGGATTGGAACGCCAAGGTGCAGGCTCGACCGCGCCATGCACCTGCGCATCCCCCCCGCCTCCGGTCTTCTTGGCCCCGGGTCCAGATGTGAGAGGGGAGAGTGCGGTAGATGCTGTGCAAGTCTGCATTTACTACAAGCTAATTCACGCACAAGTCACCGTCCGTGGCCCAACTTGCTGCGGAGTACACGGCGAACAGCGTCGGCAACAACAATCGAACTGTCGGATAGTGTTTTAGAGGAACAAATTCAGCCAAGATCATGAGGGAGGGGGGCCTTTGGCTCCTCCTCGCATGCGCCTTACCGATCTTGCGAGCGTCAAGGTCAGTATGTCATCAAGCTGCTTGTGGACTGACCATGGCGTGGGACGCCCACATCTGACAGGACAATTTAGCGCGCCTTCAAACAGGTAGGCACTTCTTCACTATGAAAGTCCCCCCCACGGATATGTCTGTCGTCTATTAACGCTGCTCATGAGGTAGGTAGGCTAACTCATGAAATGTCAACCGAAATTCCGAAATGCATCCTCCTTTCGAAAAGATTAATTAAGTAGGCTTGTGAAGCAAATCATCTTGCAGCATATTCCTATAATAATTCGGTTACTTCAGGATGTCGGCTTTCGTAAGAACTTCTTCTCGGTTGCATGCAAAGACCATACTCTGTAAAAAATGCCTAAGGTCATCGAAAACCAATGAAAAGAATACATGTTAATGAGGTAGCCATTTTTTGCAAAGTATAGTTTTTGCTACAGTCGGAAAGAAGTTCGTTCGAAAGCCAGCATCTTGAAGTAACTGAATTAGTATATAATTATGCTCCACGATAGTTAGTTTTGTAACCCTTCTTTATTAATCTTTTTGAAACGAAGACACATTTCGGAATTTCGATTGACATTTCACGAGTTAGCCCACCTACTGCATATCGCCCTTGTAATATCTTTGAGGTTAAGAGTTAGGGGTTATGGTGAGAGGTTATGGTTAGCGGTTAGGGTTTAGGATTAGGGGTTATAGTTAGGGTTCGGTGTTAGTACAACTGTTTTTCAACTATTCAAAGCACAACCGCGGGTTCCCAATAGCTTTTCTTTTGTATACAACTACTTGACCTCGTCGCCTGTGCGTTCCCCGGCCCCACCTGCAAAAACCGCCTATTACCTCTTGAGTCGTATCTGCGAATAGTCAACACGCGCAATTAGCTCTTCTTCCCCTTCTCCCCCCCCCCCCAATCTGATCCGTTCACTTAATCCGGGCCGCGGGCTGCGGATAAACACTACTCAGGGTCCCGAATCGAGAAAGTGACCCGCCTCGTCTTTATCAAAGCCGTCCAAATCGTCCCGAGAAGTCGCAAGTTCTTTCAGTCGACGCTATCCAGCTTAGCAATTAATCATCAAATACAATTGCTCCCTCTGCGTCTAGCCCTTGGAATTCGTTTGAACATTGCTCGGGGTAACGAATAGAGAAATTGGATTACCTAGTCACTAGCACGTCAACAGCCAAGACGGGTGATATACGATCACCAGTTAATGACACAGAGGTGAGAAGGAATGGTGCCAATTCTCAAGTCACAGTCGAGTGGGCTGCACCCAGTCACGGCCTCACGTTTGACGAAAGCGCAATCCTCTCGGGAGATGAGAAACACTTTAGCCTCGAACCTCTTCAGCCGTACTTGCGAATCGTAAGCACACGCACTTACCTCCTCCTTCCTCCACTCCTTCTATCCCACCCTTTCTCCTCCTCC
>CACRXP010000286.1:336654-383332 GCA_902702965.1 Spirometra erinaceieuropaei
CCAGAATAAGCCGGTCCGAAAGGGCTGACCCAAAAATTCCATCAGTGTGTTGATCCCTACCTTCCTCCTCCTGTCTTTGTCAAGGACCTCCGCCTCAACGTCAAGCCCTTCGTCATAAACTTCAGCCTTGAACTCCTACCAGAAAAGCCCACTCAACTGCGGACTAGAGGTGCCAGTCTAGACGAAGACGCATTCAAGCCTCGTCAGGTTGCCAGCATGAGAGACTGTGCGCTGGCAAAATGGGACGGCATGGAGGCCGATCATCTGTCGCCCCTTCTCGACTCTCTGGTGAGGAATATGGTGAGGAAACTCACACAAAGGGCCCGAATGGAGACTCAATGCAAGAAGGTACTCAATGAGAGAATTCTGCCAAAGTTTCTCTTCCCAATTTATGGCAAAAACAACAGGAAGAAGACGGCTGAGTAGTCGCACGCCGCCGATTGTACTAAGATCTTGGAACCCCCAGTGATTTGCCCGAAGTCATTTGATAAATAACAACGACTTTAATTTATCTGAATGTGACTTTTAATACGCCCATCCTTTTGACCAAGACTCCACAGCAGAGCTGTGAAGCACAGGGAATCCTTATTCAATCCGGTCAGATTTGATCCAACCGCTATGATCTAATTCTAAATGGGGTTTATATTTGATTGCAGATACTCTCTTCGTACCAGTGCATCTTTTGCTTGTAGTAAATCCTCCTTCACCCCGGAAACTTGGTTTCTTCAGCCGCACTGAAATTGTTATTGATTGACTGGTATTGGCACGCTGTTTAGGCTACGTAAAGTCATGTGCTGCCTTGTAAATGACCCGAACCCCTCACAGCTGTGTCGTCCAACGACAGGATATCGGCTGAACACCTGTTTGGGCATTTAGTTAGCAATTGCGCCTTCAGAACGGTAAATTATGCAACATTATTATACGACTGAATGTCTGTTGGTAGTTACACTGCTGAAACTGGCTGGTTTCAGCTTATATATCTATATCAACTTTCTGCACGAGCCTATTAAGCTTCATTCCGAATGAATCACTCCAAGTTAGGGAATTCAGTTTTGAGTTTTGCTTAAACTATCGCAGTCAGCTTTGGAATGCGCGTTCCCTTGGGAGCAGTTCGATTCCCGACTTATCACCGTTAACAGGCAGCGGAGGTACGGTTTTGTCATTGTGATCGGGTACTAAACTCTCGCAGGCTGTCATCTGGATATGTAAAGTCGATAATCGAAGTTTAAAGAGAGAGAGAGAGAGAGAGAGAGAGAGAGAGAGAGAGAGGGAGATGGGAACTGGAAGGTGTTCGTTTAAATCCTGATTTCACGCACAGTGATTTCAACAGCCCATTATTAGATACTAAAGAGTCGTATGCACAACAGCTTTCGTGAAGCGTAAATCGTCTTTCGACGAGGTTTAATTTTGCAGCCCCACTTGATCGACAGCATATGGTTAGCTTACTAAGACAGTATTCGTTAGCATACCTAATTTGTCCACTGGTTGGATTAGGAAGGGGAAAAGAGCGCACACAGAGCTCGAAGGAGGCGCAAGGAAACATTTGAATATGGCGTATAAACATTCTCCACGCGACACAGCCACTCACTGGATTATTAGGATAAGAAGGCCGCAATAACGAATGGGAGGCTACTTAGGGGACCATATCATAATTCACAGTACCTGGTCAGTGTGATGGGACGGATGGAGTTCTGGTCCATCCGAACGATTCCATCATCGATCTCATCTTCTTTCTCTGATCTGTTTCCTGAAACTCGCCTGTTCGCTTCTATCAACTTTTTTAGTGTACAGCGTCTTGGAGTGACCGGATTTGAGTTCCATATCCGTGTAACAATTTTTATAATTTTCATAGGTGTCACCATCAATTTTCTTTCTCCCTACTTTTAGTCCTGAGCAGGCATTCCGTCGTTAATCATTCTAACAGACAGGGATTCAAGCACACTGTAAGATGACAGATTTGTATCAAAGTTTATTAAATTCCGAACCTTAATTTATAGGTCAACTTAACGTAGTCTTTCACACCGAGATAATGAGTTCGACTGAACTTGTGCCTCGGAGACCGCCTGCGCGTTCATCTTGATCTCTAGCGTCCAGTCCGCGTTCCAACACGTTCACTCGGTCAAATCAAAAAAATTAAAATGCAACGAATCAAAACTCATATCGTTCAGTAAAAAAAGTAGGGCAGGAACACCTCCTACGACTTCACTGCCTGTTGTGAGGTAGTTTCGCAAAACCGTATAGACAGCAGGCGGGTTCATGTGTCAGTTGACTGAACAGTCTGTGGGTACTCAGATTTCCTTTACATGCTCTGATGTATCGTCATCGTCCCGGCCCACAGTCTCGACGGGCTACATGTTAAAGATATGATCGGATGTGCGCAATGGACTTCCACCTACTCTGTGCCTGACCTCCGAACGAACAGCCGATGTTTATGCATTTGTGTTCGCAGCCGGTAGCTGGTTTCTCTCAACAGGTGTTCAGTGACACAAAGTGACTAAAAAGCTTGTTTAAAACTTCACAACTATAGTTAAGATCCCGTTCGTGCCGCCAGGCTGTGGTGAAATCAAAAGTCGGGGGATTTTAATTCCGTTCTTTGGGAAATAGGTCATGTATGTGCCAAAAGGGCGACCTCGGCGGAATTCGGACAAGCAATTTCCTGACTTCGAGTATTGCCAACAAAACGGTTACTCCAGAGTAGGATTATCAGAGGCAAACCGTCATCCTTTGTTCTGTTTTGCAAGCATGATTGATCGGCGAACACGTCCATGTGGCTGCAAGTGCCCGATCACACCCATCCTAATGGCCCAATGCGTCGGCGTTTGCTTGATGGCCAACCGAGCCCGAGTTGGAGGTCAGGCTATTAACGAGGAAGGCGAATCGAAATGGCTATTGCAGTCTTGCTTCAACTGTTAGTTACATCTCTTAATTTCCCCCTGGACCGCTTACCTCATGCCCACTGGGAGAGTTAGGTATACATATGCAGCAATAATTGTTACGTGTACTTATCAGTAGGTAGAGTTGTTTGATAGAAATTAAACTCAAAAGTGCATGTTTTCAGTCTACTTGTAATGCAGTTTCCTGGAAACCGATGGAATAACATTTATCCTTTCTGGGCGAATGTCGTCAATGAGCATCACTTCACACTTTCACTATGCCACTGTACATACCCGACTATGATTGTTATGCCAAAAACGTATTTCGAATGTATTCCCTCCCCTCCCCCAAACACGCGAAAGTGGCTTGTGACCCGAGCCCAGAGTGGGAGTTTAAAAGCTCCGGTGTATTAGTGAACACATAGGGGAACCTTGCATCAGTCACTTACTCTACGTTCTAACACGACGCGATCCCAGCAGTATAGTGATGTGAAACACCAATAAGCCACTCCGTATTCCCTGAAATATCTGGGAACCCAGGCAAAAGAAAATATTTCCCGACCTTCCCTGGGACCATTTAAAAATTACATTGTAGTCAAGCAAATCAAGAGTTCAGGTGGCCGTAAAACATGCGGAATTTCGGAAATGCAGCCGTGCTCAGTGGCTATACAAACTAACGGAAAGTTACGCCCTCATCCTTAGATGAGGCGTCTAGAGGCAGTGTTTGCTTGAATCCAATTAATTTCGAGTTCAATACACCTAACCTTAGACGGAGTAGTATGCAAACAGGGGAACTGTCCTATCTAGATTGAATCGTAGTTTGGGAACCAGAACAGCAAGATAACTGACTTTATAACCAAGTCCGGTGAAAGTGCTTTTTCTCAGGCCAGGTCACAGTACACTTTGAAAATAGAAGATGGAGCAAGCACCAGCTTCGAAGCCAAATACGGATGAAATCCACTTGAAATACTAGGGACGAATTCCAGAGGGAAAACACCGGAGCGTAGGTAATAAAAAATGTTGACGATTAACTTTGGACCGGATAAAAAGGACATCTTGGCAGAAAACTGATAGACTTCTCCTGTGGAGCAGGATATATTGATCGCACGAGTCGACGCATATCCAAGAGAATACGGGAACACCTCCCAGCATGGCTGGGAAAAGGCGAAGCCAGGAGCATAAGCAGCGCCATTCCCGCGCACGCTGTTGGTTCCGGACATCGCGTGGACCCCAGTGAAGCGTTTCGTGTGATCTATAAGGTCCCGTCGAGCTAACTTAAACCACTGGGACAGCGCCTGTTAGCAATAACAGAGGCGGCCGCCATCAGGTTGCGAAAGCCAATTTTGTGCGCACAGAAGAACCGCGTTTAGGCTCCGCGCCCTTCCGTTCTCACCCCGCCCCCGACATTGACTGCTATTACCCCTCCCCCCCTCCACCACATTCCCACACCCCGCGTGTGTTTTAAGATCTTTTATCGATTTCTTTTATCGCTGACATGTCTTACTTCTACCCCATTCCCATGTAACTGTACTGGTCCGACGAGAATTTATCGAGAGCTAAGTATGCTCGCCACCTCGTCTTCTAAGAATATTTGTTAGATCCATCTTCGTCCTTGAACCAAAGGCCCGTCTAAATCAAACCAGACACAAAAGACAGGTCGGCGAGATGATAATCACCTATGACCTACAAAGGAACGTTTGCACACGGGGAGAAAATTAAAAGTGGGCCATGAATAGGATAACAAACCATCTTCCCCTGATACTCTTCTCGCAGGTTGACGTGTAACGGCCCTAAATCCTGTTAGCTGTCGCCAATTTTCGTCACTTTACGATAATCTTATGTAACCACACCTTCCAACCTCAGTCCCTAGACGCACTGCATCCCGTGAATGCGGCAGTCCCCAACACAACAGTGCGGAATTCTGCTCAGAATGTCTTTGAGAAAGACGCCGACAGTAGCAACTATCCCCCAATAATGCCCTGTCAAATTAACGAGCACATTTTTAAACTGTGTATCCCATACTAAGTCCACTTTTGAGAAACCACCTCACTTAAAGCTCAGACACACATGCGTCCAAACAGGTAAACTCGTCCAGGTCCTACTTGAACGTGAGGGCCCTCAGCTAACGCAAAACAGACAATAATAGTACCCGACAGTTTGACCGTCACGGACGATCGATTCACAGTTTGCCCCCCGGCATGTCGGAGGCAGAAACGGTGACTGGGGAAATGAAACAACAAATATGTACGGCCGTAACCTACTCAAATAGATATAGTAGGCATTATTTCTAACCAATGGATGTTTGAATGCTTTCTTCCGATTGTTACCACAAGTAATAGAGGACTTGTTCTTCATCTGCCGTACTCTTTCTCCCCTAACCTACTCAGATCCAGAGTCAAAAAGAGCCAAGTTGAGATCGGGAGCAGTGACTGACAAGACCAAATGTCCCGTTTACGCGTGCCCGACCCGGCCCGCGTAGGATGGACCAGCTCTTCACACAAACAGCACAGGGGCGACCCTGATCCCACCTGGGTGGGAGTGTCACAGAGTCCAAAATGAGCAACAGTCATTGCCAGTCCGCTTTTCCTTCCTGAGAGGACAGGACTGTCCCGTCACTTGGTAGCCTTTCAAGCCGCTGTGATAGCGCCAGCCCCCAGAAGACCTGAACATTAACACTACCAACGATATGGCATTCTCTGTCCTACACCAAGGGTGTTTCAGAAGCGACCGAGCGCATTGCTGCGGAGCTAGGTGTTGGAATTGCACACCGACCCAAAGTCACCATG
The DNA here is from genome assembly GCA_902702965.1 of Spirometra erinaceieuropaei. Taxonomy (NCBI): domain Eukaryota; kingdom Metazoa; phylum Platyhelminthes; class Cestoda; order Diphyllobothriidea; family Diphyllobothriidae; genus Spirometra; species Spirometra erinaceieuropaei. The sequence continues at coordinate 342,314 of CACRXP010000286.1, forward strand.
CGCAGCAGGGTCATAAAAATTAAAGACCGGTTAGAGTCTAGGAGCAATCTGAAGTTGTGCATCGCATCTCGTGCCAAAACTGTCCTTGTAAATACACAGGCCAGAATGGAAGCATGCTCGGATCGCGCATGCACGAACATAAGCTGGCTGTGCGACGAGGCGACGCATTACCACGAGTGGCCGTTCAGGCATACGAAACGGGTCATGAGTTTAACTTCGCAACCATCAAAATAGTCGCCCACACCGGAAACAAAACAGGTCGCGAACTGATTGAAGCTTGGACCCTGGACGAGTACTCAGTCAGTCGACGCATCGATCTGTGGTGAGGTACCGGACTAATTTACCTTTGACAAGTTAGTCCCATTTTGACCGGACTGCTTGTCTGAATGTGACGAGAAACGACACACCTGGACAACTCGCCTTGCCAGAGTGCTCTGTTTTCGTGCTCTGCAGTCAGGTTTCTTAACGTTCAAAATCTCTATATTATTCACTGCTCAGTTTTTACTTGCTGCCTTTAGGGCTAGGGGCTCGTGCGATATAACTCGTTAGTTCGTGAGAGCATTACTATTTACGTTAGATCTGCCATCGGCATACAGACCCCTGCGCGGTCACCTTCAGAGTGGCGTCACTGATCCCTGATTGGCTCACAGCCCCCGTGACCGTCGCTCGTTTTGCTGCTGTCTTTATATCCAGCGATTTCAAAAGTCCAGATGATTAAAGGAATGGTTCCTGCGACCGAATGACCTTCTTCCCTATCTAGCGAAAAACGAGCTTTACCCCTTTTCCAAAGGACCGAGGAGTTTTCTCCAAGCATGCTACTAAACAGAAAATTCGTTCTTATCAAATTCTCATACACAGAAGACGCCTGTGCATTCATTTCAAAGCAGAGCACGCCTATATAGCGGATTTCTACAGATTCATCAGACCTGAACAAACACGTTAAGGTGTTGCTGTCCGTTGTGGATGACACTTCTTCCAATGCGATCGGGCAGAGACTGTAATGCGCCATTTAAAATGCCCATAATGCAGCCAGACTCAGTTTTTCAACTGGGGCGTAATTCGTATCACTTATGGCGAATCAGTTTGCCCTACCTGTGTTCGCTACCTCAATTTTTTTTACCTGTGGATACGAGTATATTTTACGGCGTACACCTAGACAGACTGAGTGCTCGGCAGGGCGGCTCCTCAATCCAGACCATAAGCTACTTTGCTGTCACGTAGTTACCATAGGGCGAACATTCATTCGACCCGAAACTACTCCTTCGTGCGCGAACAACTTCTGCGGAGAGTAAAACACAACCTATTTAGTCAACCGGTCGACGCCTGTCATGGTACTTCCTGGTGCTCTTGTTTTCATCCCATCTCTAACTAGATGGGCTCTGCACGTAGTGGTCTCACGTGCCGGCAGAATTTCAAATTTTGCTTTTGTCATTATTGCTTATCGATTTTCTAAGACAATGCAAATTTCCGCGCCTTTTTACACACTTTTTCGCAATACACAACGGTTAGAGGCGGTGCAAGCTTTTCTATCATCATTAAATTTCTTCGTTCGCAGAATTCAGACTCCACAGTCCCTCGTAAAACCTGAAGTTCCAGCCCCCCTAGCAACACAAATTCCTGCTGAAATTCACAATGATTTATTCTCGAAGATAGATCTGTTAGCAGATTTGTGACCAAACTAACAAGGGCCGTCTACATTCAATAATTTCTTTGTCTACAAAAACAGTAGACAGTGCTCATTATCTATAGGTCAGATGGCGCCACAGCTGTTTACCACATCAAGCAGTATGAAGAAGTTTTTGATTACGCAGAAGCCATAATTACGGAAAAATAAACAGGGGATTCCAGATGTGGCTGCTGAGTCACCGGGTGGGACGGCATAATAGGATTGTCTACTCAACTTTCTTCAGGCCTGTGGATAAAATGAGAGTAAATACAAAAGTATCCTTCCTTATGATACAAAGTAGGGAAGAATTTATTGCAGTAGTGACGCCTAGAAGCAGTCCTTTGCTTGAATGCACCCCTATTTTCCTAGTACATGCGAATGTCCCATGAGGGATTGCGAAAAGGCGATTCGTGAAGCAACCTTTCAAATTTTGACCCAGGACAGTGAACAAAGTGTTATGGTGCTCGATTCTTTCTCTTCACTTATATTAAGATACTTTTTATATAGTTTAATTTTTGCATAATTTGTAAACGGAGCCGACAGACCATTAGCAATTTGAGCGGTCGAGTAGATGTGCTATCTCAAAAAATGCTTGCTGAAATTCTGACTCTGTGCCACGACGGTGTCTGATGAGGGGGTTGAGTGAGAATTCAAAACGTCTAGCTAGCGGACTTCTTGTTTAAACGATCGTACATTCTGACCCGGAGTCTGAAATGTGTTTTTTCCCCGAAAAAATTACTGGAGTTGGGTTGCAATAGAAATATTTTTGCAGCAAAATCCCGGCATCGTTCGGTTACATCAGGGTGTCGGACATCTGCAAAAACCATGCTTAATAAAAAAAAATGATTGTTTAAACAGTAGGAATTTTTCATTTTTTTGATGACCTTATATATTCAAATATATTTTATAGAAAACGTGCACAAAAGTATGCATCCTTGTACTCATTAGATAGTAAATTACGCTTTATTCACGTTTATCCTTGAGGAATGAGTATTTTTGGTTTTAGCAGCTTCTAATGGCGGATTTTTTGCGACCGTGAAATGTCAATGCAAAAAAGCATCGTATTGTTCCATTTGATAATGCGACTGTTTACAGTAGATGTGCTTACTCATGAAATGTCAACCAAAATTTCGAAATGCGTTCTCGTTTCGAAAAGACAAATTAAGTAATGTTGTAAAACTAATCATGCTGCAGCATAAATCTACAATGATCCAGTTACTTCAGGCTGTTGGCTTACGAAAGAACTTATTTTCGGCTGCATGCAAGATCTATACTCTGAAAAAATGGCTACTTAAGTAGCATGCAATTTTTTTATTGATTTTTGATGCCCTTTAAAATTCAATTATATTTCATGGAAAACATGCATAAAAATATTCATTCTTTCATTTATTCGGTAGAAAATCCCGTCATTTTCCAAATTCATGCTCAACAAAGAGCATAATTTGGTTTTAAAAAACTTTTCTAATTACCGAATAATTTTGAACCCGACCCGCTGTTACACTTGCATTCAGGGTTTCAAAACTACAAGCTGAATGTTTTCCGTGTACAGAAAACCATGCATTTCTCTACGGTGTTAAGAGGGACCCTATGAGGTTCATAAAACTGTGCAGTGGATTTGAACAATATTGTTAACTTTACAAGCCACATTCGTAAGTGCAGATACATGACGTTTCATGAACGGCCATTTAACGGTATCAAAAAATCTCACGATTAGAAACTTTTTTAAAACCGAATTATACTCCTCTTTTGAGTATGAAATTGAAAGAAGATGTGATTTTCTACCGAATAAGTAACTGAATTATCATTTTAATGCATGCTTCCCATGAAATATAATTGAATTTTTAAGGACATCGAAAATCAATGAGAAAATTGCAAGCTACTGAAGTAGTCATTTTTTGCAGAGTATAGATCTTGCATGCAGCCGAAACTAAGTTCTTTTGAAAGCCGACACCCTGAGGTAACTGGATCATTAGAGATTTATGTTGCATCATGATTAGTTTCACAACACTACTTAATTTGTCTTTTCGAAACGAGAACGCATTTCGAAATTTCGGTTGACATTTCATGAGCTAACACATCTACTGTTTTTTTAATGGATGCAGTGACAGTTATCACTAGATATTCATACGCTTTGCTTCGGCGCTAAATCTTGAAGGCTATGCGTCGTTATGCGAGTCCTTAATCTCAATTAAGAAAAGAAACAACCGAAGAGACTTTGCTGGCTTGAAAAGCGACTTCCTGACCGCCTAAACTTGGTTGACAAGAAGTGAATAAGTAGGTACTTTTGAACAAATGGGAACACTTTTAACTTCAGGCATCCACACTTGTAAGTATGAACGATTTTGTGCCTCTAATTGCAAGATTGAAAGTAATGACTAATGCTTCATTTGATGCAAAAGTACTTTTACCCGCAAACGAATATTCCGAGAGCAAACGCGAAACGACCAATAATTTCTTTCGACAAACTGATTTCGAGGAACGTAGGATGACAACGTTTGCGCATATATTTCCATTTTGCTTTGCACTTTAGAAACGGGGTGGGTTTTGCGCGGGTTAATTACGACTGAGCTCCATTGCAGTGCATTCTCTAAATTACTAAGCAAAGATGACACAAAAACCCCTATTCCACCAATGAGACCGTCAGGGGTGTGCATGCGACGATAAAAAGCTTTCAGATTTCCTCATTAACTTTACACAAAAACAGGCTAACGGACATCAACATTTGTACGTGATAGGGAGAGAGAAACAAAAAAATTTTAGATGCAAAAAAGCCAGTAGTGGGGATCGAAATTGAACAATGACGGCATCGTAGTTCCAAATTTAAAAAAATTGTTTTTATTTCGTCCCGAAATTTTCATCCAGTGTGAGTAGTTACGGCAGAGGTTGTTAGTTTTATCTTGAACCACGTCTTTAGTGCGAAAAGACTTCCCCTACCCTGTGTACCATCTGTAAATGTTCGCGGGTTTGTCGGCTCCCCTTTAAACGAGAGTGTAGTACTACCGTCAGACCTAAAGAAACTGCAAATTAGGGGATCTTTTATCGGGTGACTCGTCCAGTAAGGGATTTTCATGATTAAATCAGTAGACGTAACGATCTACCGGCTACTACTGGCCGCTGCACGATCAATTTATCGGCATTCTTGACGGAGGTGAGGTATATCTCCAGTGGAGTGCATAGTCCTTTTGTTCTCTGTCAATAGACCCGCGTGAGGATTTGAAGTGCCGGATAAATACCAAAATGACTTCAGATATCAGACTTCTATCTTCCTCCTCCACATATAATGCCTTATTTTTTTTTTTCGTGCGAGATAGAAGTTCAAAACCGTAATTTACCATTATCTGGTTTTCTTTTATTATAGGGAAGTCTGCTTAACTAACTTATTTACAAAACATTGGGACAGTCAGCAAATTTATGTCCTACACTGCAAGAGTAAAATCAGCGACCAATGTTTCCTTTTGTACAAAAGTAATTTTTCTCACAGAGGAATATCCCGAGAGAACCCGAGAAACTATCAATAATTCCTCTCCTCGAGCTGATTTCCAGGCTTGTTTGATGAATATCTTCCCGCGTATTGTTCCATCTATTATGCGCTTTAAAAATTGGGTGAGTTTTACGAGGGTCGATTAATTAATACTTTATGACTGAGTTCCACTACAGTGCATTCACTATACTATTAAGCAAAGATAACCCGAAAACCCAAAAATTTATAAGCCGTTTTTATTCGACTGGTGCACAAGTGAGGGGAGTGCATGCGTGCACGAAAAACTTGCAAATATATCTCGAGTTTTACTCCGAAAAAAACTGAAGGACCTCAGTATGCACACGTGAAATAACTCGTCAAACGTTTTTGGCGCATGAAAGCTCGTAGCAGAGGTCAAGTTTGAGCACAGACGGCATAGCAGATCCAGGGTCAACGCGACTAGTTCTACTCGCGCAGTGCATAAAAATAGCTGGAAAAAGTTTTCACTTTTATCTTCAACCGTGCCCTCAAGGCGAAAATAATTCCACCGGCCAGGGCATTGTCCGTTAATGTCCACGTGTAGGCTAGGCCCCTTTAAACAAAGGTTCATTGCTAACGTCATACCTAACGAAACTGAATATTAGGGGATTTTTAAAGGGCAATTCGTCGAGTGAATGCCTTCGATGACTAGACCAATAAACATTGACCTGTTAGCCGCTACCAGACGTCGCACGATCAAACCATTGACAGATCTGAAGGCCATTCTTAGCGGAACTTTGTTAAATCTCCAAGGAGCTAAACAGTCCCTTTATTCTTTGTCGATAAACGCGCGTGTGGATTCCAAACGTCCGACAAATAAACAACTGGTTCGAAAGACCTACTTCCTATTTGCCTTCTTCGCACATGATACCGAAACTATATTTTACCCCCCCCCCCCTTCAAACAAATGTTCAGTGCTACCGTTATAGCTATCGAAACTGCATATTAGGAGATTTCCAACGGGTAATTCGTCGAGTAAATGCCTTCGATGGCTATATCGATAAACATCGATTTGTCAACCGCTAACAGGCATCGCACGAACAAAGCATCGCCTGAGCTGAAGGTCATTCTTGGCGAGGCTGAGTTAAATTTCCAGGGAACCCTATAGTTCCTTTATTCTTTGTCACCTGAATATTCGAAACGTCGGATAAATAAACAACTGGTTCGAGAGACGTAATTCCTATATCCCCCTTTACATATAATCCCGCGATTATATTTAACTAGTCCGGTGTAAAAGTTTAATAGTAACATTTTACATTACTTATTTCTCGCTTCTTTACAAAAACCTTTAGAAAACCTTTGAGACGGACTGTAATTAAATATGGTTTTCTCGCTGTAAACTACGACATCCACTTCGCGCCTCGAAACTATATTAAAGGTTGCTTATTTGTGTGCGGAAATTATCACGACTTATCCACTGGTGCAAAGGAAGCAATACGCGTAAACGTAAAATGAAGCCGAATACAAACCCCGCAACCCAGTCTGATCCATAAACAACAAGTACGAAATCACTTCCAGTGGCCTGTTCACTGTCCGTAAAAGCCTGCAGGTACGTCAAACCCACGCCCCGCCCCTCGCCCCCGCTACCCAAACAAAAGTGCAGCACTGTCCGCGAGGGCTGACGTAACTGCCCACGGGGCAGAACGAGCCATTTTAAGCGGCGGCTTCTCCAAACAATTGCCTTCCGATGAATCGTCCGGCCAACGCATTCAGTTAATGCACATGGCAGGAGCGTGCGTTCTGTTCTGACACAGTAGGGGGGGGGAGGGGGTTGGGGTGAGGTGGGGCAGATATGATAATGAGGATTGGAGTAATGCATTGTCATTTCATCGCAAAGCGTACTGCCGTTGTTTTTGCTCTGTGCAATGAAAGCACTGCGCCGAATGTCAACAGTCCAAATGCTGTCAATTCACAAGCCTACAATTATACAAGTGGCATGACAACGAAATTGCTTTCAGAAAAAAGAAGTTAGCTTCATCCCAGATGGAAATGCTTGCCCCGATGTGAAATCAGTTGTGCAAAACATTTCAATGCGTAAATGAATAGCTGTTCTTTAGTTTACAAGACTTCCCCGATGTTACATCAACTACTACTCATACGACCGTGACTGCTTCGTCCCATTTGCTCCGTCCTAGATTTTCTGCCAACATTTATAACAGTTGAATAGTTGGTAGATGTGTATTTTCATTGACAAGGCTCAATTGTAATATCCATTTGGACAAATTTATAGCAAGAGGCTTTCAAGAAGCAACGGTTACACCGCCATTCACGCCTTCATCAATTGGTGGACAAAACGCTGACCAACGTCTCTTTTTGTGCCTTAATTCAGGAAAGATCGACTGCCCAAAATGTTGACGATCGAGGAACCGATTTAAACGCTGTGACAAACTGCATTTTAGATAGTCACGTATTCTAGCTGTTTACGTCCCTAAGAAAATTTCCAAGCCTCCTCAAGCTCTGAATCTACCGTGGCCCAACGAATGACTCACCCACCGTTCACGCCTAATCGTCCGAACCCGTCCTTCAACCGTCATTCTCACCCCACTGACCATAGCACCTGTGGCCGATCATGTGACCCACCTTTCCTCTCAGTCTCTTGCGTCCTCTCAGTATGCAGAATGCACTGTAGCGTAATTTATCGATCTGACAATCCACTTTATGTCCACCCACGCTTGGCCGCATAAGCATGAGTAGGCAAGTTGCCTTTGAAGAAATGCGAGGGGTTTAGAACTCTAACATTCAACTTATAAGCATAAGCAATTTACGCCCTAAAATGCGATAGTAATTTCAATTACCAATGTTTCGTTTGTGACCACGATAATTTTCACGTGAAAACGAATCTTCTAGAAGAGACCACAAAAGGGCCAATCCCTTCTCCGTAAAGTTAAATTTTAGATTTTCAGGGTGACTGTCTATGCGCATAAATTTCAATTAGCTATGCACTTTAGGGGCGTGATAGGTATTCGCGCGGTCTGATTTATTAATATTTTAAGAGTGAACTTCATGGCAGTGCATTCGGTTTACTATTAAGCAAAAATGACACTGCTATTTCTAAAGAAACGGAATAATTTTTATTTTTCCGATGCTCATATTATCAGCACTCAAGCGAAATTTACGGTCTTTGTTTATAGAGTTTATTTAGAGATACAAGGTGGACGTCGTATTTTCAACGTGAAATGACACAAGAAAGGCATTATTGAAGCGTAGAAAGCAAGCAGTGAAGAACATCTATGTTAGAAATAATATATTACATGTTAGGGCTTCGTTGTGGAGGCTCGTTTCAATCTTTTGTCCATATCATCTACTGGACACGAGCAGACAACTGTGGGAGAAATGACTATCGAAAACGCAGTACATGGGCGAAATCCTTTAAGAATCATCCGAGTCTGGTAATTTTGGCTGTCGTGAAAGACAGAAAACTTCTTTTCTGAAGGCCAAAACTACAGAGCTCTTGCCGAATTTCAGGAATTCTTTGCGGATCAAGGAAATACGCCGCTGCCAGGATGGAGACGTATGTTCGAGTTCATTTTTCTATTAAGCAAAGATGACACTGCCCAAATTATCAGTACATAAGTAAAATTTGCGGTTTATGTTAATAGGCTTTACCTTGGAATATGAGATGGACATCATACTTTCTTTGTGAAATCGCTCAGCGGTCCATGGTTGTAAACGACAGGTATGTGATCAATTGCCGGAAACATTCGCCAAATTTTTCGACCTTTCGAGCTCGTTCAGAAGTCATTGATCAGAGGTGATAGCAACAACAGAAAAGGCGACAGTTTTGGGGAGTCATTAGGTGCTCATGACTGCATTCGCACACGATGTCTCAACATTCTCCTGGTTGATAGCCCTGTCTACCATTTGACTTTCTGGACACCCTCAACCCCCCTCCCCATGCTTACAGTTTATTGGATATTTGACTTTTACAACTCTAACTTCCCTTGTATAACTCTACAGGTCTGATGAATAATAATCGAAAGCGTGCGTTTGCGGAAGTTGGCTTCGAAAATTTCTACAATATACGTCAAAGGTTTTCCCTGGACGCAAAGTAGAAGCATGTTAAATGCACGTTTATGTTGATATAATGTAACCCGCATAGCACAAGTAGGATAATTTATTTGCAATAAACAATTTTTGGACTTGAAGGACGTCTCCAGGATTTCCAGCACAGACTGTCGCTAAAATCTCGCTCATTTCCATAGATATCCCACCTGACATGATAAAAATACCTTATTTTGGATTTTTGAGCTCATATTCCAAAGCTGACCACTAACTGCAACTGTGTGCACTTTGGAATGTTTTACTCGCGGTTCCATGCCAACGCGGTGTACATAAATGCCAACTTCCCCGCTCTCTGTTAAATGTTATTATTTCTGATCAAATTTCAAATGCTATGAATGGATTCTTACTTGTTCTTTACAACTGCTCTCCTCCACTTTTGGACTCCTGAGTTTTGGTTAGTCTGTTGCGGCAGTCGTTACTGCTTTCAGTATTCCTCCTCATTTTCAGCCCACAGTGTTCACGCATAGGCACTGTGTGAGGGATGGGATGCAAGAAACCGACCTACTCTTCTCATACCATGAATGTTTAATGAGCAAACATATGACGCCTGGAGGTAAGAATAGAAAATACTGTGAGGGTGGAGGATTGGCGAAAAAAGCTGAAGGAAGTTTTTAATTTCCCCCTTGTTCTAGGTTGCGATGGATAAATCCGTCCTTTCATGCTTCCGGGGCAAGGCATTGGCGATCGGGCGGTCTCCTGAACAGACATATGGTGCCCGAAGGCCAAAATTGAAGGCGGCGAATTCTCCGTGGATGAGGGATTGGCGAACGATGAACCTATGGCGGCTAGGGGCAAAAGTAGCTATAACAAATAATCCGGGAAAATGGACTGCGCAAAGTCGCTTAAAACAATCTTTAATGTCCACTTTGTTCCGGGTTGCGATGAGTATATCCGCCCTTTCTTGCTTCCGGGGCAAGGCATTGACGATCGTGTGGTTTCCTGTACGAAGACGTGCAAAGATGATTTACGCTGTCTTAGGAGACAAGGCTTGAATATGAAGTATTGTGCTGATTCTGTCCGTAAAAGGCAAACTATTTCAGACAATCTGGCCAGTATGAACGCAATTTAAATTATCCTCCGTAGAAAAGGAACGGAATGAATGTTTAAAATAGTGAACTGTAAATCCCCATAATAAATATATAGTCTATAAACCAGAATAAACGAGAGTAAATTAAATAGGAAGAATGTCTGGCCAAGCTTCAAACGCTTTTTCCAAGTGTGGCCAGGTTTGGTGGTCTGGTCATCCACTCCAAGGTCCATTGCTGACCAACAACACATATTAATGAGAGTTCCAGCACAGATTAGATGCTGAGTTAGTGGCGAAATTCACCAAGCCCGTCGCGTCGACCTTAATCAAAAATGGTCAGTGAGAGGGCATATTGAACGTTGCACATGTTGTTGATCAGTCTAACGCGATGCAACAAAAGCATTCTTCTCACGTCGAATGTTGAAGTTTTTATTGTGACGAAAATAGTGACAGTCTTCATGAGAGTAATCATCCCAAGTACTCATACGTTTTTCTTCGGCGCAAATCCTGAAGGCCATGCGTCATTATGCAAGTAATCGATCTTAACTAAGAGAGGGAGCAATCAAAGAGAATTCACTGGCTTGAAAGTCGACTTCCTGTCCGCCTAAACTTGACTGTCAAGAAGTGAATAGGTGGGTAATTTTGAGGAAATGAGGACACTTTTGGCTTCAATCATCCACACTTGTAAGAATGAATAGTTTTATGTCCTCCTCTGCAAGAGTGGAATTAGTCACCAACGTTTCCTTTGATGCGGAAATAATTTTTACTCACAGAGGTGTATTCCGGGAGGAACCGGAAAATGACTAATAATTCCTCGCGTCAAGTTGATTTGCAGATTTGCTTGGTGTCTAACTTCGTGCGTATATTTCCATCTACTGTGCGCCTTAGAAACTGGGGGGGGGGGGTCAGGAGGTTAATTAGTAGTCTACAACCGAGCTCCACTGCATTGCGTTCGCTATATTATTAGACAAAAATAACCGCATAATAAGCAAGCCCTTTTTCTTCGACTAATGCAGAGGTCGGGAAAGTTCATGCGAGGACGAAAATATTGCACATTTTTCTTTAGTTTTACTCCGAAAAAAGCTGAAGGTCATCAGTCTGCATGTGCAAATTAACGCCACAAAAAACTTTTTCACGCATAAAGACTAGTAGCAGAGATCAAATTTCAGCACAGACGGTGTAGCAGATCCAGGGTCAACGCGACTATATATATAGTCTATAAACCAGTATAAACGAGAGTAAATTAAATAGGAAGAATGTCTGGCCAAGCTTTAAACGCGTTTTCCAAGTGTGACCGGGTTTGGTGGTCTGGTCATCCACTCCAAGCTCCATTGCTGACCAACAATACATATTAATGAGAGTTTCAGCAAAGTTTAGATGCCGAGTTAATGACGAAATTCATCAAGCCCGTCGAGTCGACCTTAATCAAAAATGGTCAGTGAGAGGGCATATTGAACGTTGCACATGTTGTTGATCAGTCTAACGCAACGCAACAAAAACCTTCTTTTCATGCAAAATGTTGATGTTGTTACAGTAGAAGTGCTAACTCATGAAAAGTCAACCAAAATTTCGAAATACATTCTCGTTTCAAAAGGATAAACTAATTAGTGTTATAAAACTAATCGTGCAGCATTAATCTATAATAATCCAGGTACCTCAGGGTGTCGGCTTTCAAAAGAACTTATTTTCGGCTGCATGCAATATCTATACTCCGCAAGAAATGACTACTTATGTAGCATGCAATTTTCTCATTGATTTTCGATGCCCTTGAAAATTCAATTATATTGCATGGAAAACATGCATAAAGATATTCATTCTTTTACTTATTCGGTAGAAAATCACGTCTTCTTCCTAGTTCATACTCGAAAGAAGAATATAATTCGGTTTTAAAAAAGTTTCTTATTGTGAGATTTTTTAATACCGTTAAATGGCCGTTCATGAAACGTCATGTATCTGCATTTACGAGTGTGGCTTGTAAAGTTAACAATGTCGCTCATGTCAACTGCCTACTTTTATGAACCCCATATGGTCTCCTCTTAACACAGTAGAGAAATGCATGGTTTTCCGTGCACGGAAAATAAGCGGCTTGTAGTTTAGAAACCCTGAATGCAAGTGTAACAGCAGGTCGAGTTCAAAATTATTCGGGAATTAAAAAGGTTTATTAAAACCGAATTAAACTCTTTTTGAGTATCAAATTGGAAGAAGACGTGATTTTCTACCGAATAAGTAAAAGAATGAATATTTTTTTGGATGTTTTCCGTGAAATATAATTGAATTTGTAAGGGCATCGAAAATCAATGAGAAAATTGCATACTACGCAAGTAGTCATTTTTTTGCAGAGTATCGATCTTGCATGCAGCCGAAAATAAGTTCTTTCGAAAGCCGACACCCTGAGGTAACTGGATCATTGTAGATTTATGCTGCATCCTGATTAGTTTTACAACCCTACTTAATCAACCTTTTCGAAACGAGAATGTATTTCGAAATTTTGGTTGACATTTCATGACTTAGCACATCTACTGTTTTTTAATGGATGCACTGACAATTATCCCCCGGTATTCATACGCTTTGCTTCGGCACTAAATCTTGAAGGACATGAGCCGTTATGGAAGTCCTCAATCTCAATTAAGAAAAGAAACAACCGAAGAGACTTTGCTGGCTTGAAAAGCGACGTCCTGTCCGCCTAAACTTGGTTGACAAGAAGTGAATAAGTAGGTACTTTTGAGCAAATGGGAACACTTTTAACTTCAAGCATCCACACTTGTAAGTATGAACGATTTTGTGCCTCAAATTGCAAGAGTGAAATTAACGACTAATGTTTCCTTTGATGCAAAAGTACTTTTGCCCGCAAACGAATATTCCGAGAGCAAACGCGAAATGACCAAAAATTTCTCTCGACAAACTGATTTCGAGGGACGCAGAATGACAACGCTTGCACATATATTTCCATTTTGCTTTGCACTTTAGAAACTGGGTGGGTTTTGCGCGGGTTAATTACGACTGAGTTCCATTGCTGTGCATTCACTATATTACTAAGCAAAGATGACAGAAAAACCCCTATTCCATCAATGAGACGGTCAGGGGTGTGCATGCGATGATAAAGAGCTTTCAGTTTTCTCCATTAACTTTACTAAAAAACAGGTTAGTGTACATCAACATTTATACGTGATAGAGAGAGAGAAACAAAAAATTTTTAGATGCATAAAAGCCAGTAGTAGGGATCGAAATTGAACAAGGACGGCATCACAGTTTCAAATTCAAAAAAAATTATTTTTATTTCGTCCCGAAATTTTCGTCCGGTAAGAGAAGGTACGGCAGAGGTTTTCACTTTTATCTTGAATCACGCCTTCGGTGCGAAAAAACTTCCTCTACCCTGTGTACTATCTGTAAATGTTCGCGGGTATGTCGGCTCCCCTTTAAACGAAAGTGTAGTTCTACCGTCAGAACTAACGAAACTGCATTTTAGGGGATCTTTTAGCGGGTGACTCGTCCAGTGAGGGCTTTTTAAGGCTAAATCAGTAGACGGCCACTACTGGCCGCTGTACGAGGAATTTATCGGCTCAAAGTCATTCTTGACGGGGGTGAGTTATATCTCCAGTGGACTGCATAGTCCTGTTGTTCTTTGTCAATAGATGCGCGTTAGGATTCAAAGTGTTGGATAAATACAAAACTGACTTCAGATATCAGACTTCCATCTGCCTCCTCCACGTATAATGCCTTATTTTTACTTTTTCCGTGCGAGATAGAAGTTCAAAACCGTAATTTACCATTATATGGTATTTTTCATTATAGGGAAGTCGTGCCTAACTAACTTACTCACAAAAACACTGGGAAAGTCAGCAAATTTATGCCTTACACTGTAAGAGTAAAATCAGCGACCAATGCTTGCTTTGGTACGAAATTAATTTTTTCTCACAGAGAAGTATCCTGAGAGAACCCAAGAAACGACCGATAATTCCTCTCCTCAAGTTGATTTTCAGGTTTGTTTGACGACTACCTTCCCGCGTAGTGTTACATCTTTTATGCGCCTTAGAGATTGCGTGAGTTTTACGAGGGTCGATTAATTTATACTTTACGACTGAGTTCCACTACAGTGCATTCACTATACTATTAAGCAAAGATAACCCGAAAACCCAAAAATTTATAAGCCGTTTTTACTCGACTGATGCACAAGTCAGGGAAGTGCATGCGTGCACGAAAAAATTGTAAATATATCTCGAGTTTTACTCCGAAAAAAGCTGACGGACATCAGTAAGCACACGTGAAATAACTCTTCAAAGCTTTTGACGTATGAAAGTTCGTAGCAGAGGTCAAGTCTGAGCACAGACGGTAAAGCAGATCCAGGGTCAACGCGACTAGTTCTACTCGCACAGTGCATAAAAGTATCTGGAAAAAGTTTTCACTTTTATCTTCAACCGTGCCCTCAATGCGAAAATAATTCCATCGGCCAGGGCACTGTCCGTAAACGTCCACAGGTGTGTTAGCCCCCTTCAAACAAATGTTCAGTGCTACCGTTATGTCTATCGAAACTGCATATTAGGAGATTTACAACGAGTATTTCGACGAGTGAATGCCTTCAAAGACTAAATCATTGATATGTCAGCCGCTATCAGGCGTCGCACGAAAAAAAACATTGACAGGTCTGATGGCCATTATTGGCGAGGCCGAGTTAAATTTCCAGAGAACTGTATAGTTCCTTTATTCTTTGTCGATAAACGCGCGTGAGAATTCGAAACGTCCGACAAATAAACAACTGGTTCGAGAGATCTACTTCCTATCTTCCTCTTTCACATATGATACTGTAATTTTATTTTACCCATCCGGTACAAAAGTTTAAAAGTATCATTTTGATCATTTGCCATTTGCTTCCTTACAAGGAAGTTCGATCTAACTAGCTTACTAAATCACTTTGGGAAAGATTGCCACTAAATATGGCTTCTTCTCTGTAAACTTCGACATCTACCTTTTGCCTCGAATTTGCATTGCCGAAATTATTACGACTTATCCACTGGCGCAAAGGAAGCAATAAGTGTAAACGCAAAATCAAGCCGAATACGAACCCCGATCTGATCCATAAACAACAAATGCGAAATCACTTCCAGTGGCCTGTTCACTGTCCGTAAAAGTCCGCAGGCACGTCAAACACACGCCCCCCTCTCCGTCCCCCCCGCCACCCAAACAAAAGTGCAGCACTGTCCGCGAGGGCTGACATAACTGTCCACGGGGCAGAACGAGCAATTTTCAGCGGCGACTTCTCCAAACATATGCCTTTCAATGGAAAACCCGGCCAATGCATTTAGTTAATGCACATGGCAGGAGCGTGCGTTCTGTTCTGACGCAGTAGGGGGGGGGAGGGGGTTGGGGTGAGGTGGGGCAGATATGATAATGAGGATGGAAGTAATGCACTGTCATCTCATCGCAAAGCGCACTGCCGTTGTTTTTGTCCTGTGCAATGAAAACTGCGCCGCATGTCAACAGTTCAAATGTTGCCAATTCCCAAGCCTACAATTTTACAAGTGGCTTGACAACGCAATTGCTTTTAGAAAAAAAGTGTTAGCTTCATCCTAAATGGAAATTTTCATCCCAGTGCGAAATCAGTTGTGCAAAACATTCCAATGCGTAAATGAATAACTGTTCTTTAGTTTACAAGACTTCCCTGATGTTACATCAATTACTACTCATACGACCGTGACTGCTTCGTCCCATTTGCTCCGTCCTAGATTTTCTGCCAACATTTATAACAGTTGAATAGTTGGTAGATGTGTAGTTTCATTGACAAGGCTCATTTGTAATATCCATTTTGGACAAATTTATTGCAAGAGGCTTTCAAGAAGCAACGGTTACACCGCCATTCACGCCTTCATCAATTGGTGGACAAAACGCTGACCAACGTCTCTTTTTGTGCCTTAATTCAGGAAAGATCGACTGCCCAAAATTGCTATGTTGACGAGCGAGGAGCCGATTTAGAGGCTGTGACAAACTGAATTTTAGCTAGTCCCTTATTCTAGATATTTGCTTCCCTAAGAAAATTTCCAAGCCTCTTCAAGCTCTGAATCTACCGTGGCCCAACGAATGACTCACCCACCGTTCACGCATAATCGTCCGGCCCTGTCCTCTTTCCGTCATTTTCACCCCACTGATCATAACACCTGTGGCCGATCATGTGACCCACCTTTCCTCTCAGTCTCTTGCGTCGTCTCAGTGAGCAGAATGCACTGTAGCGTAATTTATCGATCTGACAATCCACTTTATGTCCACCCACGCTTGGCCGCATAAGCATGAGTAGGCAAGTTGCCTTTGAAGAAATGCGAGGACTTTAGAACTCTAATATTCAACTTATAAGCATAAGCAATTTACGCCCTAAAATGCAATAGTAATTTCAACTACCAATGTTTCGTTTGTCACCACGATAATTTTCACGCGAAAACGAATCTTCTAGAAGAAACCACAAAAAGACCAATCCCTTCTCCGTAAAGTGAAATTTTAGATTTTCAGGGTGACTGTCTATGCGCATAAATTTCAATTAGCTATGCACTTTAGGGGCGTGATAGGCATTTGCGCGGTCTGATTTATTAATATTTTAAGAGTGAACTTCATGGCAGTGCATTCGGTTTACTATTAAGCAAAAATGACACTGCTATTTCTAAAGGAACGGAATAATTTTTATTTTTCCGATGCTCATATTATCAGCACTCAAGCGAAATTTACGGTCTTTGTTTATAGAGTTTATTTAGAGATGCAAGGTGGACGTCATATTTTCAACGTGAAATGACACAAGAAAGGCATTTTTGAAGCGTAGAAAGCAAGCGGTGAAGAACATCCATGTTAGAAATAATATATTACGTGTTTAGGCTTAGTTGTGGAGGCTCGTTTCAATCTTTTGTCCATATCATCTACTGGACACGAGCAGACAGCTGTGGGAGAAACGACTGTCGAAAACGCAGTACATGGGCGAAATCCTTCGAGAATCATCCGGGTCTGGTAATTTGGTCAATCGCGAAGGACGGAAAACTTCTTTTCTGAAGGCCAAAACTACAGAGCTCTTGCCGAATTTCAGGACTGTTTTGAGGATCTACTAACTCCGCCGCTATTAGAATGGACATAGAAAATTTGTGAGATATAAAGCCCTCTCATACACAGAAAATCATGTCACAAAAATAGCGGGATGTTCGAGTTCAAGGTGTATGCAGGAGTAAGGGAGTAGGAGGCTGGTCGAGTGCCTAAACCACTTGCGTATTTTACTGGGCTTTCTAGCTCGTTCATGATGCCTCAGAACCCTGTATGTTGACCGTGCTCTCTACGAGCAGCTTGACAAGCGAGTTTTGATGGAACGCCTCAGGGTCTTCCAGGAGAGCGCCCCATACAAGGTCGCAGGGTCATCTTTTTGTGTCTGGTCTGTATCGTCATTTGGCAACCTCCGACCAACGACGTTTAAATGCGTCCGATCCCTGCACCATAAGACTGACCGGTTCGGACACTGGGCCGGTGCGTGGGAAAGGAGAGTGATTGAGGTCGATGCTGGGAACTGGTTTCCCTTGACACTCAGCGCATATTCCTCATTATAAACTGTTCGTGCGCGTTTCACTCAATGGTTATAAAAGACGGGAGCTGATTTAAACACTGTGACAGATTCAATTTCAGCTAGTCCCCTTTTTCTAGCAATTTGGTTCCCTACGAAAAATCGCATGGGCTTACAGGCTCTGGCTCTACCGTGGCCTAAAGAATGCCCAACCACATTTCCCCATAATCCTTTGATTATGAAGCCGCATCACTGCCCTTCCTCTGTCATTCCTTCCCCATCGATCATGTGATCCACCGTTCCCCCCTCGGTTTTGCGTATTCCTAGTAAGGATTACTGATCTGAGAATCAACTTCCTGTCCGCGCACACTTGGTTGCATGAAAGCAAACAAGCAGGTTTTTTTGAAGAAATGTGAGTGCTCTCGAATCCCAGCCTTGTACTTGCCAGCAGGAACAATTTATGTCCTAAAATGCAGTAACAAAATCAGTCCCCAATGTTCCCTCTTATAATCACGATGATGTTCACACAAAAATAAATCTTTTAGAAGAAACTGCGAAGAGACCAATCATATTTCCGCCAGGTTCATATCTAAATATGCAGGATAACGCAATCTGGAAACGAGATGAGCTTTCTGCCGGTTAATTAATTAATATTTGGTGACTGAATCTCACTTTACTATTAAGCACACATGACAGAACCATCCTGAAATAGAGGAGAGCGGTTTTTCTTCCTTCGGTGCACAAAGTATCAGCACTAGTGAATGCAAAATTAAAATTTACGATTATGAAGCCCAGAAAGCCAGTGACGAATAAGAATACCTTGAAAATAACATATTAGGTGTTACCGTTTTATTGTGGAGGCAAGTCTTCGTCTTTTGTGCATTCTATTTACCAAACCAAAACAGGCGGCTGCGGGAGAGAAAACTTTCAAGAATTCGCATCACTGTCCTTCCTCCGTCATTTCCACCGCATCGATCATGTGACCCACCTTTCCCTCTCGGTTTTGCGTATTCCTAGTGAGGATTACTCACCTGAGAAACAAATTTCTGCCCGCGCACACTTGGTTACATGAACGCAAACAAACAGGTTACTTTGAAGAAATGTGAATGCTCTCGAATCCCAGCATTATACTAGCGAGCAGGAACAATTTATATCCTAAAGTGCAGTAACAAGATCAGCCACCAATTTTCTCCCTTGTCATCACGATAATGTTCACGGAAAGATAAATCTTCTAGAAGAAACCGTAAAGGGGCCAATCACTTTCCCGTCAGGTTAATATCTAAATATGCAAGATAACACAATCTGGTAACGGGATGGGTTTTCGCGCTGGTTAATTGGTTAATATTTTGTGACTGAGTCCCACGTTGCTATTGAGGATAGATGACAGAACCATCCTAAAATAGAGAGCGGAACGGTTTTTCTTCCTTCGGCTCACATATTATCAGCAGTGGTGTATACGCAACTAAAATTTGCGAATTTGAAGCACAGGAAGCCAGTGGTTAATATGCACACCCTGCTAATAACATATTAAGTGTTCCCGTCTGATTGTGGAGGCGAGTCCTCGTCTTTTGGTCATACTATATACCAGACCAAAACGGGCGGCTGTGGGCGAAACAACTTTTGAGTCTGCAGGACATGTGTTAAAGATTAGGAGAATTTCCTGAATCTGAAAGTTTTGCCTAATGCGAAAGGCAGAAGGCCTCTTTTCTAAAGATCATCTCTTCAGAGTTTTCATTAAACTCCAGGAATACTTTGCGGCTCAACGGACCTCACTGTCGCCAGAAGGGACATGTAAAAATTGCGCGATGTGAAGCTCTCTCAAACACAGAAAATTAAGTCACTGATGAAGGCAAATTTTTCAGTTCAAAGCTACGATTGAGTAGGAAAACAGGAGACTGGTCCAGTACGGAAGCCACTGACTTTTCTGGGGTTTCGAGCTCGTTCATTATGCCTCAGAATCGTATTTATCGGTTGCCCTCTCTATAAGCGACTCGATAAGCTCGTTCTGATGGAACACCTCAGAGTCTTTCAGGAGGGCGCTCCACACAATGTCGCAGGATCATCTGCGGGATCTGATTTGTATCGACGGTTGGAAACCCTCCGACCAACGACTTCCGTATGCGTCTACTTCCCTTACTGGAAGGTGTGGGATAGAGAAAAGAGAGAGTGGGAGAGGTCGACTTTAGAAATTGAGTTCCCATGGCACTCAGCGAATATTCGTCATTATAATCTATCTAACTTATAATGACAGTTGAAAATGCTTGAACCCAAATCCTGACTCGTAGCTGTTTATAGAGGCACAAGAAAACAGCCTTTATGTGGAATAATATTACGTTCCACAAATATGCCACCCTCCGTAATTAGACTAGAGTCAGCAACCTCCAACGCTACCAGAAGGGACACTGTCATATTGCGCCGTATAAAGCCCTCTTTTAAAAAAAACGCGAAGCCTGTTTCGGGTAGGAATCGAAGAGCACAAAACAGCAGCAAGGGCGAATGGAGTCACCTCCCAAATCGCGACATTGTAAGCGGGACCCGGCCTCGTCTTTAAGTTCGAAGACGTCTAAATCGTCGCGATGGCTCGCCAGTTACTTCAGTCAGCGCCATCCAGCCCAGAAATTCACCATCCAATGCAATTACCCCTCTCACTCTAGCAATCAGAATTCGATTGAACATGATAATTACTGACGCCGCGGTCAACGGACTAAAACTGCTCTGGGTACCGAATCGGGAAATTGATTTACCTAGTCATTAGCACGTCAACAACCAAGACGAGTGATACACTATGGCCAGTTAATGACACAGACGTGAGAAGGAATGGTGCCAATTCCCAAGTCACAGCCCAGTAGACGGAACTCGGTCACACATTCAAGTTCGACAGGGGCGGTATCCTCTAGTTAGGTGATAATCACACTAGCACCGAGCTCTTGAATCATTGTTGTCATTCGTCAACAAGCGTAATTACCTCGGCCTCCTTCCCCTCCGCGTTTTCCTCCCTACATGACCCGTAGTCTTCGTCTGGACTGGGTAGTTAATTCCGCTACGGGCTGCGGATGAACACTGCTCAGGGTTCCGAATAGATAAACAGAGTCGCCCCGTCATTATCACGTCAACAACCAGCACCGTAGACACCCTACCGTCAATTAACTACACCGACGTGGTCGACCCGTCAATCGCCAACCCAATGATGCATGCGGAGGCAGTCAGTCTTAAAAGCCATTGTGCGTCCAATGACTCAATCTGACAGTGGATCTGATGATGGATTCTAACATGAGGACGAAACACACGACAGTAGATATTCAACCTTTACACGCACAAAGTATACACCTATACACAATTCAGACATTGACTTTTAAAATTTCTGGAGACCAATTATCTGGTTTAACGTTAAGAATGAGTAGCTCGACAGAAGTGTGATCGAGGGCCAGGACCACTTACCTATTTTTCCGAACTGTTGAGCTCGAGTGTCGAGAGGCTTAACAAACTCCACCGCTGTCAGACGGGACATGTAATAATTGCGCAATATAAAACCCTCTAATGCTTAAAAAAATTATGTCAAGAATGAAGACGTAAGTCTGAGTTCAAGGTGTATTTTGGCTCTTTTGAGGTTATATTCCAAAGCCGACCACTAAATGCAGTTTGCGGTTTTATGCCAGCACGGTGTACATAAATGCCATCTTTCCCACTCTCTGTTAAACGTTATTATGTCTGATCACATTTATAATGCTATGTATGGATTCTTACTTGTTCCTTACAACTGCGCTCCTCCACTTTTGGACTCCTGAGTTTTGGTTAGTCTGTTGCGACAGTCGTTACTGCTTTCAGTATTCCTCCTCATTTTCAGCTCACAGTGTTCACGCATAGGCAATGTGTGAGGGATGGGATGCAAGAAGCCGACGCACTCTTCCCATACCATGAATGTTTAATGAGCAAACATATGACGCCTGGAGATAAAAATAAAAAATACTGCGAGGGTGGAGGATTGGCGAAAAAAGCTGAAGGAAATTTTTAATTTTCCCTTTGTTCTAGGTTGCGATGGATAAATCCGTCCTTTCATGCTTCCGGGGCAGGGCATTGGCGATCGGGCGGTCTCCTGAACAGACATATGGTGCCCGAAGGCCAAAATTGAAGGCGGCGAATTCTCCGTGGATGAGGGATTGGCGAACGATGAACCTATGGCGGCTAGGGGCAAAAGTGGCTATAACAAATAATCCGGGCAAATGGACTGCGCAAAGTGGCTTAAAACAATCTTAAATTTCCACTTTGTTCCGGGTTGCGATGAGTATATCCGCCCTTTCTTGCTTCCGGGGCAAGGCATTGACGATCGTGTGGTTTTCTGTACGAAGACGTGCAAAGATGATTTACGCTGTCTTAGGCGACAAGGCTTGAATATGAAGTATTGTGCTGATTCTGTCCGTAAAAGGCAAACTATTTCAGACAATCTGGCCAGTATGAACGCAATTTAAATTATCCTCCGTAGAAAAGGAACGGAATGAATGTTTAAAATAGTGAACTGTAAATCCCCATAATAAATATATAGTCTATAAACCAGAATAAACGAGAGTAAATTAAATAGGAAGAATGTCTGGCCAAGCTTTAAACGCGTTTTCCAAGTGTGACCGGGTTTGGTGGTCTGGTCATCCACTCCAAGCTCCATTGCTGACCAACAATACATATTAATGAGAGTTTCAGCAAATTTTAGATGCCGAGTTAATGACGAAATTCATCAAGCCCGTCGAGTCGACCTTAATCAAAAATGGTCAGTGAGAGGGCATATTGAACGTTGCACATGTTGTTGATCAGTCTAACGCAACGCAACAAAAACCTTCTTTTCATGCAAAATGTTGATGTTGTTACAGTAGAAGTGCTAACTCATGAAAAGTCAACCAAAATTTCGAAATACATTCTCGTTTCAAAAGGATAAACTAATTAGTGTTATAAAACTAATCGTGCAGCATTAATCTATAATAATCCAGGTACCTCAGGGTGTCGGCTTTCAAAAGAACTTATTTTCGGCTGCATGCAATATCTATACTCCGCAAGAAATGACTACTTATGTAGCATGCAATTTTCTCATTGATTTTCGATGCCCTTGAAAATTCAATTATATTGCATGGAAAACATGCATAAAGATATTCATTCTTTTACTTATTCGGTAGAAAATCACGTCTTCTTCCTAGTTCATACTCGAAAGAAGAATATAATTCGGTTTTAAAAAAGTTTCTTATTGTGAGATTTTTTAATACCGTTAAATGGCCGTTCATGAAACGTCATGTATCTGCATTTACGAGTGTGGCTTGTAAAGTTAACAATGTCGCTCATGTCAACTGCCTACTTTTATGAACCCCATATGGTCTCCTCTTAACACAGTAGAGAAATGCATGGTTTTCCGTGCACGGAAAATAAGCGGCTTGTAGTTTAGAAACCCTGAATGCAAGTGTAACAGCAGGTCGAGTTCAAAATTATTCGGGAATTAAAAAGGTTTATTAAAACCGAATTAAACTCTTTTTGAGTATCAAATTGGAAGAAGACGTGATTTTCTACCGAATAAGTAAAAGAATGAATATTTTTTTGGATGTTTTCCGTGAAATATAATTGAATTTGTAAGGGCATCGAAAATCAATGAGAAAATTGCATACTACGCAAGTAGTCATTTTTTTGCAGAGTATCGATCTTGCATGCAGCCGAAAATAAGTTCTTTCGAAAGCCGACACCCTGAGGTAACTGGATCATTGTAGATTTATGCTGCATCCTGATTAGTTTTACAACCCTACTTAATCAACCTTTTCGAAACGAGAATGTATTTCGAAATTTTGGTTGACATTTCATGACTTAGCACATCTACTGTTTTTTAATGGATGCACTGACAATTATCCCCCGGTATTCATACGCTTTGCTTCGGCACTAAATCTTGAAGGACATGAGCCGTTATGGAAGTCCTCAATCTCAATTAAGAAAAGAAACAACCGAAGAGACTTTGCTGGCTTGAAAAGCGACGTCCTGTCCGCCTAAACTTGGTTGACAAGAAGTGAATAAGTAGGTACTTTTGAGCAAATGGGAACACTTTTAACTTCAAGCATCCACACTTGTAAGTATGAACGATTTTGTGCCTCAAATTGCAAGAGTGAAATTAACGACTAATGTTTCCTTTGATGCAAAAGTACTTTTGCCCGCAAACGAATATTCCGAGAGCAAACGCGAAATGACCAAAAATTTCTCTCGACAAACTGATTTCGAGGGACGCAGAATGACAACGCTTGCACATATATTTCCATTTTGCTTTGCACTTTAGAAACTGGGTGGGTTTTGCGCGGGTTAATTACGACTGAGTTCCATTGCTGTGCATTCACTATATTACTAAGCAAAGATGACAGAAAAACCCCTATTCCATCAATGAGACGGTCAGGGGTGTGCATGCGATGATAAAGAGCTTTCAGTTTTCTCCATTAACTTTACTAAAAAACAGGTTAGTGTACATCAACATTTATACGTGATAGAGAGAGAGAAACAAAAAATTTTTAGATGCATAAAAGCCAGTAGTAGGGATCGAAATTGAACAAGGACGGCATCACAGTTTCAAATTCAAAAAAAATTATTTTTATTTCGTCCCGAAATTTTCGTCCGGTAAGAGAAGGTACGGCAGAGGTTTTCACTTTTATCTTGAATCACGCCTTCGGTGCGAAAAAACTTCCTCTACCCTGTGTACTATCTGTAAATGTTCGCGGGTATGTCGGCTCCCCTTTAAACGAAAGTGTAGTTCTACCGTCAGAACTAACGAAACTGCATTTTAGGGGATCTTTTAGCGGGTGACTCGTCCAGTGAGGGCTTTTTAAGGCTAAATCAGTAGACGGCCACTACTGGCCGCTGTACGAGGAATTTATCGGCTCAAAGTCATTCTTGACGGGGGTGAGTTATATCTCCAGTGGACTGCATAGTCCTGTTGTTCTTTGTCAATAGATGCGCGTTAGGATTCAAAGTGTTGGATAAATACAAAACTGACTTCAGATATCAGACTTCCATCTGCCTCCTCCACGTATAATGCCTTATTTTTACTTTTTCCGTGCGAGATAGAAGTTTAAAACCGTAATTTACCATTATCTGGTATTTTTTCATTATAGGGAAGTCGTGCCTAACTAACTTACTCATAAAAACATTGGGAAAGTCAGCGAATTTATGCCTTACACTGTAAGAGTAAAATCAGCGACCAATGCTTGCTTTGGTACGAAATTAATTTTTTCTCACAGAGAAGTATCCTGAGAGAACCCGAGAAACGACCGATAATTCCTCTCCTCAAGTTGATTTTCAGGTTTGTTTGACGACTACCTTCCCGCGTAGTGTTACATCTTTTATGCGCCTTAGAGATTGCGTGAGTTTTACGAGGGTCGATTAATTTATACTTTACGACTGAGTTCCACTACGGTGCATTCACTATACTATTAAGCAAAGATAACCCGAAAACCCAAAAATTGATAAGCCGTTTTTACTCGACTGATGCACAAGTCAGGGAAATGCATGCGTGCACGAAAAAATTGTAAATATATCTCGAGTTTTACTCCGAAAAAAGCTGACGGACATCAGTAAGCACACGTAAAATAACTCTTCAAAGTTTTTGACGCATGAAAGCTCGTAGCAGAGGTCAAGTCTGAGCACAGACGGTAAAGCAGATCCAGGGTCAACGCGACTAGTTCTACTCTCACAGGGCATAAAAATATCTGGAAAACGTTTTCACTTCTATCTTCAACCGTGCCCTTAAGGCGAAAATAATTCCATCGGCCAGGTCACTGCCCGTAAACGTCCATAGATGTGTTAGTCCCCCTTCAAACAAATGTTCCGTGCTACCGTTATGTCTATCGAAACTGCATATTAGGAGATTTCCAACTAATATTTCGCCGAGTAAATGCCATCAAAGACTAACTCATTGATATGTCAGCCGCTATCAGGCGTCGCACGAAAAAAAACATTGTTAGGTCTGAAGGCCATTACTGGCGAGGCTGAGTTAAATTTCCAGTGAACTGTACAGTTCCTTTATTATTTGTCGATAAACGCGCGTGGGGATTCGAAACGCCCGACAAATAAACAACTGGTTCGAGAGATCGACTTCCTAGCTCCCTCCTTCACATATGATACCGTAGTTATATTTTACCCGTCCTGTACAAAAGTTTAAAAGTATCATTTTGGATCAATGGCCATTTGTTTCCTTACAAGGATGTTCGATCTAACTAGCTTACTAAATCACTTTGGGACAGGTTGCCACTAAATATGGCTTCTTCTCTGTAAACTTCGACATCTACCTCTTGCCTCGAAACTACATTGTCGAAATTATCACGACCTATCCACTGGCGAAAAGGATGCGAGCCGAATGCAAACCCCGCAACCCAGTCTGATCCATAAATAACAAGTACGAAATCACTTCCAGTGGCCTGTTCACTGTCCGTAAAAGCCAGCAGGTACGTCAAACCTCCGCCCCCCCCCCTTACCCCCGCTACCCAAACAAAAGTTCACTTCTGTCCGCGAGGGCTGACGTAACTGTCCACGGGGCAGAACGAGCAATTTTCAGCGGCGACTTCTCCAAACAAATGCCTTTCGATGGATCACCCGGCCAACGCATTTAGTTAATGCACATAGCAGGGGCGTGCGTTTTGTTTTGACGCAGTGGGGGGAGGAGGGGGTTGGGGTGAGGTGGGGCAGATATGATAATGAGGATGGAAGTAATGCATTGTCATCTCATCGCAAAGCGTAATGTCATTGTTTTTGCTCTGTGCAATGAAAACACTGCGCCGAATGTCAACAGTCCAAATGTTGGAAATTCACAAGCCTACAATTATACAAGTGGCTTGACAACGAAATTGCTTTCAGAAAAAAAACTTAGTTTCATCCCAACTGAAACTTTTATGCCTCAGTGTGAAATCAGTTGTGCCAAACATTTTAATGCGTAAGTTACTAACTCTCCTTTAGTTTACAAGACTTCCCTGATGTTACATCAAATACTACCCATACGACCGTAACCACTTCATCCCATTTGCTCCGTCCTAAACATTCTGCCAACATTTATAACAGTATTCGGCAAGAGTTAGGGTTTGAGCGTACGATTAGGTTTCAGTATTACGGTAAGGTTTTCCAATTACGGCTATGTCTAAGGGCTACGGCTACATTTACGATTTCGGTTAGGGTAAGGGTTAGGGTTGCCGATAGGGTTAACTGTTAACGCTTATTGGTGAGGTCGGGGTTAGGTTTAAGGTTGGGATTAGGGTTAAAGTCGCCGTCCGCTTCCCCAGTTCTGCCTACCAACTGCGATCTAACCCAGTATTCAATTTGCTAGATGTGTATTTTCATTTACAAGGCTCAATTTTTATATCCATTTTCGGACTATTTATTGCACAGCATGCAGCTTTCAGGGGGCAACGGTTGCACCGTCATTCGTACTTTCATTAACTGGTAAACAACACGTTGACCAAGTTCTCTTTTCATGCAATAATTCAGGTAAGATCAACTGCCCAAAATTGCAATGTTTACGAGCGAGGAACCCATGTAAACGCTGTGACAAACTGAATGTTAACTAGTCCCCTCTTCTAGGTATTTGCTTCTCTAAGAGAATTTGCAAGCCTATATGTGCTCTGACTCTACCGTGGCCCAACGAAGGCCCACTCACCCTACACGCATAACCGTTCGACCTTGAGCCCACATAACTGCCCCCCCCCAGTCATTCCCACCCCACTGACCATAGCACCTGTGGCTGATCACGTGACCCACCTTCCCCCTCAGTCTTGCGTCTTCTCAGTGAACAGCATGTACTGTAACTTAATTTACTGATCTCACAATCGATTTTATGCCCGCCCACGATTGGCTGCATAAGCATGCGTAGGTAAGTTGCCTTTGAAAAAATACGAGGGCTTTAGAACTCTAATATTTAACTTACAGGCACAAGCAATTTACGCCCTAAAATGCAATAGTAAATTCAGCTACCAATGTTTCATTTTGTCACCACGATAATTTTCACGTGAAAATGAATCCTCTAGAAGAGACCGCAAAAAGACCAATCCCTTCTCCGTAAAGTTAAATTATAGATTTTCAGGCTGACTGTCTATGCGCATAAATTTCAATTAGCTATGCACTTTAGGGACGTGATAGGTATTCGCGCGGTCTGATTTATTAATATTTTAAGAGTGAACTTCATGGCAGTGCATTCGGTTTACTATTAAGCAAAAATGACACTGCTACCCCAAAATAAACGGAATAGTTTTTATTTTTCTGATGCTCAAATTATCAGCACGCAAGCGAAATTTACAGTCTTTGTTAAGAGACTTTATTTTGAGATACAAGGTGGACGTCATATTTTAAACGTGAAATTGCCGAAAAAAGGCATTTTTGAAGCGTAGTAAGCTGTCGGCCAAGAACATCCATGCTAGAAATAATATGTTACGCGTTAAGGCTTCATTGTGAAGGCGCGTTTCAATCTTTTGGTCATACCATTTACTGGACTCAAACAGTCAGCTGTGGGCGAAATAACTTCCGAGAAAGCAATACATGTGCGAAAGCCTTTGAAAATCATCTGAGTCTGGTAATTTTGGCAGTCGTGAAAGACAGAAAACTTCTTTTCTGAAGGCCAAATCTACGGAGTTTTCATTAAGTTTCAGGAATGCTTTGAGGATCAACCAACTCGCAGCAACGAAAATGGACATGGAAAAATTATGCGATATAATGCCCTCTTATTTACACGAATATAGCGGGATGTTCGAGTTCAGGGAGCAGGAGACTGGTCGAACGTATTATACTGGGCTTTCTAGCTCACTGATGATGTCTCAGAACCTTGTTTGTTGATCGCCCTCTCTACGAGCAGCTTGACAAGCCAGTTGTGATGGAACGCCTCAGAGTCTTCTAGGAGGGCGGTCCACACAAAGTCACAGAGTCGTCTGCGGTGTCTGATCTGTATCGTCAGTTGGCAAACTCCGACCAACGACGTCCGTTTGCGTTCCATCCCCGCGCCGGAAGACTGACCGCATCGGACAATGGACTGGTGCGTGGGATGAGGAAGAGAGAGTGAGGTCGATTTTGGAAACTGGGTTCCCATGAGACTCAGCGCATATCCCTCGTTATAAACTATCCGTAGGCGTTTCAGTCGAAGGTTGTAAACCACGGGAGGTAATTTAAACACTGTGACAGACTCAATTTCAGCTAGTCCCCTTTTCTAGCAATTTGGTTCGCTACGAAAAGTCGCATGGGCTTACAGGCTCTGGCTCTACCGTGGCCCAACGACTGCCCAGCAACAGTTCCCCCATAATCGTTTGGTCATGAAGTCGCATCACTGCCCTTCCTCTGTCATTCACACCGCATCGATCATGTGACCCACCTTTCCCCTCGGTTTTGCGTATTCCTAGTGAGGATTACTGATCTGAGAATCAACTTTCTGTCCGCGCACACTTGGTTGCATGAACGCAAACAAACAGATTACTTTGAAGAAATGTGAATGCTCTCGAATCCCAGCATCATACTAGCCAGCAGGAACAATTTAGATCCTAAAGTACAGTAACAAAATCAGCCACCAATTTTCCCTCTTGTCCTCACGATAGTGTTCACGCAAAAATAAATCTTCTAGAAGAAACCGCGAAGGGACCAATCACTTTCCCGTCAGGTTAATATCTAAATATGCAGGATGACACAATCTGGAAACGGGATGGGTTTTCGCGCTGGTTAATTGATTAATATTTTGTGACTGAGTCCCACTTTGCTATTAAGGATAGATGACAGAACCATCCTGAAATAGAGAGCGGAACGGTTTTTCATCCTTCGGCTCACAAATTATCAGCACTAATGTATACGCAATTAAAATTTAAGATTTCAAAGCACAGGAAGCCAGTGGTGAATATGCATACCCTGAAAATAACATATGAAGTGTTAAGGTATTATTGTTGAGGCGAGTCTTCGTCTTTTGGTCACAGTATTTCCCAGACCAAAACAGGCGGCTCTGGGAGAACCAACATTCGAGAATGCAGTACATGTGTAAAAGCTCTCGAGAATCGCCTAAATCTGGAAATTTTGCCTAATGTGAAAGGCGGAAAGCTTATTTTCTAAAGGTCATTTCTGCAGATTTTTTATCAAATTTCAGGAATGCTTTGAGGCTCGACGGACCTCACTGCTGCCAGAAGGGACATGTAAAAATTGCGCGATATGAAATCCTGTCAAACGCAGAAAATGAAGTCATTGATGAAGGCAAATGTTGCAGTTTCAGGTTATGCCTGATTAAGAAATCAGGACATTGGTCGAGTGCCGGAACAATTAACTTACAGTTCTGGAGTTTCGGGCTCGGTCATGATACCTCAGAATCGTGTTTGTTGACTGCCTTCTCTACAAGCGGCTTGATGAGCTCCTTCTGACGGAAAACCTCAGAGTCTTCCAGGAGGGCGCTTTAACAAAGCGGTAGGATCATTTGCGCGGTCTGATTTGTATCGACGGTTGGCAACCTTCCGACCAACTATGTCCGTATGCGTCAAATCCCCTTACTGGAAGGCGTGGAAAAGGGAAGGGAGAGAGAGGTCGAATCTAGGAATTGAGTTCGCATGACAATTAGCTAATATTCGTCATTATAAACTATCTAACTTATAATGACAGCTGCAGATGCTTAAACCCAAATCCTGACCGGTAGCTGTTTCTAGAGGCACAAGAAAACAGCTTTTATGTGAAATAATATTACGTTCTCCAAATATGCCACCCTCCCTAATCAGACTAGAGTCAGAAAAACTCCAACGCTACCAGAAGGGACACTGTAATATTGCACCGTATAAAGCCCTCTCTTAAAAAAAACAGGAAGCCTGTTTCGGGTAGGAATTGAAGAACACATAACAGCAGCAAGGGCGAATGGAGCCACCTCCCAAATTGCGACTTTGTAAGCGGGATCCGGCCTCGTCTTTAAGTTCGAAGACGTCGAAATCGTCGCGATGGCTCGCGAGTTACTTCAGTCAGCGCCATCCAGCCCATAAATTCACCATCTCACTCTAGCAATCAGAATTCGTTTGAACATGGTAATTACTCACGCCGTGGGCAGCGGATTAACACTGCTCGGCGTACTGAATCGGGAAATTGAATCACCTACTCATTAGCACGTCAACAAGCAAGACGGGTGATGCACTATAGCCAGTCAATGACACAGACGTGAGAAGGAATGGTGCCAATTCCCAAGTCACAGCCCAGTAGACGGAACTCGGTCACACATTCAAGTTCTACATGAGGAGGAATCCTCTAGTTAGTTGATAATCACACTAGCCCCGAGCCTCTTGAATCATTGTTGCGATTCGTCAACAGGCGTAATTACTTCCTCCTCCTCCTTCCCCCCTGCCTTTTCCTCCCTAAATGACCCGTAGTCTTTGTCTGAACGGGGAAGTTGATCCCGCCGCGGGATGAGGCTGAACATTGCTCAGGGTACCGAATCGATAAATTGCGTCTCCTAGTCATTATCACGTCAACAACCAGCACCGTAGACGCCCTAACACCAATTAACTACACCGACGTGGTTGACCCGTCAATCGCCAACCCGATGATTCATGCGGTGGCAGTCAGCCTTAAAAGCCATTGTGCGTCCAATGACTCAATCTGACATTGGATCTGATGGTGGATTCTAACATGAGGACGAAACACACGACAATCGATATTCAACCTTCACACGCACAAAGTATACACCGGTACATAATTCAGACATTGACTTTTAAAACTACTGGAGACGAATTATCTGGTTTAACGTTAAGAATGAGTAGCTCGACAGAAGTGTGATCGAGGACCGGAACCACTTACCTATTTTTCTGAACTTTTGAGCTCGAATATCAGGAGGCTTAACAAACTCCACCGCTGCCAGACGGGACATGTAAAAATTGCGCAATATAAAGCCCTCTCGTGAACAGAAAAGGATGTCCGGGATGGAGACGTATGTCTTAGTTTAAGGTGTATGAACGAGTGAGGAAGCGGGAGACTGGTCGAGTATCCGAACCATTTTTCTTTACTTTTCTGGACTGTCGAGCTCACTCACGGATGTCTCAGAATCTCATTTACTGACCGTCCTCTCTACGACCGGCTCAACAAGTTCGCTCTGAATGAACACCTCGCGGTCCTCCAATAGGGCGCTTCACACAAATTTACGGGGTCTGTTCTGTGTCGTCAGTTAGCAGCCTCGGACCAACTGCGTCCGTATGCGTCCAATCCCCGCACCAGAAGGTGTGGGATAGAGAAGACAGAGAGAGGGAAAGCGATGTCGACTCTCAGAACTGGATTCCCATGATTCTCAGGGCATACTCATCATTACAAACTTTCTAACTGTATAATGACAGTTGCAAATGCTTGAACTCAAAATTCTACCGGTAGTTATTTACCGAGGCATAAGAAAACAACCTTTTCTGTGAAATTACATTGCGTTCTCCAACTATACCTCCCTTTCTACCCCTTTCTAACCAGAGTCAACAAACTCTGACGCTGCCAGAAGGGTTTCAGTAATATTGTGCAGGATAAGGCCCTCTAAATACAGAAAATTATGTCAAGGAGTGTGGTCGAGTGCCGTAAACATTTACCAATTTTTGCGAGCTTTCGAGCTCGTCCAGAAGTCAGTCATCAGAGGTGACAGCAAAAATAGAAAAGGCGGCAGTTTTGAAGAGTCATCATGTGCTCATGACTGCGTTCGCATATGAGGTCTCAACATGCTGCCTGTTGGCTTTCTCCAGCGTATTTCAAAAATCTGCGCTGCACACACAGTATGGGCATGTAAAAAGCACGTCCCTTGTGATACTGTGTAGCCAGCATACCACAAGTCGGAACATTTATATAAATACATGGCGATACCACTTCGTTAGATTCGGATCTATCGGCGAGAATCGTTTCGAGCAAACGCACAGCAAACTTTATTTCCCTCGTCCCAAGTGATACTCTTGAGTTTTTTGACAGAAAACATAACCCAGTCATCCGCAGTGTCTTGATTAGGTTAAGGCGTGGTAGGAATATTATCAAGTGCTTTTCCGACAAAACTACTTCGGTTTAATCCGTGAGAAGATGCGCCACAGTTATTACACTCCATGCAGGGGCGGGCTTCAAAAATGATATTGGCGCCAGAGCTCTTGTGCACTCTAAGTTCGAACTTTTCAAAATTTCTATCAAACGCCACAGCGAAGTAGTTGAAATATGTAGGTACGTTCTCAAAGAAGACATTATTACTTGATTGAGTTTTAAATGCCAGTGAAAATTATGAGCAGCCGGACGCAACTTGGTTCACATTTCCCTGCACGCTGGCAGTTACCACATGTCAAAACCCTTAGTTGAAGGACGTCTTCAGGAATTGCAACAGACTAGAGTCGACAAACCCTGACGCTGCCAGAAGGGTCCCAGTTATATTGCGCAGCAGAAAGTCCACTTGTATATAGAAAATGAAGGCAAGGAGTGTGGTTGAGTGCTGGGAACATTTACCAATTGTGCCGAGTTTTCCAGCTCATTTAGAAGTCAGTCATCAGATGCGACAGCAGCAATAGAAAAGGCGGCAATTTTAGAGAGTCATTATGAGTTCATGACTGCATTCGTACACAATGTCTCAACATTCTACTTGTTGATAGTCCTGTCTACAAGCGGACATTCTGACCACACTCAACCCTCTTCCCCATGATTGCAGTTTTTTCGATCTTTGACTTTTACAACTCTAACTTCCCTTAGATTATTTTGTGGTTCTGGTGAATAATCATCAAAAACGTACGTTTGCAGAACCTGGTTTCGAAATTTTCTACAATTTATGTCAAATATCTGCCCTGGACGCACAGTAGAAGCATATCAAATGCACGTTCATTTTGATATAATGTAACCCGCATTGCACAATTCGGAGCATTTATTTGAATAAACAATTTCTGGACGTCTTCAGGAATTCCGGCAGGGACTGTCGCTTAAGTGTCGCTCAGTTCCATGGATATCACACCTGGTTTGATAAAAATACCTTATTTAGGCTCTCTTGAGCTTATATTCCAATACCGACCACTAAATGCATTTCGCGGTTTCATGCCAGCGCGGTGTACATAAATGCCAACTTTCCCGCTGTCTGTTAAACGTTATTATGTCTGACCAAATTTATTATGCTAGGAGTGGATATTTACTTGTTCGTTACAACTATCCTCCTTCATTTTTGGACTGCTGAATTTTGACTAGTCTGTTGCGGCAGTCATTGATGCTTTCGGTATTCCTCTCATTTTCAGCCCAC
Organism: Spirometra erinaceieuropaei; assembly: GCA_902702965.1. Classification (NCBI taxonomy): domain Eukaryota; kingdom Metazoa; phylum Platyhelminthes; class Cestoda; order Diphyllobothriidea; family Diphyllobothriidae; genus Spirometra; species Spirometra erinaceieuropaei. Next base: position 376,297 of record CACRXP010000286.1, read on the forward strand.
AGTGTTCACGCGTAGGCAATGTGTGAGGGAAGGGATGCAAGAAACCAACGCACTCTTCCCATACCATGAATGTTTAATGAGCAAACATATGACGCCTGGAGATAAAAATAGAAAATACTGCGAGGGTGGAGGATTGGCGAAAAAAGCTGAAGGAGATTTTTAATTTCCCCTTGGTTCTAGGTTGCGATGGATAAAACCGTCCATCCAGACTTCCGGGGCAGGGCATTGGCTATCGGGTGGTCTCCTGAACAGACATATGTCGCCCGAAGGCAAAAATTGAAGGTGGCAAATACTCCGAGGATGAAGGATTGGCGAACGACGAACCTATGGCGGCTAGTGGCAAAAGTGGCTATAAAAAATAATCCGGGCAAATGGAGTGCGCGAGGTCGCCTCAGATAATCTTTAATTTCTTCTTTGTTCCGGGTTGCGACGAGTCAATCCGCCCTTTCTTGCTTCCGGGGTAAAGCCGTGACGGTCGGGTGGTTTTCTGTTTGAAAACGTTCAAAGATGAGTTACGCTGTGTTGGGCGACGAGACTTGAATCTGAAGTATTTTGCCGACATGTGAAAACATCCTTAGGTAATCATACTGAATATTACGCTATTTTTGTCGATTAGTCATGTTGATGGCATATTTGGAATAGGATGGCTTTTATAGCGTGCAGGCACGATGCTGTATAAATGTGCATTGCACGGTCTTAAAAAAACTAACACTAAGAAACTTTGCAAAACCTAATTATACAACTTCTTCGAGTACAAAGTATGAATTTGATGTGATTCTCTATCAAACGATTGAAAGAAAGAATATTTAGTGCATATTTTCCATAAAATATAGTTGAATTTTTAAGAGCATCAAAAATCATAGTGAAAAATGCCTGCAATGTAAGTAGTATTATTCACCAAGTACGGTTTCTACGGGAGATTGAAAAGAAGTGCATTCAAAAGCCGACATTCTGCCGATTCCGAAATGCTATAAAATTATGCCGCCAGATAATCAGTATTACAGCCCCACCTAAGTAATCCTTCCTAATCGAAAACGCTATTCGAAATTTCGGCCAACATTTCACAAGATCGGTCACTTACTGTAAAGGCCAAATTTCCGCTATCCGTTAAACGTGATTATGTCTAATCAAAGTTATAATGTCTTGAGTGGATGTTTACTTGTTCGTTACAACTGCTTTCCTTCATTTTTGGACTTCTGAATTTGACTAGTCTGTCGCGGCAGTCGCTACTACTTCCAGTATTCCTCCTCATTTTCAGCCCACAGTATAGGCAGTGTGTGAGGGAAGGGATGCAAGACGCCGACGCCATCTTCCCAAACCATGAATGTTTAATGAGCAAACATATGACGCCTGGAGGTAAAAATAGAAGATACTGCGAGGGTGGAGGATTGACGAAAGAAGTCGAAGGCAGTTTTTATTTCCCCTTTGTTCTAGGTTGCGATGAAAAAATTTGTCCTTTCCTGCTTTCGTGGCAGGGCATTTACGGTCGGGCGGTTTCCTGTCCGAAAACGTTCAATGCTGACTTGCACAGTCTTGGACGACGACTCCTGAAACTGAAGTATTGTGCTGATCAGGGAAAGCGACCTTAGGTAATTATATTGAACATTACACTATTTTTTTCGATGGACCTATTTGGAAAAGGGTGGCTTTTACATTCTTACTCAAGACATATTTAGACTATATTTTTTCAAAAATTATGTTTTTAGGAGAATTGAGTGGAATTACGCAGGCCACCTCTGACGGCACGAACATGTGAAATAATCCCTACGAAGCCCGTCGAATGTGTTGGATGATCAGTTTTGAAGTCCATTTTCAATTCAGCTAGTGACAGAAACAATAATTTATTGAAGATCGATCCGGATCACTCATTCGTTACTGCTACAACAACTTCAGACTTTGACTGATCGCCTGCAGAATTTCTTTCTGAGACACGAGGAGCCTACGTTTTAACTTGCGACGTCTCGTGTTTCAGCCAGGTTTAATCCCGCAAGATACGTGCATTGTTCATCGTTCAACTTGCACAACAAGTGTATGTACAGGCATACTTGTTCTCCCGCCAGTTACTAACGAATTTTACCGGAATAATTTACCAACTATTATAGTTAAAGTCTGTTGTCTAAATACAAAATGCTAGCAACAAAGGGGGATGTCTAGAAGAATATTTTACGCGGAGACGCAGTAGAAGCAGTACCAGTCCAAATTCCGGACAGCCGAACGAAAGTATCTCTCCCATCGCGTCCGCCTTGCTTGTAGTGTTCAGCGCGAGGTCAGTGGCCAATAAGAAGTCGTGAACGCTGGCCTTGCACATTCTCGTCTCTGCCACATACGATCGATGATAGGTAGAGTTTCATGGACTCGGTAATAATCTAAAGTCTAGACAACTTACCAAGGTATACATTCAGCGACGTGACGGAGGAAGTGGGAGGGACGGGTGTTAGTGTGATTACACAAACCGGCCATACGAATACTTTCGAGACTGACTCGTTTTCTCTGATGCGTTTTATCATACACTTGGCGTTCCGAACCCTCAAATTGTGACTCTGAAATCGGTACCCGTCCTCTTCTTTAGGTTAGATGAGATTGAAATTCCATCGATGACTCTCGAGTTACTTCAGTCGGTGCCATCCGACACAACAATTCACCACTCACATTCAGTCATTCATCAAATGTGCCCCCTGTTTAGGTTACATTGGCCCAAAAACAAGACAATTTTACCAGCTGAAAAGATGGCATGGAATAATCCTTTTAATTTTCGCCATTTTCCTCATAAAAATGCGACTGCCCGAAAAACAGCCACTGGAATATAGTCGTTTGCCAGTTCTCTCAACATAAAAGAGCTTATTTTGAAGACTAATCCGTACATAAATGGGACAGGGGACACCCAGTCTTGTGTGTCAGCATCTGATAACGTCGACGACAAAATACAGATAGGCGGGGAGACTATTTCGGACAGCAATTGTGAAAGACCCAACAGCACTAAAAAGGACTAGCGCCGACTATCAAGCTACGACCCAGTAGCCGGGGCCCGGTTATATTATCAAGTCCGACAAGGCTGAAATCCTCTCACCAGGTGAAAACCACATAAGTCGCAGACCGCATTTCATCAACAAACACAAACTCCCTATACTCCCTAGCCTGTTCTTGAAATTCGTCGGCAGGGGATATTCACTCACACGGTGTGGGTGCGGGTGAATACGGTTCAGGGGGATTTTGCCTTATAATTATCGCGCCATCATCACATCAGCTCGCTAGCTAATGACATGGACGCGGTCGACCCAGCAGCTATTGTCTCAATTGCAAAACAGGCATCCTGTCTGGCCAAAGTGCCTGGGATAACGATAGGTTGTTGGACCTCCACGTAGAGGACCACTCCAAAAATACACCCAAAATTAAGTCTCACTGTAAACATCACTTATTAATCACCGTTCCTGTTGTTTGAAGTGTCCTTCCCTTCCTGACTAAGCGTAAACTTGCCGGCGACGCTTTATTCAAAGTCCGTCATTGTTTGGAAACTGCCTTGTTTATTTTTTCCAATTGTCGCGCCTCCTTTCTTTGCCAAATGACGGCGTACGATAACACTTTCGGCAGATATTTATCTATTTTCTGTGTCTTCCCGCTCTCCATCCTGTGTGTTGCCCCGCCCTTAAAACCCCCTCTGCCACCATTCCACGCATGACACGGTCCGCTGGCTAGCTGCGCAGAGGGGATTGGTTCCTGAAGATGGAACTGCAGATTGTATCTTGAAGAAGCGCCGTTGATGACCTGATTGGCAAAAAGGACGTATCAGCCCATGAAAGGGTACGAAACAGAAAATGTAGGCTCTCTGCCTACAGTATCATGATAACTGACTTGATTGGCAAAAAGTGTTATGACCCAGCCTGTGACTCGAAATCACGTGGAGCGTATGCACACTCGATGCCTGTCCCCAAATGCCAATGCGGCAGAGAAGGAGAACGCGACCGACCACGAAAAAGTGTACTAGGAACTGCAAGTCCAGACTAACTGGAAGTAACGCGCATTTATTACGCCTACAGTGGTTCGCATACATTCGGCCCAGTGCACTTCGGGAAGAAAATTCTAGACGAGCTGGTCGATAATTCGAATCGATCAGGCTCGAGGGGAACAGCCAATGGAGAGGCCCCACGATTATACTGACAGTGTGGTAGAGAAAACGCACGCGGCCTCCAGTGAGTGGCTGGCTCTTGTTTTGGGGGAGTGCAGGCACTTCCTATAAAAAGGCACGAAACAGGAAATGTAGGCACTCTGCTTACAGCATCATGATAACTGTAAACGCCTAATGTCCAGTCTCCAGGAGTTATTATTCTCCGAGGCCTAAGAAAACTGTTGTTATACCTTCCACAAATTATGACTCCCTTCTTAACCAGGCCAGACAAATTCAATGGTGGCTGTTTTTTGGTCCGATAATTGCAAGCTAACATTCAGCACACTTTCTCTCCTCACTTCCAGTTGGGGCGAGAAAAGGAGTTTTCGTGCGCAAAAATAACTTAATTATCTTTATTAAATACATTAACTTAACACGCTGCATGGGTAATGAAAAACGGGATTCTGCCAACCTTTTTGACAAAAAAACTAGACGGACAATTTTCTAACGTCCTACTATTTCCAGCAGGAAAATGTGCACAGATGAGTGCTTGCTGGGGCGCCATTGTACAATCCAAGTCCGAGCATGTCGCAAGTACTGAGAGAGAGAGAGACAGAGAAAGAGACGCGTCAGTGAAGCCCGAGGACGTTGGGTACGAATACGCAGGACGTTGGGTAGATTTCCGTCAGTTTGGTGCTTGATATCGTTTCTTTGCCACTTGCCATGACAAACCATCTTCAGCATGGCTAAGAAAGTGGGACGAAAGACGATGAGAGTGAGTACACAAACCTGTTTCATGCATTTGTTGTTGTTGGTTAAAATCCGGGTCAAGTGTTTTTTTGTGGGCTAGGGGATGTGATGGCACACCTATGTGCGGGTCCGGCAGTGTCAGCTACCTGTGGTCTCTCCCACCTCCGGTCCTTCCGACTATATTTTGGCATGGAGCCCAGGTGGTAAGGAGGAGGAGATGGATTGGAAGGAAGATTGGGTGTGGTAGATGCTGCGAAAGTTCACTCTCACCATAAACTAATCCACGCGCAAGTTGTCATGCCTACTTCACCTTGCTGAGGAGCACGGGGTGGACATTGTCGTCTGCGACGGTTGAACTGTCGAGTGGCGAACAGACAAAAATCGGAATCTGAAAACGATGATTCTGCAGTGGTTCTAAGAAGATTTTAGGGTCCCCATTACGTTTCTAGATGTGGACATTTGTGGCACACTATCATTTCTCCAAACCTCTTGAGCAAGCGCCGTCGGTCTAGTCACAAGTCGAGGTCTAGTGATGGATCTTGTGAAATGTTGACCGAAATGCTTAAATGCAGACTAGACTAGGAAGGAGTGCCTAGGTGGTGTTATAACATTGACCATCGTGCGGCATAATCCTAAGATATTTCAGTCACACCAAGATGCCGAAATTTTGGGTGCGATCCTTTGCGGCCGTCTAAAAAACCGTACTCAGCGAAAAATATCCATTTAATTAGCGTGAACGTTTTCTATCGATTTTCGATATCTCTACAAATTCGAAAATAATTTGTGGAAAAAATGCACAAAATGTGCTTTCTTTCCTTCATTTGGTAGCATATCCCCACTTCCTCGAATGTTATACCCAAATAAAAGATGTCTTTCGGCTTTACAAAGATTAGTAATTATGAGAATTTTCAAGACCGCGAACTGTACAGTCAGCTGATATATTATCCGTCTAGTAATTCTGCTTGTGAAGTATATAACAAAGTCCACACCCACAGAAAAACTTTCCGAACCCATATGTAATATCGTCTGGACTGTAACCCTCAAAGGTTAATATAACAGCTAACTTGTCTCAAAATTAGATGGAAATTGTAAATCTTTTTGGAACCCAAATATATTTTTTCTTTGGGCATAAAATTTGAAAAGGACGTGATTCTCGACCAAATGAGCGAAAGGAAGCTTAATGTTTTGCGTGTCTTTTGCAAAATATTTTCGGATTTATAAGGGTGTCGAAAATCAATGCAAAACTGTCATGTTACCTAAATAGACATATTTTATCGAATACGCTTTCGGCTAGCGTTAAAGAGGAGGTGTATTCAAAAGCCAACATCCTGACTTGGTTGAAATATCTTTGAATTATGCTGCATGATAATCAATATTACAACTTCACCTAAACAATTCTTCCTACTCTGCAATGCAGCTCAGAATTTCGGTCAACATTTCCTGAGACCGGTTACTGACTGCACACAGTGTCTCGAAACTAGTCGGCGATGGAGGCGCATGAAATGCCTGGGTGTGGTTTCACGCAGGAAGAACGCTCTGCATGTTTCGGCACGTCATCAGAACAGCTCATCAAGCACCCTGGCATAGCAGTCGTTGTCAGTTTAGCAGACAAACTCCCAATAAACGTCTTCTTATGTGAGGTGGCAGAGAGGAAAAAGGTTAAGTCGACGGCGATGGGAGCCGACTGGTCCGCTGTTTACTTGATGCATTGCCTGAAAAGGGGCTGCATACATACAACGTTTTGCTCTGAATAAGATGCATTATCGAAATAGAGAAGAAGACCGGATTAGTCACTTCCTGAATTTCCGACATAGCGTATGCGTGGTTCCAAGCCAGAATGGAACGTCCAAATTTATCTCGTAATTCAGACGGATCGGAGAACGCCTCGTCCACCGGTCTGTAAATTTTGTCGCCCTAGGCTTTCTTATGTTTCACTCACTTGTGAGAGTCAGGAAAATTTAGGCAAATCTAGCGCTGCACAATCTCACCTTGTCGTAAATACCCCAACACCTTCCAATCGCACATCTTTTCCAGGGCTTATCCTGCAATGTTCATATCTCATGCTCTCTCATGAAAGTAGGGCGAGCTCCCTTTACTAAATAGGGCTGTTTTCGTGTATGCAGATGTGCCAAAAGCCCATCTGCCGACCAGATATTCCTAAGAGTGTATACTCACTAAAACAAA
>CACRXP010000286.1:383373-410161 GCA_902702965.1 Spirometra erinaceieuropaei
CAACACTTATAGAATGAAATTTCGACTCGGCTTCAAGGTTGGTTGTGATCGCGGTCATCGAAAGCGTTCTCATTTGCGGCGATGGATTTCCAAAAATGTAAATGGCCTAAAACAGATCCTCAGGTTTATTTCTGCACAGAATTCTGCTGTCTTGTGATTTATCCTGTCTTCGACCGCCCGCCCAAACCAATGAGTAGTTCTTCACCTCCGCCTGTCTCTGTAGTTTTGCCAGTCAGCGTACATGCCGCAAAGTCTGAGGCCGTCAGTGTTTGATGGTGTAGCACGTAGGTACAACTCACTAAATCAGCAAATATATGCAGGCGAGTGTCCGTCCCCCGCAGATGACTGATGAAGAGGCACGTCGCTGTTGTTGATGTGCCAAGGTTCAAGTGGGGCGTGATCGCCAAACAAAAGGTAACGCCGTCTCAAGAAGCCATTTCTGATTTTTTCATGACCAGTAGTGCGTGCTAAAGCCCATTTTGGGTAAGGACGCAGTATACAGCCAAACTCGGAGATTGAAAACCAGGCATATTGGGTCCTCGCCTTTTTACTGACGCTCCCACGCTCCTATGCAGTCTACTTCTTTTGTGAAATCAAACTGCGAAAAATGCTCAACTTTTGTTTGTACTGTCAGATATCCTGATACCCTTCACCATTCATCGGGGATCGGGCTCCTGCTACATGTGTTCTTTTGCAGAGAAATTTAGCGAGGGGGCACAAAATGGCGCCTGAATATTTGTTCGGATGTTTAACTTCTACCACGCTCTCCTTGTCGCCGTTTCGTTCCTCTCATAAACCCGTATTATATGGCGACCTGGTTTTTGTTCCTTGAGTGGGGTCGCATACGGCGTTCTTGCCTTATTTTAGGTGGTACATTGCTAAACAAAAACACCGGTCACATGTAATTCTAAAAATTTCGAAATGGATGAGGGAATTGGATACGGGCACACGTAGTCCCGTACTACAGGAGTTCTTGGGTTGGAATGTAGGGGTACTTGCCTATTACTGCCTGCTGTAGGATATGAAACTTGTTCTAGATTTGTGTCCATTTCGCTTCTGCGATTCAGTCTACCTTCTTTCATTGGAGTCGCAGCCTGCAGAGCTAAATTTGCAATTCTTTATCCTTCAAAACAAGGAGACGACGGCCTCTTGAGCATCCAACAATGCACAGCGTCTTTCTCATTTGTACGTATGGCCAACCGCTCTTTCAACTAACGTCACGGTAAATCCTTCTTGACTAACAACGATATCCAGTTGTCATGCGAACAGTGCTGCAATACTAGTGCCTTGTAAATGCTCGTCTGCGGTACTTATACACTGCTTACTGGGGTCATTTCGATTTATCCGTTGATCGCTACGCGAGAAATAAAACAACTTTAAGAAGCTATTTCTGTGAAAATGCGTGACCAGTAGCGCGTGCCAAACTTTATTTTGGTTGGTAAATCAGTAGAAAAAAGCTGGTTATGGGTAGCAGGAAGGCGGTTCCGAAAATTGGGGACTGGATGAGTGAATTGGATGCGATTCAGTCTACCATCAGTCTCTTCCAGCAGTTGCCTTTATTGATGCCTTCTTGCATTGGAGTCGTAGTCTGCAGAGCTCGAATTGCAGTTCTGTCGCCCTATGCACAAGGAGACGAGGATCTCTCCAGCATCCAAAAATACAGTAGATGTGCTAACTAATGAAATGTCGACCAAAATTTCGAAGTGCGTTCACGTTTCGAAAAGATTAATTAAGTAGTGTTATAAAATCAATCATGATGCAGCATAAATCTATAATGATCCAGTTACCTCAGGGTGTCGGCTTTCGAAAGTACTTATTTTCGGCTGCATGCAAGATCTATACTCTGCAAAAAATGACTACTTATGTAGTATGCAATTTTCTCATTGATTTTCGATGCCCTTAAAAATTCAATTATATTTCATGGAAAACGTGCATAAAAATATTCAATCTTTTACTTATTCGGTAGAAAATCACGTCTTCTTCCAATTTCATGCTCAAAAGAAGAGTATAATTCGGTTTTAAAAAAGTTTCTAATTGTGAGATTTTTTAATACCGTTAAATGGCCGTTCATGAAATGTCATGTATCTGCATCTACGAATGTGGCTTGTAAAGTAAACGATATTGCTCAAAGTCACTGCTTAATTTTATGAACCTTATATGGTCTCCTCTTAACACCGTAGAGAAATGCATGGTTTTCCGTGCACGGAAAATATACGGCTTGTAGTTTTGAAACCCTGAATGCACGTGTAACAGCAGGTCGGGTTCAAAATTATTCGGGAATTAGAAACTTTTTTAAAACCGAATTATACTCTTCTTTTGAGCATGAAATTCGAAGAAGACGTGATTTTCTACCGAATAAGTAAAAGATTAAATATTTTTATGCACGTTTTCCATGAAATATAATTGAATTTTTAAGGACATCGAAAATCAATGAGAAAATTGCATGCTACATAAGTAGTCATTTTTTGTAGAGTATAGATCTTGCATGCGGCCGAAAATAAGTTCTTTCGAAAGCCGACACCCTGAGGTAACTGGATTATTATAGATTTATGCTGCATCATGATCGGTTTTACAGCATTACTTAATTTGTCTTTTCGAAACGAGAACGCATTTCGAAATTTTGGTTGACATTTCATGATTTAGCACATCTACAGTACACAGCGCCTTTCTCCCTCGCACGCCACATTGGGTCCTTTTTGACTAATAAAAATATTCACTTGTCATACGAACAGTGTTTCAATATTATTGCCGTGTCACTATCTGTCTATGATAGCTATAAACTGGCGTTTGTCAACTTTTGCAGTTTTCTGGCACTGTTTGTTGGGGTTATTTTGATATACTTTTTGACTGCCTCGTGCTACCCTGTTCGTAATATTCGAGAGCGAGAGCCCTAAGACACAACGGAACGAGTGAATTCTGTAGAAACGATCGGTGAGTGCCCTCTACCGATCAAGGGTTACTTTTGACTGCCTGCTGCTTACAACTCCATCGTCATCCTTCTGTAGGGCATGAAAGTTGCTTTAGGCTTGTGTCCATTTTGCCTCCGCGACTCAGTCTACCTTCGGCCTCTTCCACCATTATAGCATTTGCCTTTCTTGATGCCTTCTTGCACTCGAGTCGCAGCCTATAGGGTTGTGTCTGCAGTTCTGTCTCCTGCAAAACAAGGGGACAACAATCTCTCCAACATCCAACAATGCATAGCGCCTTTCTCACTCGCACGTCACACCGTGTCTTTTTTGACTAATAAAAATATTTAGTTGTCATAGAGGCAGTATTGCAGTACTGGTGCCATGTCTGTAGTAGTTATAAACTGGAGTTTGACGATTTTTTCAGGTTCCTGGCAGTGTTTATTGCGGTAATTTTGTACCACACCGCACGTAGAATTTGAAATTCTGCCTCATTTATATCCGTCTGTTGGTGTAGTGAGATGTGATGTGTAATCCTGAACGTGCCTGTTTCACTTTGGACCACGGTAGGGGGGTGACTTTGACAAACTGAAAGAATTACGCAAATACCCCATCAGATCGAGAGAACTGTTGCTTTCAAGTTGGCGTGTCGACTTATCCTAGGGAGCTTTCCCAAGCCCCAAGACTCAACAACATAGCCGTTAAAGTTGACTGCTGCTGCTGCTGCAGACGGGTCGACCACGTCTCCGTCGTTACTTGGCGATAGGGCGCCTACGGTTCGGATTGTTGACTAGTCACGTTCTCGATTCGGTACCCTGAGCAGTGTTAATCCGCAGTCCGGGGGTGTAATTACTTTGTCCGGCTAAAGTCTACGTGCCAGCTGGGGAGGATGAGAGTGAGGAGGAGGAGGAGGAGGAGCAGGAGTGGGGGAAGGGAGAGGTAAGTGCGTGTGTTGACGATTCGCAAGTACGGCTCAAGAGGCTCGAGACTAGCGTGTTTGCCATCTCTCGTGAGGATTGCGCTCTCGTCAAACGTGAGGCCGTGACTGGGCGCAGACTACTCAAGTGCGACTTGAGAAGTGGCACCATTCCTTCTCACCTCTGTTTCATTAACTGGCGATAGTACATCACCCCTCTTGGTTGTTGACGTGCTGATGACTAGGCCACTCAACTCCTCAATTCGATGCTCCGAGCAATGTTCATCAGCAGCCTGTCGAGTGAGAAATTACAATGCGCAGGCGAATTCTAAGTCCTAGATTGAGAGGGGGTACATTTTGGGGCTGGACGCAGATGACTGATGCAACTTACGACCCATCGAGGGGATTTCGACCACTTCGAATTTGACGATGCGGTCGGGTTCCGTTTATCTTTCTGAAATTCGAGAATTGGTCCCATTCCCCCTCGCCACTGTTTTGTTCTGCAACAGCTTTCCGGTTTCTCTGACGTAGATGTCTTGTCGACAATGTTGCCAGGTGCGGCAAATGACTGGTGGATGCTTATTGTATTTGTGTGCATAACTGTTACCAGTGTTCTGCGGTCATAGAAAGTCAATTACTTTTCCATAGAGAGAGAGAGGACAAACAATTTAATTACAGTGACTATTTTATGAAAAAGTTCCATTGTATCCGAAAGAAGAATATCTATATAAGCGGTTCATCTAGAAGAAAAAGCAATGAAGTCGACTTGAAAATTTTGAGGGAATTGTCGAACCTTCTTGCAGCTAGCCTGTAAACCGTGTCATGCGTGGAATGGTGGCAGAGGAAGTTTTACGGGTGGAACAACACACAGAATAGAGAGCAGGAAGACACAGCAAATAGATAAATCTCCGCCGAAAGTCTTATCGTGTGCCGTCGTTTGGCAAAGAAAGGGAGCGCGATAATTAGAAAAAATAAACAAGGCAGTTTCCAAACAACGACCGACTTTGAATAAAGCGTCGCCGGCAAGTTTACGCCTAGTCAGAAAGTGAAGGATACTTCAAACAACGGAAACGGTGATTAATAAGTGATGTTTACAGTGACACTTAATTTTGGGGTGTATTTTTGGAGTGGTCCTCTACTTGGAGGTCCAACAACCTATCGTTATCCCAGGCACTTTAGCCAGACAGGATGCCTGGTTTGCAATTGAGACCATAGTTGCTGGGTCGACCGCGTCCATGTCATTAGCTTGCGACTGTTCAGCCCCCGAGTTAGTGTGATTATGGCGCTATAATTATATGGCGAAATCACCCCGAACCGTGTTCACCCGCAATTCCGCAACTTCAGACGCAATTAAAGGACAGGCTAGGGCGTAGTGGGAGTTTCTGTTTGTTGATGAAATGCGGTCTGCGATATGTGTGGTTTTCACCTGGCGAGAGGACTTCAGCCATGTCGGACTTGATGAGACAACCGGGTCCCGCCTACTGGGTAATTGTTTGAGAACCGGCACTTGTCCTCTACAGCGCTGTTGTGTCTTTCAAAACTTCTGGCTGAAATAGTCTCCCCGCCTATCTGTATTTTGTCCACGACGTTATCAGATGCTGACACACAGAAGACTGGATGTTTCCTGCCCCATTTACGTGCGTATTAGTCTTCAAAATAAGCTCTTTTATGTTGAGAGAACTGACAAACGAATATATTCCAGTGGCTGTTTTTCGGGAAGTCGCACCTTTATGTGGAAAATGGCGGAAATTAACAGAAGCTTTCCATACCATCTTCTCGGCTGAAAAAAGTGCCCTATTTTTGTGCCAACGTAACCTTAGTAGGGGGAACATTTGATGAATGACTGGTAGTGAAAGGATATTTGGTGAGATCGCAGTTGGTAGCCAAGCACTGTACGTTGATACTGTCAGTGGGCGTTTACCTTGCCTAGTGCTTCTAGAGCGTGAGGTTGGTCGGCCGTTTCGATCAGGCTGTTGGGTTTAGGGAGGGTTACGGTTAGGCGTAAGTTACGTTTTAGGATTAGGATTTGCGTTATAGGGTCCGGCTTCAGTATTAGAGTTAGCGTTTAGGTTTATGTTTATGGTTTGGCTTTAGGGTTGGGGTTCGGCTTCAGGGTTATGGTTACCGGTTTACGATTAATGGCTAACGATTAGGGTTAAGGTTAGGGTTATCCTATCACTATTTACCTCTTTCATTTTCCGCAGGTTGTGCTGATTTCCGCGGGATTTTTTTTAATTTCTGCCATTACTCTACCTTCCTAAAATTTTCCAGAATTTTGTTCGTTTACTTGATTTTTTCCCCGAAACTCCAGCATTCGTCTAGCAGCAATTCCACTTACCCCACCCATATAACGCCTTTTCCCACCATTCCCGTAAGACAGGGAGCCCGCCGGCTGCCTCTCCATTCCTAGCTACCAACTGCGATCTAACCGAATATTTTGAACTCTGGTCTGCAAACCGTCTGTGTTGTTTGTGTGTGTTTGTTTGTTTTCTGAGCTCCTGAATAGATTTCACGAAAATAGTGAATTAACTTACACAAGGTAGCATGGTTTGCACATAGTCTATGACGTTTATAATTGTGGCATCAGACTGATCGTTCTATTAAAGAGACCTGGCAAACAATTCTGTCCTAGTATCCGATATTTGGAAAGTTCCACTCTTTTTGAAAATAAAGAATATTTCTCTTTGAAAAGTCCCAAATGTAGGCGCTTATGGGCGGCTTGTGCAAAGTTCTTGACATTCAAGTGTCTGCTACATGTATGCGCTAAACGGGAGTCCAAACAAAGACAAGGGAGACTGGAATGGCCTTTTCGGGCTTATTGGTCCTCCGCAGTCAGCCTAACTCAAACCCACGTTTGCCGCATCCAACCTGTCGACTTTGGTCCCTGAACGTCATTAAATTTGCCCGTAAGGTGTGGTTTGGTAGCCCCACCTGATGGACACAAAACCGTTGGGGTTGGGGTTAATGGTTAGGGTTTAGGAATCGGGGTTATAGTTAGGGGTTAGGGTTAGTGTTAGGGGTTAGCACGACTATTTCTCAAGCATTCAAATTACGACCGCGCATTCCCAACAGCTTTTCTTTTGCATACAACTACTTGACCCCGTCGCTTGTGAGTTCCCCAGCTCCACCTGTCAAAAACCCTATTACCATCAGTCCCGTATCAGAGGTGACTGGGGTTTGTTTACTTCAGGTCTGGCCACCAAACTACATCCGACCGATTCCCTGTTCTACCAGTTGAGTCACGGGTCCGCTGTCCCGTCGGTTGCGATCGGGGAATATTATTTATATGCGTTTGTGCTTACTTCCTCCATGCAAAAATGATTATGAATATGCCGTCGAAAATTTAGCAATTACTGAATACTTTTGAGGCTAAGACCATCTATTATTGCAAGCGTTCAGACCAAACTGTAGCAGAACATGTGAACAAATGTCATCCACCATGGCTGTTAAAATTGACTGCTGGTGCATGCATCAATGGAGTGTTGATTGACGGGTCGACCACGTCTGTGTAGTTAATTGACGATAGGGCGTCTACGGTGCTGGTTGTTGATGTGATAATGACTGGGCGACTCTGTTTATCGATTCGGAACCCGGAGCAGTGTTCATCCGCAGACCGCAGCTGGATTAACTACCCAGTTTAGACGAAGACTACGGGTCATTTAGGGAGGAAAACGCGGAGGGAAAGGAGGCGGAGGTAATTACGCTTGTTGACGAATGACAACAATGATTCAAGAGGCTCGGAGATAGTGTGATTATCACCTAACTAGAGGATTCCGCCCCTGTCGAACTTGAATGGGTGACTGAGTTCCGTCTACTGGGCTGTGACTTGAGAATTGGCACCTTTCCTTCCCACGTTTGTGTCATTAACTGGCCATAGTGCATCGCCCGTCCTGGTTGTTGGCGTGCTAATGACTAGGTGATTTAATTTCCCCCTTCGGCACCCCGAGCAATGTTATTCCGCTGACCACGGCGTGAGTAATTACCATGTTCAGTCGAATTCTAAGGGCTAAACCCAGAGGGCATAATTGTATTTGACGATGAATTGCTAAGCTGGATGACGCCACTCATCGCGACGATTTTGGCGTCTTCGAACTTAAAGACGAGGCCGGGTCCCGTTTACGAATTGACGATTTGTAAGGTGACTCCATTCGCCCTCGCTGCTCTTGTGTGTTCTTCACTTCCTATTCGAAACAAGCTTCCGGTTTCGTTGACCTAAATATTTTGTCTACCAAGGCGGCAAGCGATTAAAGGATTCTAGCCATATTTGCACACAAAGCTTTGACTATTGTTAAGTGCTCATATAAATTCGAGTGCTTTTGTTACAGAGAGAACGGACAAACAATCTAGTTCTGAGGACCACTTCTTGAAAATGTATCTTTCCGTCTGAAAAATCCGAAAATAGGCAATTAAGGTGGTATGTTAGGATTATTCCAGGTCTCAGACATCCCCGTATTTGCTGCTGCAAACAGTTTCCTCAAAAACACGCCGATCTTTCTCTACATGGAAGTTTTATGAAGGGGATTTCAAACATTTAAAGGAATCGCGGAAGCTTTTTGAAGCCTTAGCAACTACATTTTGAAAGCATTATGACTAAACAAGACGTTGCTTTCAGTAAGTTTACGACCATGGCGCTCTTCCTGAGTGAAAGCATTTTATGAGTCTTATTCGCTGACTCACTTCCAGACAAAAGGCACAAACACGCTGCGCGACGTCACTCTCTCAGGAGATGGACGAGTGCCACAAAGACCCATCTCCGCAGGCGAAAAGAAAACACTGCAGATTCTACCATCTCAGCACTGTTCAGGAGATTTTCGTCCACATACTACCTACTAGCCTGAACATTCATCTGAGGCAACGACCTACTAAAAGACCATAATTCGAATTCAGGACCAGCCTCCATGCCACTTCTGTCGGTGTAGTGGAAGCCACTGACATCGTGATCTCTGATGGCTGTCCGGAACGCTTTGCACACACTGTCTGCAAAGTGCATGTCAGCATGATGAAACGCAACGAGGCGGTCCCACAAGTTTTCGTTAGGCCGGTTTGTGTAATCACACCTACACTCCTCTGTCCCGTGTTGTCCGTCATGTTGTTGGAGGTCTAGATTGATAAGTGATCTAGAATCCGTATTGCTTCCGAGTCCATGGAAATCTACCCAAAACCTGTCCTGGGCAACAGAGACGAGGATATGCAAGGTCAACGTCCACGAGCCCTTACTGTCTGATGACTGCGTGCTGAATACTACAAGCAAAGTGGACGTAAGGACATGGGACTGGTAATGACTCGGCTGCCTGCCGACAGTTAGTGACCTAACTCATGAAATGCGTCGAAATTTACGAATGATTGCCAATCACTCGTAAACCGACACCATTTAATGAGTCCAATGTCTATGTTAGTTAAGTATACGTTTAAAAGAATTAAAAACATAAAAGAATGTACTCTCACAAGCTCGGACCTCGAATGCGCACAGGCTCGACTCAAAATAATCTTCGGGGCATTGTACTTGAGGCATCTTTCTGCAGCTGGTCATTTCACCGTCTCTCCTACTTTGCTTATACCGCTTAGTACAAAGATTAGTTTGAAAATTAGTCATTCAAGTATGGATTATTTAACACATATGTACCAGTAAGACCCGAAATTTCGCCAATGGTGACTTTCGAAATTTAGCAAAAAGTAGTTCAATGATCTCTTGAGCAGGAACTTAAAAGCAAGCAGATTCTTAATATGCCCATCAACAGGACTGGTCGACATAAATAGCATGACGGTCAGTAAAATAACTTAAGATTGCTTTTACAAATCAGCACAATACTTCAGTTTCAAGCCTCCTCGCCGAAGACAGCGTAAAACATCTTTGAACGTTTTCGAGCGGGAAACTACCCGATAGACATCGCCTTCCCCCGGAAGCAGGAAAGGACAGATATATTCATCGCAACCTAGAACAAAAGGAAAGTAAAAATTCAACTTCTTTCACCAATTCTTCGCCCTCGCAGTATTTTCTATTTTTGCCTCTAGGCGTCGTCTGTCTGCTCATTAAACATTCATGGTATGGGAAGATGGCGTTGGTTTCTTGCAGCCCTTCTCCCCCACACTGCCTGTGTGTGAACACTGCGGGCTGAAAATGAGGAGGAATACCGAAAGCAGTAGCGACTGCCGCGACAGACTACCCAAAACTCAGCAGTCCAAAAATGAAGGAGCGCAGTTGAAACGAACAAGTAAACATCCACTCAAGGCCTTATAACTTTGACTAGACATAATCACGTTTAACGGAAAGCGGAAATTTGGCATTTACAGTAAGTGACCGATCTTGTGAAATGTTGGCCGAAATTTCGAATAGCGTTTTCGATTAGGAAAGATTACTTAGGTGGGGCTGTAATACTGATTATCTGGCGGCATAATTTTATAGCATTTCAGAATCGGAAGAAGGTCGACTTTTGAATGCACTTCTTTTCAATCTCCCGTAGAAACCGTACTCGGTAAATAATACTACTTATATTGCAGGCATTTTTCACTATGATTTTCGATTGTCTTATAATTTCAAATATATTTTATGGGAAATATGTAATAAATATTCTTTTTTCACTCCTTTGATGGAGAATCACATAAATTTCATATTTTATACCCGGAGAAGAGTTAAAACTAGGTTTTGCAAAGTTTACAAGTGTTAGATTTTTTAAGACCGTGCAATGCACATTTATACAGCATCGTACCTGCACACTGTAGAAACCATCCTATTCCAAATATGCCGTCAGCATGACTAGTCGACAAAAATGGCGTAATATTCAGTATGATTACCTAAGGATGTTTTCACATGTCGGCAAAGTACTTCAGATTCAAGTCTCGTCGTCCAACACAGCGTAAATCATCTTTGAACGTTTTCAAACAGAAAACCACCCGACCGTCAGACATAATAACGTTTAACAGAGAACGGGAAAGTTGGCATTTATGTACACCGCGTTGGCATGCAACCGCAAGTAATATATTTCGAAGTGCACTCGGTTGCACGTAGTGTTCATCTTTGGAATATGAGCTCAAAAAGCCAAAATAATGTATTTTTATCATGCCAGGGGTGATATCCATGGAACTGAGCGACATTTGAATTACAGTCTGTGCCGGAATTCCTGAAGACGTCCTTCCAGTCCAGAAATTGCTTGTTCAAATAAATGCTCCGACTTGTGATATGCGGGTTATATTCTATCAAGATGAACGTGCATCTGACATGCTTCTACTGAGCGTCCAAGGCAGATCTTTGGCAAACATTGTGAAAATTTTAGAGACCAGTTCACCAAACGTACGCTTTCGATTATTATTCATCAGAACTACGGAGTAACATAAGGGAAGGTAGGGTTGTAAAAGTCAAACATCCAATAAACTGCAAGCATGGGGAAGAGGGTTGAGGGTGTTCAGATCTATCAACAAGCAGAATGTTGAGACATCGTGTGCGAATTCAGTCATGAGCCCATAATGACTCTCTAAAGCTGTCGCCTTTTCTATTGTTGCTGTCACTTCTGATGACTGACTTCTGAATGAGCTGGAAAACTGGGAACAATGGGTAAATGTTTCCAGCACTCAACCACACTCCTTGGTTTCATTTGCTATATACAAGAGGATTTTATGCTGCACAATATAACTGGGACCCTTCTGGCAGCGTCAGGGTTTGTTGATTCTGGTTAGAAAGGGTTAGAATGGGAGGTATAGTTGGAGAACGCAATATAATTTCACAGAAAAGGCTGTTTCCTTATGCCTCGGTAAATAACTAACGGTCGGGATTTGAGTTCAAGCATTTGCAACTGTCATTATACAGTTAGAAGGTTTATAATGATGAGTATGTCCTGAGTATCTTGGGAACCCAGTTCTGAGAGTCGAACTCGCTTTACCTCTCCCTCTGTCTTCTCTATCCCACACATTCTGGTGCGGGGATCGGACGCATACGGACGTGGTTGGTCCAAGGCTGCCCACTGACGACACAGATCAGACCCCGAAAATTTGTGTGAAGCGCCCTATTGGAGGACCGCGAGGCGTTCATTCAGAACGAGCTTGTCGAGCCGCTTGTAGAGACGAGGGTCAATAAACGAGATTCTGAGACATAATGAGTGAGCTCGACAGCCGAGAAAAGCAAGTAAATGGTTCCGATAATCGACCAGTCTCCTGCTTCCCCACTCGTTCATGCATCTGGAACTCAGACATACGTCTCCATTCGGGACATCCTTTTCTGTTCATGAAAGGGCTTTATTTTGCGCAATTTTTACACGTCCCATTGGGCAGAGGTGGGGTTTGTTGAGCCACCTGACATTCGATCTCAAAAGTTCGGAAAAATAGGTAAGTGGTTCCGGTCCTCGATCAAAATTCTGTCGGGCTACTCATTCTTAACGTTAAACCAGATAATTCGTCTCCAGTAGTTTTCAAAGTCAATGTCTGAATTATTTACAGATGTATACTTTGTGCGTGTGAAGGCTGGATATCAATTGTCGTGTGTTTCGTCCTCATGTTAGAAACCATCATCAGATCCAATGTCAGATTGAATAATTGGACACACAATGGCTTTTAAGGCTGACTGCCTCCGCATGCATCATTGGGTTGGCGACTGACGGGTCGAGCACGTCTGTGTCGTTAATTGACGATAGGGCGTCTACGGTGCTGGTTGTTGACGTGATAATGATTATGAAACGCAACTGATCGATTCGATAGCATCAGCAATGTTCACCAGCTGCCGACAAAGACTACGGGTCACTTAGGTAGTAAAACGCGGTCCCATATTAGAGGTGATTGGGGTTTTTTAACTGCAGATGGGGCTACCAAACCACATCCGACCAATTCCTCTTTCTACCAGTTGGATCAGGGGCATGCTGTCCCGTCGGTTGCGAGTTGGGATATTAATTATATGCTTATGTGTTTACTTCCTTCATACAAAACTGATTATGAATATGTCGTCGAAAATTTTAGCAATTATTGAATATTTTGGAGGCTGAGTTAATCTATTATTGCAAGCGTTCAGACCAAACTGTAGGAAAACATGTGAACAAATGTCACTCCACCATGGTTGTTAAAATTGACTGCTGGTGCATGGACTGTTGATTGACGGGTCGACCACTTCAGTGTCGTTACTTGGCGATAGGGCGTCTACGGTACTGGTTGTTGACGTGATAATGACTAGGAGACGCAATTTATCGATTCGGTACCCTGAGCAGTGTTCATCCGCAGACCGCAGCGGGATTAGCTACCCAGTTTAGACGAAGACTACGGGTCATGTAGGGAGGAAAACGCGGAGGGGAAGGAGGCGGAGGTAATTACGCTTGTTGACGAATGACAACAATGATTCAAGAGGCTCGGAGCTAGTGTGATTATCACCTAACGAGAGGATTCCGCCCCAGTGGAACTTGAATGTGTGACTGAGTTGTGACTTGAGAATTGACACCATTCCTTCTCACGTCTGTGTCACTAACTGGCCGTAGTGCATCACCCGTCTTGGCTCTTGACGTGCTAATGACTAGGGGATTATTCAATTTCCCGATTCGGTACCTAGAGCAGTTTTAATCCGCTAACCGCGGCGTGAGTAATTATCATGTTCAAACGAATTCTAATTGTTGGGGTGAGGGGGGTAATTGCATTGGGTGGTGAATTTCTGGGCTGGATGGCGCTGATGAAGTAAATCGCGAGCCATCGCGACGATTTCAACGTCTTCGAACTTAAAGACGAGGCCGAGTCCCGCTTACAATGTCGCGATTTGGGAGGTGACTGCATTCGCCCTTGCTGCTGTTGTGTGTTCTTCAGTTCCTACCCGAAACAGGCGTCCCGTTTTTTTAAGAGAGGGCTTTATACGGCGCAATATTACAGTGTCCCTTCTGGTGGCGTTGGAGTTTGCTGACTCTAGTCTGATTAGGGAGGGTGGTATATTTGTGGAACGTAAGAATATTTCACATAAAGGCTATTTTCTTATGCCTCTATAAACAACTACCGGTCAGGATTTGGGTTCAAGCATCTGCAGCTGTCATTATAAGTTAGATAGTTTATTATGACTAGGTGATTCAGTTTCCCTATTCGGTACCCCGAGCAGTGTTAATCTGCTGATCACGGAGTGAGTAATCATGTTTGGACCCATTCTAAGGGCTAGAGGGAGAGGGAGTAATTGTATTTGACGATGAACTGTTAAGCTGAATGGCTCCGACTGAATCAACGTGCGACTCATCGGGACGATTGCGATGTCTTCGAACTTAAAGACGAGGCGGGGTTCCGTTTACGAAGTCACGGTTTGTGAGGTGACTCCATTCGCCCTCGCTGCCCTTGTGTTCTTCAATTCCTATCCTATACAGGCTTCCGGTTTCTTTAACGTAAATATCCTGTCTACCAAGGCAGTAAGCGATTGCGACTAGTGTTAAGTGTTCCCATAAATTCGAGAATTTTGTTGTCAGAGAGAACGGACAAACAATCTAGTTCTGAGGGCCACTTCTTGAAAATGTATCTTTCTGTCTGAAAAATCCGAAAATAGGCAATTAAGGTGGTATGTTAGGTTTATTCAGGGTCCCTGACATCCCAGTATTTGCTGCTGCAAACAGATTCCTCAAAAACACGCCGATCTACCTCTACATGGAAGTATTGTGAAGGCGATTTCAAACATTTAAAGGAATCGCGGAATTTTTGTGAATCCTTAGCAACTATATTTTGCAAGAATTATGAGTAAGCAGGACGTTGCTTCCATTAAGTTTACGACCATGGCGTTCTTCCTGAGTGAAAACACTTTATGAGTCTTTGCGGCCGACTCACTTCCGGACAAAAGGCACAAACACGCTGAACGACGTCACTCTCTCGGGAGATGTACGAGTGCCATAAAGATCCATCTCCGCAGGCGAAAAGAAAACACTGCAGATTCTACCATCTCAGCACCGTTCACAAGACTTTCGCCCACATGCTACCTAGTCGCCTGAACATTCATCTGAGGCAAGGGCCAACTACGGAACCATAATTCGAATTCAGGATCAGCCTCCATGCCACCTCTGTCGTGATCTCTGATGGCTGTTCGGAACGCGTTGCACACACTGTCGGCCAACTGCATGTCAGCACGATGAAACGCAACGAGTCGGTCTCATAAGTATTCGTAGGGCCGGTTTGTGTAATCACACTCGCACTCCTCTGTCCCGTGTTGTCCATCATATTCTTGGAGGTCTGCGTTGATGAGTGATCTTGAATCCATATTGATTTCGAGACCATGGCAATCTACCCAACATCCGTCCTGGGCAACGAAGACGAGATTATGCAAGGCCAACGTCCACGACCTTTTACTGTCTGATGACTGCGTGATGAGTACTACAAGCAAGCTGGACGTAGGTAGAGACATGGGACTGGTAATGACTCGGCTGCCTGTCGACAGTTAGTGACCTAACTCATGAAATGTGTCGAAATTTACGAAAGATTGTCAATCACTCGCAAACCGACACCATTTAATGAGTCTAATGTCTATTTTAGTTAAGTATACGTTCAAAAGAATTAAAAACATAAAATAATGTACTCTCACATGCTCGGACCTGGAATGCACACAGGCTCGACTCAAAATAATCTTCGGGGCATTGTACTTGAGGCATCTTTCTGCAGCTGGTCATTTCACCGTCTCTCCTACTTTGCTTATACTGCTTAGTACAAAGATTAGTTTGAAAATTAGTCATTCAAGTATGGATTATTTAACACTTTTGTACCAGTAAGACCTGAAATTTCGCCAATGGTGGCTTTCGAAATTTAACAAAAAGAAGTCCAATGATCTCATGAGCAGGAACCTAAAGGCCAGGTGATTCTTAATATGCCCATCAACAGGACTGGTCGACATAAATAGCATGATGGTCAATACAATTACTTAAGGTCGCTTTCACAGATCAGCACAATACTTCAGTTTCAAGCCTCCTCGCCGAAGAAGCGTAAAACTTCTTTGAACGGGAAACTACCCGATGGACATCGCCTTCCCCGGAAGCAGGAAAGGACAGATATATTAATCGCAACCTAGAACAAAAGGAAAGTAAAAATTCAACTTCTTTCGCCAATTCTCCACCCTCGCAGTATTTTCTATTTTTGCCTCTAGGCGTCATATGTTTGCTCATTAAACATTCATGGTGTGGGAAGAGTGCGTTGGTTTCTTGCATCCCTTCCCTCACACATTGCCTACGCGTAAACACTGTGGGCTGAAAATGAGGAGGAATACTGGAAGCAGTAGCGACTGCCGCGACAGACTATTCAAATTCAGAAGTCCAAAAATGAAGGAAAGCAGTTGTAACGAACAAGTAAACATCCACTCAAGGCATTATAACTTTGATTAGACATAATCACGTTTAAGGGATAGCGGAAATTTGGCCTTTACAGTAAGTGACCGATCTTGTGAAATGTTGGCCGAAATTTCGAAGAGCGTTTTCGATTAGGAAAGATTACTTAGGTGGGCCTGTAATACTGATTATCTGGCGGCATAATTTTATAGCATTTCGGAATCGGAAGAAGGTCGGCTTTGGAATGCACTTCTTTTCAATCTCCCGTAACAACCGTACTCGGTAAGTAAAACTATTTATATAGCAGGCATTTTTCACTATGATTTTCGATTGTCTTATAATTTCAAATATATTTTATGGAAAATATGTACTAAATATGCTTTTTTTCACTTGTTTGATAGAGAATCACATCAACTTCATACTTTGTACTCGAAGAAGTTGTATAATTAGGTTTTGCAAAGTTTCTAAGTGTTAGATTTTTTAAGACCATGCGATGCACATTTGTACAGCACGCTGTATCTGCACGCTGTAAAAGCCATCCTATTGCAAATATGCCATCAGCATGACTAGTCGGCAAAAATAGCGTAATATTCAGTATGATTACCTAAGGATGTTTTCACATGTCGGCACAATACTTCAGATTCAAGTCTCGTAGCCCAACACAGCGTAAATCATCTTTGAACGTTTTCAAACAGAAAACCACCCGACCGTCACGGCTTTACCCCGGAAGCAAGAAAGGGCGGATTGACTCATCGCAACCCGGAACAAAGAGGAAATTAAAGATTGTCTTAGTCAACTTCGCCCAGTCCTTTTCCCCGGATTATTTTTAATCTCCACTTTTGCCACTAGGCGCCAAAGGTGCGTCGTTCGCCAATCCTTTATCCCTGGAGTATTTATCACCTTTAATGTTTGCCTTCGGGCGCCATATTTCTGTTCAGGAAAGCACCCGACCGTCAATGCCTTGCCCCGGAAGCAGGAAGAGACATATTTATTCACTGCAACCCAGATCAAAGGGGAAATTAAAAATTTCCTTCAGTTTTTTTCGCCAATCCTCTTCCCTCGCAATATTTTCTATTTTTACTTCCAGGCGTCACATGTTTGCTCATTAAACATTCATGGTAGGGGAAGAGTGCGTCGGTTTCTTGCTTCCCATCCCTCACACACCGCCTATGCGTGAACACCGTGGGCTGAAAATCGGGAGGAATACTGAAAGCAGTAGCGACTGCCGCGGCATACTAACCGAAACTCAGGAGTCCAAAAATGAAGCGGCGCAGTTAAAAATAACAAGTAGGTATACACCCCAAGCATAATTAACGGATAGCGGGAAAGTTGGCATTTATGTACACCGCGTTGGCATGGAACCGCAAGTAAAATATTTCGAAGTGCACTCAGTTACAGATAGTGGTCAGCCCTATAATCTGAGCTAAAAAAGCCTAAATAAAGCATTTTTATCATGTCAGGTGGGATATCTGTGGAAATGAATGACATTCGAGCGACAGTCTGTGCCGGAATTCCTGAAGACGTACTTCAAGTCCATAAATTGTTTATTCAAATGCATGCTCCGACTTGTGCTATGCGAGATATATTTTATCAAAACGAGCGTGCATTTTGCATGCTTCTATTGTGCGTCCAGGGCAAAACTTTGACATAACTTGTAGAAATTTTCGAAGTCAGGTTCAGCAAACATACGCTGTCGAGTCCTAGTCATCAGACCTACGGAGCAGTTGTAAAAGTCAAACATCCAATAAACTGTAAGCATAGGGGAGGAGGTTTGAGGGCGTTCAGTAAGTCCACTCGTAGACAGGACTATCAACAAGCAGAGTGTTGACACATCGTGTGCGAATTCAGTCATGAGCACATAATGGCTCTAAAACTGTAGCCTTTTTTATTGTTGCCGTCACCTCTGATGACTGACTTCTGAACGAGCTCGATAGCTCGGAAAAATTGGTAAATGTTTCCGACACCTTATCACATTCCTGTCGTTTACAACCATGAACAGCTGGGCGATTCCACAAAGTAAGTATGATGTCTATCTCATTTTTCGTTATAAAGCCTATTAACATAAACCGCACATTTTACTTATGTACTGACAATTTGGGCAGCGTCGTCTTTGCTTTATGGTAAAATGAATGCACTGTCGTGAGGTTCACTCGTATGTATGTTCGCCGCCGTCTTTCTGTGCTTTAAAATCGTAAATTTTAATTGCGTATACACTATTGCTGATAATTTGTGCGCCGAAGGAAGAAAAACAGTCCCCTCCTCTATTTCAGGATGGTTCTGTCATCTGTGCTTATTAGTAAAGTGGGATTCAGTCACAAAATATTAATTAATTAACCCGCGCGAAAACCCACCCGGTTTCAGATTGCGTCAGCTTACATATCTAGATATTAACGTGAACGGAAAGTGATTGATCACTTCGCGGTTTCTTCTAGAACATTTATTTTTGCGTGAACATTATCGTAATGATAAGAGAAAACATTGGAGTCTGATCTTGTTACTGTACTTTAGTATATAAATTTTTTTCTGCTGGCATGTATAACGTTGGGATTCGATAGCATTCACATTTCTTCAAAATAACCTGTTTGTTTGCGTTCATGCAAACAAGTGTGCGCGGACAGAAAGTTGATTCTCAGATCAGTAATCCTCAATAGGGATACGCAAAACCGAGGGGGAGAGGTGGATCACATGATCGATGGGGTGGAAATGACAGAGGAAGGGCAGTGATGCGGCGTCATGTTCAAATGATTATGCGGGAACTGTGGTTGGGCATTCGTTGGGCCACGGTAGAGTCAGAGCATGTATGCCCATGCGATTTTTCGTAGGAAACCAAATTGCTGGAAAAAGGGAGCAAGCTGAAATTGAGTCTTTCATAGTGTTTAAATAAGCTCCCGTCGTTTATAACCCTTGACGGAAACGCGTACGGATAGTTTATAAGGAGGCATATGCGCTGAGTCTCAAGGGAACCCAGTTCCCAAAATCGGCCTCACTCTCTCTTCTCTATCCCTCTCACCAGCCCACTGTCTGATTCTGGGATTAGGCGCATATGGACGTCGTTAGTCGGAGGTTGACAAATGACGATACAGATCAGACACCGCAGACGACTCTGTGACTTTGTGTGGAGCGCCCTCCTGGAAGACCCTGAGGCGTTCCATCACAACTAGCTTGTGAAGCTGCTCATAGAGAGGGCGGTTAACAGACAAGGTTCTGAGACATCGTAAGCGAGCTAGAAAGGCCAGTAAAATACACAAACGGTTTCGGTACTCGACCAGTCTCCTGCTCCCTTACTCCTTCATACACCTTGAACTCGGACATTCCGCTATATTCGTGTCAATTCTAGTAGCGGCCGAGTTGGTTGATCCTCAAAGCATTCCTCAAATTCGGTTAAAAACCCTGTAGATTTGGTCTTCAGAAACGAAGTTTTCCGTCTTTCGCGATCGGCAAAATTACCAGGCTCACATGATTCTCAAAGGCTTTCGCACATGTACTGCATTCTCGAAAGTTGTTTCTCCCACAGCTTATTGTTTGTGTCCAGTAAATGGTACGACCAAAAGATTGAAATAGCCTCCTTAATGAAGCCTTTACGCGTAATATATTATTTCTAGTAAGCATGTTCTTGGCTGATAGCTTACAACGCTTCAAAAATGCCTTTTTTGTGCGATTTTACGTTGAAAATATGACGTCCACCTTGTATCTAAAAAAATCCATTAACAAGCAATGCAAATTTTACTTGCGTGCTGATAATTTGAGCATCAGAAAAATAAAAACTATTCCGTTTATTTTGGGATAGCAGTGTCATTTTTGCTTAATAGTAAAATTAATGCATTGGCGTGAGGTTCACTCGTAAAATATTAATTAATCAACCTGCGCAAAAACCCATTACGTCCACAACGTGCATAGCTAGACAGTCACCCTGCATATCTAGAATTTGACTTGACGGACAGCGGATTGGTCCTTTTGCGGTCTCTTCTACAAGATTCGTTTGAAAGTGAAAATTATTATCTTTGTGACAAAAGGAAACATTGGTAGCTGAATTTACTATTGCATTTTAGGGCGTAAATTGCTTATGCTTGTAAGTTGAATGTTAGAGTTCTAAAGCCCTCGCACTTCTTCAAAGGCAACTTACCTACTCATGCTTACGCAGCCAAGCGTGGGCGGACATAAAGTCGATTGTCAGATCAGTAAATTACGCTACAGTGCATTCTGCTCACTGAGAGGACGCAAGAGACTGAGAGGAAAGGTGGGTCACATGATCGGCCGTAGGTATTATGGTCAGTGGGGTGAGAATGACGGAGGGGGGACAGGGTCGGACGATTATGTGTGAACGGTGGGTGGGGCATTCCTTGGTCCACGGTAGATTCAGAGCTTGAAGGGGCTTGCAATTTTTCTTAGGGAAGCAAATATCTAGAATAAGGGACTAGCTAAAATTCAGTTTGTCACAGCGTTTAAATCGGTTCCTCGCTCGTCAACGGTGCAATTTCGGGCAGTCGATCTTTCCTGAATTAAGGCACAAAAAGAGACCTTGGTCAGCGTTTTGTCCACCAATTAATGAAGGTGTGAATGGCGGTGTAACCGTTGCTTCTTGAAAGCTTCTTGCAATAAATTTGTCCAAAATAGATATTACAATTGAGCCTTGTCAATGAAAATACACACCTACCAACTATTTAGTTGTTATAAATGTTGACAGAAACTCTAGGACGGAGCAAATGGGACGAAGTGGTCACGATCGTATGAGTAGTAATTGATGTAACATCAGGGAAGTCTTGTAAACTAAAGAACAGTTATTCATTTACGCATTGGAATGTTTTACACAACTGATTTCGCACTGGGACGAAAATTTCCATCTGGGATGAAGCTAACACTTTTTTTCTAAAAGCAATTTCGTTGTCAAGCCACTTGTAAAATTGTAGGCTTGTGAATTGACAACATTTGGATTGTTGACATTCGGCGCAGTATTTTCATTGCACAGAGCAAAAACAACGAGAGTGCGCTTTGCGATGAAATGACAGTGCATTACTTCCATCCTCATCATCCTATCTGCCCCCACCTCACCCCAACCACCTCCCCCCCCCCTCTACTGTGTCAGAACAGAACGCATGCGCCCGCCATGTGCATTAACTGAATGCGTTGGCCGGGTGATTCATCGGAAGGCAATTGTTTGGAGAAGCCGTAGCTTAAAATTACTCGTTTTGCCCGGCGGACAGTTACGTCAGCCCTCGCGGACAGTGCTGCACTTTTGTTTGGGTTTGACGTACCTGCGGACTTTTAGGGACAGTGAACAGGCCACTGGAAGTGATTTCGCATTTGTTGTTTATGGATCAGGCTGAGCTGCGGGGTTTGCATTCGGCTTGATTTTGCGTTTACACGTTCTGCTTCGTTCGTGCGATGCCTGTTATCGGCTGACAAATCGATGTTTATTGATCTAGTCATCGTAGGCATTTACTCGACGAATTACCCTTTGGAGATCCCCTAATATGCAGTTTCGTCGTCTATGACGGTAGAGCTTAACATTTTTTTGAAGGGGGACTGACACCCCCGGACGTTTACGGACAGTAGCCGGGCCGGTGGAAGTATTTTCGCGTTGAGGGCACGGCTGATGATAAAAGTGAAAACTTTTTTCGGATATTTTTATTCCCCGTGCAAATAGGCCTAGCCGCGTTGATCCTGGATCTGCTATGCCGTCTGTGCTTAAATTTGACCGCTGCTACGAGCGTTCATGCGCCAAAAATCGTTTGTTGCGTTATTTCACGTAAACATATGCTGATGTCCTTCAGCTTTTTTCGGAGTATAACTAAAAAAATATATCTTCTTTCCTTAATAAAGAAAAGAAGGCTTTTATTGCGCCGCGTTGTACTGATTAGTAACATGCACAACGCCCAATATTCCCCCTCACTGACCATTTTGATTACGGTCGACGGGTTTGATGAATTCCGCCTCTAACTCGTCATCAAATCTTTGCTGAAACGTTCCTGTGTTTAAGGGGCGAAGGACACTCCAATGCTTAACTGTGACCTCTGCTACGAGCCTTTACGCGCCAAAAAGGCTTTTATGACATGCTGATGTCCTTCAGCTTTTTCCAGAGTAAAATTAAGGAAAAATGTGCAATCTTTTCGTCCACGCATGCACTTCCCTGACCTGTGCACCAGTCGATTAAAAACGGCTTGTTAATTTTGGGCTTATATTTCCTTAATAATATAGCGAATGCACTGTGGTGGAACGCAGTCCTAAAGTATTAATTAATCAGCCCCAGGAAAACCCACCCAGTTCCTTGAGCGAATAATGGATGGAAGTATACGCGGGAAGGTAGTCACCAAACAAACCTGGAAATCAACTTGAGGAGAGGAATTATTGGACGTTTCTCGGTTTCTGCCGGAATGTTCCGTTGTGGGCAGAAAATCTTTTTGTACCAAAGGAGGCATTTGTCGCTGATTTTCCTCTTACAGTGCAGACATAAATTTTCTGACTTTCCCAATGTTTTTGTGAGTAAGTTAGTTAGGCACGACTCTCCTATAGTGAAAAAATACCAGATAATGGTAAATTACGGTTTTGAACTTCTATCTCGCACGGCAAAAATAAAAATCAAGCATTATACATGGAGGACGCAGATGGAAGTCTGATATCTACAGCCAGTTTTGCATTTATCCGACACTTTGAATCCTAACGCGGGTCTATTGACAAAGAACAAAAGGATTGGAAATATAACTCACCTCCGCCAAGAATGACCTTCAGCCGATATTTTGTTCGTACAGAGGTCGGCAGTAGCCGGCAGATCGTTACGTCTATTGATTTAGTCATGAAAAGCCCCTACTGGACGAGTTACCTGCTAAAAGATCCCTAATATTCAGTTTCGTTGATTCTGACGGGAGTACTACACTTTTGTTTAAAGGGGATCCGACGTACCCGCGAACATTTACAAATAGTACACGGGGTAGAGGAAGTCTTTTCGCACCGAAGGCGTGGTTCAAGATAAAAGTGAAAACCTTTGCCGTACTTACTCTTACCGGACGACAATTTCGGGGCGAAATAAAAATAGTGTTTTTGAATTTGGAACTAAGACGTCGTCCTTGTTCAATTTTGATCCACCCCACTAATTGCTTTTATGCATCTAAAAATTTTCTGTTTCTCTCTTTCTCGCGTATAAAAGCTGATGTCCGTTAGCCTGTTTTTGAGCAAAGTTAATGGGGAAATTTGGAAGCTTTTTATAGTCGCATGCACACCCCTGACCGTCGCACTCGTCGAATGAGTGTTCTTGTGTCATCTCTGCTTAGTAATGTAGTGAATGCACTGCAATGGAACTCAGTCGTAAATTATTAATAAATTAACCCGCGCAAAACCCACCCCGTTTCTAAAGTGCAAAGCAAAATGGAAATATATGCGCAAAGGTTGTCATCCTACGTTCCTGGAACTCAGTTTGTCGAGAGAAATTATTGGTCATTTCGCGTTTTCTCCCTGAATATTCGTTTGTGGGTAAAAGTAATTTTGCATTAAAGAAAACATTAGTCATTAATTTCACTCTTGCGATTTGAGGCACAAAATCGTTCGTACTTACAAGTGTGGATGCTGGAAGTTAAAAGTGTTCCCATTTGCTTCAAAGTACCTACTTATTCACTTCTTGTCAACCACGTTTAGGCGGACAGGAAGTCACTTTTCAAGCCAGCAAAGTCTCTTCGGTTGTTTCTATCCTTAATTGAGGTTGAGGACTTGCATAATGATGCATGGCCTTCAAGGTTTAGCGCCGAAGAAAAGCGTATGAGTACCTAGTAGTAATTACATCCGTGATAACTGTCACTGTTTCCATTAAAGAAGGCTTTTGCTGCGATGCATTAGACTGATCAACACCATGTGCAACGGTTAATGTGCCCCATCACTGACCACTGTGATTATGTTCGACGCGACGGGCTTGATGAGTTTCGTCACTAGCTCGACATCTGGACTTTGCTGTAAACGTTCACTTGCATAAAGGGTGAATGTCACACCGGCGGACGTCTACGGACAGTTCGCGGTCCACTGGAAGCACGGTAAAATTGAAAACGTTTGCATGTACATGCTCTATCCGGATATTTTTATTTATCGCACAAATAAAGCTGGTCGCGCTGACTTTGGGATTGATAAGTCATCGAGTGCTACGCTTCTTGCAGCTCCATCGCCTATGAAATTGACTCCAGTACTCCGTTAGACTTTCAAAAAGAGTAAGCTTACCTACTTTCAAAGCCAAATAATAGAGGTTAGAACCCCTAGTCAATTCCTCTCTCCTTATATTTTTATGGCCAATGAAAATCAGCTGGATCAATAATGCCCTGTTGACGACTTTTGTACTGGTGTTCAGAGAAACGCTCATTAATAACATCGTACATCGACATCGTTTGTCGACATCAAATACATACCACAAGGTTACATTCTAATGCCCCGGCTTATCAACGCTTACGGTTAAAATTCCGTTTTTTAAACACCAGTCCGTCTCCCACCCGCGGCCCTACTACTGCTGATGATACTCTCACACTTATCAAAAAATCTGGCACAGGTCAGGGAAGAAGCTTTCAATGCTCGACTTCGTGCCTTGAAATAGCATAGCCAAAATGGTTATAGAGAATCTGATAAGTCTCATGTCCGACAGACTTACCGATGCGTTGCAGACAAAAGGATGGTCAATTTACTACTGAGGAAGGACCTGGCAAGGGTTACTTACTCCGGGAAGCATCTGTGCTGAATAAAAGAGCTGAACATTTATGAGCTTTGTGGTACCACAAATTTTGATTCCACATAGTGTCACCAATTAAAAGGGGACACTATTTCTACCACTTGTTGATCGAAGTAAATGAATTCAATGCCCCCTGTGTAGGCACTTTCAAAAAGGCAGTGCATTTTCCTAATTTTACCCCTTAAGGCATCCTGACCACCCTCGCACAACAGACACCATAAGGTCTTTTGTTTCTTTCTCTAGCGCGTACAAATAAATATCGCCAGTTATTTTCTTTCGGAGCAATTGCTCTCCGGATTAAGTAACCCCGGCCATAAACCACACACT
Source organism: Spirometra erinaceieuropaei (assembly GCA_902702965.1). Classification (NCBI taxonomy): domain Eukaryota; kingdom Metazoa; phylum Platyhelminthes; class Cestoda; order Diphyllobothriidea; family Diphyllobothriidae; genus Spirometra; species Spirometra erinaceieuropaei. The sequence goes on from CACRXP010000286.1 coordinate 408,457, forward strand.
CGCAGAGACCCAACTTATCCCGTATATTGGCAGGCGTGCGTCGTGATAGTTTCAGTGAGTGCTCGGTTGTTTGTAGGGAGAAGCTTGAGAATCGACATCTCACAAGTAGCATGGAATGTCTCGGAAGCCTTCAGCCGCCTTCCCACTTTACTTGGAGTTGGGATTGCAAACAGACCGGAAGCAACCATTAGGGGACAAATCATGAGGCAAAATGACCCACTGCCACGGCATGAAACGTCTGGAGTCGTTTACCGAATCTGATGAAGTTGCGGATAGGGCAAATACGTCGGGGAAACTGGGAGATTACTACGGACGCGCATGGCTGAGCATGCAGCAGCAGTGAGGAAAACAGACGCCAGCTCTCAGGTAGCAGCTCAGTCCACAGAACCCGGCCACATTTTCAAGTTTCAAGAGACCGAAATCCCTGCAAGAGCTGACAACCATGTGAACCGGGAGCTGCTCGAATCATGGTTCTCCGGTCCGCAACTAATCAACAAGCGTAATGACCTCCCAGTACCCTATTAAGTTCTGAGACATTCCCTGAGTAGGGGGATCGGTCACGTTGGGGGGGGGAGGGGGCGGACGCTCAACTATCCTGGTGACAGTGGGCCAAATTGCCGAGTAATCATCCCGTCAACATCCAACGCGGATGATGAGATTGCGGCAACTAACTACTCTGACGCGGACTGAAGAGTCAAAAGCGCCTTCATTGTGACCTCAGCGGTAATCACGAGAGCTGTTAATTGTATTACGCATGTGGCCCCACGGCAGATATATATTATAAATACTGCAGTCTTTTTGCCATCACTAACTCTTTACCTTCAACCGTCTCTGATGATGGGCTCGAATAGGAATCCGAAACGTCAGGCCAATAGACTTTTTGTTCCAGTAGTCGCATCTCCTTCTGCTTCTGAACTGCTTCCTGGAACTCTCCTGTTCACCTCTATTGGCAATGTCCGAGTCCTATGGACCGGCGGTGAAAGCCCCCGTCCATCTCAGCCACAGCAGCAGCAGATGCTCGCATGAGATGTTTCGTTTTTTTGCTGTGGCCTTGGTAAATTTAGTTACAGGCATTATTTGTGGCGTTTTGGCGATCGCCTAAATTGTACGCGTAAATGTGAATGCGCGTGGAGCCTGTCATTTCATTGATCACTGCCGAGCATACGCATGTGACCAAATAGGCCAGTGTCTTGTCCGAGTGACTTGTATAGTATGATCAGGTATGGTAGTCGTGATGAAGCAGACACGATCGCAGGGGCAAAAGTTTTATTCGCCTGACGTTTCGAATTCCTGCTCGAATCCGCCATCAGAGGCAATAGCAGATACGGGTGGTTCATGCAGAAGGGGCTGCAGTATTTATAGGATGCAGTCGCCCTGCTACCGCATATCTATGAATGTTCACGGCTCCGCCCCCCCCCCCCTTTATCAGGGACTGTTGCACTTGGTCTGGGTACTGTTTGATGGCTGACATTCGCGTCATTAATCACTGTAAGTTAATTACGGATGCAGGAATAATCATCATCTTATGATAAACTCGAGTTTTGAAGGAGGCGACATGATGGCTGGGACAAGAGCTTTATTAGCCTGACGTTTCAGATTCGTGCTTGAATCCATCATCAGAGACAATAGCAGACACGGGTGGTTCATGCACAAGGGGCTGCAGTATTCAGAGGATGCAGTCGCATGCCACCCGCATACTTATGAA
>CACRXP010000286.1:410202-444473 GCA_902702965.1 Spirometra erinaceieuropaei
CATGAAATGTTAGCCGAAATTCTGGAATGCGTCAGCATTTCGAAAATATTATTTAAGTAGGGTTGTGAAATTAATAATCTCGCGGCATTATTCTCTAGTAATTCAGTTACTCCAATATACCGGCTTTCGAAAGAACTTCTTTTAGGCCGTATGCAAGAAACACACTCTGCAAAAAATGGTTACTTAAGTAGCATGAATTTTTCTCATTGATTTTCGATGCCGTCAAAAATTCCTTTATATTTCATGGAAAACCTGCATAAACATATTCATTTTTTACTCACCCGGTAGAAAATTACGTCTCCTTCAAATTTTTTTACTCGAAAAAAAGAGTATAATTCGGTTTTTGAAAACTTTTTCAATTCCCGAATAATTTTGAACCCGCTCTACCGTTACACTTGGATTTAGGCCTTCTGAACTACAAGCCGTATATTTTCCGCGTACGGAAAGCCGTACAGTTCTCTACGGTACCCAGGGAAGACTATATGGAGTACATAAAATTTAGCAGCGGATTTGAGCCATATTGGCAAGTGCAGAGACTTGCCGTTCAATGAACGGTCATTTCACGGTATTGCAAAATCTCACAATCTCACAATTAGAAAATTTTTTACACCGAACTACATCCTTCCTACATACACAAACCGCGAAGCAGACGTCATTTTCTGCAAAATGAGTGAACGAATGAACATTTTATGCACGTTTTCCATGCAATATAATTGAATTTTTAAGGGCACGGAAAATCAATGAGAAAAAGTCATGCTACTTAAGTAGCCATTTTTGCAGAGTGTGGTTTTCGCATGCGGCCGGAAAGATAATTGTTCGAAAGACGGCATCCCACAGTAACTGAATTATTATGGAATTATGCTGCAGAAGGATTAATTTCAAAAACCTACTTGAGTAATCTTCTCGAAACGAAAATGCATTTCAGAACTCTTATTAACATTTCATGAGTTAACCCACGTACTGCATTCTTAAACGTTCGCATAGCCACTTGGTGGAGGACCCTTTCGTCCTCGCAAAGGACGGAGAAATATCAGAACGTTTAAACAAGGCACTGCCAGAAGGCCTTTCTACTGCCTTTTAGGGCATTAAGTCAAACAGATTTGGAAACCTGACTGCTCGAAGCACGCCTTTCTCGATATGTTGGTTTGGGTATCCACTGGCTCTGAAAAGGTCACAAAGATACTGTCATTCAGATATTTATGTGCTGGAATGTGCAGTTGACGCCTTGCCAGTGGTGAGTCGATCAAGCTGTCTGAAACTTCAGCAGTTCAGTAACTCTGTACCACTGAGATCGCCCTGTTTTTAAAACCATTTCTACAGGACATATAAATATGACATTTAATATATAAGACCAAGTTTTCACCTTTTTGTGAAATCTGTTTCAGTGTGTGCCTGTCAGAATTAAACATCTCTTACAATAAAAGGCCACAAAATCGTCCACCTAGGCGAAGGACTGCCTGTAAACATCCGTCGCGTTTTTTGTCTGTTAGTCATAGACAGCTTAGAATGCTCAGTAATGCATTGTATTGTATTTTGTTCACCAATTCTACTCCTATTTTCCTGTAGTTTGACATTTACTATATGTAAGACCAAGTTTTCACCTTTTTGTGAAGTCTGTTTCAGTGTGTGTCTGTCAGAATTAAACATCTCTTACAATAAAAGGCCACAAAATCGTCCACCTAGGCGAAGGACTGCCTGTAAGCATCAGTCGAGTTTTTTGTCTGTTAACCATGGACAGTTTAAAATGCTGACGAATGCCACCTGGTGATGACACTGGCTCTAAAACCTTTTCTGCTGTTTAAATGGTACCTGCGTTAGGCTATGGCGATATGCAAATGACTGCATTTTTGCAAAATACTGCTTTCCATGAGGTTTTACTGGCAAGATCTCATTTCACCGCCGTACCTGTTAGGGGTTATGGGTTAGGGGCCAGGAGTTAAGGTTAGGGGTTAGGGCTAGGGGCTGTAGATTAGGGATTAGGGCTAGGGGCTATGGGTTATGGATTGGGGTTAGAGGCTAGGCTGGGGCTTGTCTACTGCAGATACGGCTACAAAATAAGATCCCATCGCTTTAACTTCTACTTTTTCAATGAAAAATCACCATAGTTTTAAACTGAATTCATCAACACGGCGTCATCGTGCACTGTGTCAGTGGCCGATATAGGGAAGCCCATACAGTCCCGAATGTTTCTCGCTCTTTTTACACCCCCTAGCATCAGCCAATGAGAATCACCCTAGCCTGAGGCAGTGTGATAAGCAGTTATCCACATTAACAAATCAAGTGAGCCAGAGCGTGGATTATAGCATTATCTTTGAAGAGATAAATGTGTTAGTGCGGTGACTTGGCAGCCAGCTTAGCATAAACTAATTGATGAGGACAGATCGAAAAGCAAATACCTCTTTTGCCAGGCGAAAGATTACTAATCATTTTTGGGCATTTTGACGAAGACGACTTGTTAAATGAAGTGACTATGTGGTTGGTAACCGCACTTACTTAAAGACAATGCCGAATTTGAGGAGGATACTACTTGTTGACTTAACGCGTCAAGTGAAATTATCCCTTTCCTTTGTAGAATAGAGCTTGGGTGTTGGTTCACTAACAAAAAATTTAAATTTTGATGGAAATCAACTTTTATTTTTGTGCAGGAAATTCCGTATGTCTGTAGATACCGTCGAGCACATCTACATATTTGAACGTGTTTCTTATCAAAGGGCATTGATTTAAACTAAGAGAGTTTTCCATGATAATATCTCTCAATGCGTAGATGGTTTGGCAGAGTTTAAATAGTTCATATTGACATAACCGTGAAAAATTCTCCGCCTCGATGGGATTCGAACCCACGGCAGCAATGGGAAGGTTTTAGGACAGCCAACGCTCTAACCAACTTAGTACAAAGCGCCACCGGAAGACGCCATTTTAATCATATGTGCGTCAAGTTACCCGCCCAAGCTATTGCAACGTCTGAGATCCACCAAATATGATGCAGTAAGTTGGCTGCCCAAACAGTATTTCGTAGGTAATTCAACTAAAATCCACCAGATGACTACCTGGCTCACTTTATTCATAGATGTTTTGGCACGTGGCTCAGGTAGCTAGGGCGTTGTCTGTACTAAAGCCTTCTCCTTGCTGTCATGGGTTCGAATTCCACCAAGACGCCGAGTTTTTCACAGTCGGGTCAATATGAGTTGCTCATACCTATTAAAAAGCAGTTGAATCCCCCATCGGGACACAACAAGACACAAGCTACGAGGCCCCACCGGGGGAAACGTGAGTTCAATCAAATTTGGGTCAAATTACCTGCCCAACATACTGCAACGTCTGGAATCCACCAAATCTGATACAGCGAGCCGACCGCCCAAGTAGGATTTCCTAAGTAATCCACCTAGAAACCACCAGATGACTGCGAGGCGCACGTAATTCATACAGTGCGTGGCCTATCTCATGAAATGTTGGCTGAAATTCTGAAATGAGTTTCCGATTAGAAAGGATTACTTGGTCGTGGTTGTGATACTGATTATCGTAAAGCAAATTCTTATAATATTTTGGACTCGGCAGGACGTCGGCTTTAAAATGCACTTCCTTTCAATCTCCTGTAGAAAGCGTGCTCGGTAAAAAATGACTACTTAAGTAGCATGCATTTTCCCATTGATTATCGATGGTCTTGGAAATGCAAATATATTGTATAGAAACCACAAACAAAAATGTGCTTTCTTTTAGTCAATCAATAGAGGATCACGTCTTCTTTATATTTTTTTACTTAAGGAAGGAGTATAATTAGGTTTTAAAAAAGTTTTCTAATTGCCGAATAATTTGGAGCCTGATCATTCGTTGCATTAGTGCTTAAAGATTACACTCTATAAGATGCATGCGTTCCGCATAAAGAAAATCCCCTATTTTTCTGCGTCATTAAAGAGATATTATACAGGGTCCATAAAATGTTGCAATGGATGCGGACCATGTTGTACATTTCATGTGGAGCAGTGGTAAACGGCCAGGTACGATGCTATGTGAATGGACATATCGCGGTCTTAAAAAGTCTCATAATTAGAAACTTTTTAAAACCTAATTATATTCCTTCCTTAAGTATAAAATATAAAGAAGACGTGATCCTCTATTGATTGACTAAAAGAAAGCACACTTTTGTTTGTGGTTTCTATAAAATATATTTGAAGTTCCAAGACCATCGAAAATCACTGGGAAAAATGCATGCTACTTAAGTAGTCATTTTTTGCCGAGCATGCCTTCTACAGGAAATTGAGAAGAAGTGCACTGTAAAGCCGACATCCTGCCGAGTCCAAAATATTATAAGAGTTTGCCTTATGATAATCAGTATTACAACCGCGACCAAGTAATCCTTTCTAATCGAAAACGCATTTCAGAATTTCAGCCAACATTTGATGAGATAGGTCACGCACTGTAGCGTTGGTTGTACTAAAGCCTTCCCCTTGCTGCCCTGTGTTCGAATCGCACCGAGGCGGCGAGTTTTTCACAGTTGGGTCAATATGAATTATTCAAAATCTGCCTAAACACCAATGAATCACGTGAGCCTTTGGGTCATTGGGTGGATTCTAGGTGGATTACTAAGGAAATCCTGCTTGGGCGGTCAGTGTACTCTATCGGATTTGGTGGATTCCAGACGTTGCAGTAGGTTGGGCGGGTAACATGACCCAAATGTGATTAATTTCGAGTCGTCTTGCGGGGCCTTGTAGCTCAGGTGGTTAGAGCGTTGGCTGCGCTAAAGCCTTCCCCTTGTTGTAGCGGGTTCGAATCCCACAGAGGTGTCGAGTTTTTCACAGATGGGTCAATATGAATCTCTCTTAAGTTTGAACTCGATTTTTTAGTTCGCTTAACACATGCGAGACGAGGCAAGAATGACGGGACTATTTTTGGAAGAGCAGACGCCCTATCCTCCTCAGAAACTCCATCTTGCCTATTTATATAATTCCCTGTCCTAGAAAGCAGCAATAACGCCAGAAGATAATTTTTTCGTCTTCCCTCACTCGTAATTCCCAGTCACCTACGAATATTTTATAAATTGCTGTCAAAAGACTCACCACCAAACAGTCACTTGAGCATGTGAAAATAAGTTTTAGCACGGCTTCGTCTCTAACAGCGAGCAATTTAAACAAGAACATTCCAGCATTGGCCGGTTAGGAAGTATTTCAATGTTTATGTGACCATTCTGAAGGGCAACTAAGGGCGTCTACAACTAGACAAAGATAACAAAAACGTTTCCAAAACAAAGGGGAAAGGCAGTTTTTTTGCTCGCGGCAGAAAAAGATCGGGGCAGGGCATGAACAGGCAGAATGTTCCTGTTTGCTTCCCGCGTCTATTCTACAGAGGGGGAAGGATATGGCAGTCATCCGTGAAATACTTTTCCAATGAGAGAGCACTTTTCACTTGATCAAGGCGGCAATCATCGTGGTCCTTCAGTACAGACGCCCACTTCCTCCGATGACTATGCTTCATGTTTAGATAAGCCTATAATTATGAATAAAACTATCATCTGCAGAGGAGTGGGCATTCCAGAATTTACTGCGCAATCATAGGCTTTAAAGTTCTGTCAGATTTTGAGCGTTTTAATAATCACAGTCTACCAAAACTGCCTAGTTGGGAAGTCGGCCGAGAAAATAGTGAACAAGGCCACCTGTAATGCGGGGAAGTTTTCTATTCCCATTCCTTATGCTTTACTGATTTTCGTTTTTTTTAGTTTATTTCCAGAGCGCCGTTCTTTTTTAAATTGGTGATTTGGTGGGGATATTTGGGACAGCTGTCTACTTAATAGAGAATTTTTCGTGACCTTACGCATATTTCACAAATTGGGTCGCATGGGGAATAGTTATTTTCATCAGCGGTTTGACATGATTCCTGCCATATGTGCCATGTACGATACGTGTACGATACTCTTTCTTGGATTACAAAATTTAAAAACACGTAATTCCCTACCAGATGAGAACACAAAAGAGTATTTTTTTCTATGCATTTAAATGTATTAGGGCGTCGAAAATAAATGCGAAAAATGTCATACTACATGAGTAGTAACTTTTTTACAGAGCGTAGTTTATACAGACGGCATGTGGAACACTCTTCAGGACGTTTTGGGTCCTGCGCTGGTTTTCCTGGCAAACCGGTCGGTTTGAGCAGTTCTAAAAGGACCATTCATCAATGGGAAGTAGCACTATGCGAATAAACCTCAATCAATTAAAATCCAATTTATTATATGAACGAGGGCGGGATTAAACAGCTGGCTTGAAGACCTTGAAAATCAGTTGTCTCTTACTTTTGTCCGCCCATTCTGTCAACTGTTCAGTGCGTGCCTTGGCAAACTCTATCGACAAGTTTGATATTGCCATTGGTTAAAACGCAGTCCGTACCGTAATCATTTGCTTACGGTGGGTTTCACTCTACACATCAGTTATCACATTTTGCACTTTCTCCTTCTTTTATGAGAATCGGCTTTCACACTCGCTGTCGTATTCTCCTAAAGGACGCTGTCTTCTGTTACTTACTAACCGTTTATTTCTCATTTTCGGCTCTGTTTTGTGGACGAGTCCGACGGTCGGTGCCAGGTAACCTCGAATTCTTGTGCTGCAAAGACGACGTAAAGCCTATCAGCCATTTGTTAATCCTCTAGAAACCTGGTTGGGTCGATTCTTATTTCGTAGCTGTACCTTCAGTAGAAAAGCCCCAGTCTAACCTCTAACCCTAATTCCTAACCCTAACTCCAACCCCTAACCCGAAACCGTAACCCCTAGCCCCAACCCTAACCTCTATCCTTAATCCCTAACCCGAACCCCTAACCCCTAACCCCCAACCTAACCCCTAACCCTAGCCCCTAACAGGTACGGCTACGAAGTAAGATCTTGTCCCTGATTGCTATTTTTCAATTACTTTAGTCTTTTGAAAAGTCTTATGCTTTCTCGCTGCCTTAAGATGCCCTGGGAGCTATTCGTGTACACTGTGTTCCAACACTTAAAAACGGATCCCTAGGGGGATTTGAGAATCTTTTCTCTGGAAAACAACATCCATATAATATCCCGTATTTTAAAAATGTAACAATGTGATCATAGAACACTATCTGATACGACGCGGTCACTAATTTCGCACGACCTTTAGCGGATTTTATTTGCTGTAAGTCCGTAAATTTTGAAATTCGTAGTTATCTCTGCCATATGATGTTTCGGTTTCTTTCACTGTCATAATTCAGCTAGCCTACGGCAAATGTTTCATGTTACGGGCTGCCAGCAGTGTCAGTTGAATTTGACGCGATTTAACTGAGAGTAGGAGACGACTGATTTACAGATAGCAGCATTTGTCAACTGGGAGAGCAGGGGGAACACACTCGGGAGAACCATCCTCTCTGTCTAACTGCGATGTGATCCGAGAAAAAAATGCGCAGATGCTTTTCGTGGAAAGCCTTTTGTGCGGATATCTGAAACTTGAATCAGCTGAGAGCATCAGCTGCCTGTCTGTCATCTCTCATTACATTTGTGAATCTCGCTTCGAAAGTGACACACTATTGTTAACTATTGCATTAATCAGTATTTTGAATAAATTGCAATCTCGATTGAAAGAAGATATGCATGATTGCGGACAAGCAAAACAAAAATTGAGTTTCGGAACAGCCCCGTAGATAATCGCGAAAGAAGAAAAACATCTTACACAGCTGCAGTAGAACAGATGAAAAGGATGTAAAACAGACGACAGGAGATCCTCGGTATTAAACACCAAAGTCGATGTCGGTAAAAAAACGTGACTCCTATGAAGCAGTTGGGAAGAAGGAAATGAGATCGCTGAGACGAGAAATCTGCGAGCCCGTCGTTCCAAATGCATGTTCGAAACTATCATCAGAAGCACAGGGGATGCGATATGTCTTGAGTGCCGTTAGCAACCTCCACATTCGTCGCAGATGGCCATGCATGATGCGGTAATTGCCTGGTCGCCCACATCTGAGCCGTTATCTGTAGCGAATTCATCCTAAGTGCTGTTTATTGACGCGGTCATTACTCGGACCGATACTGTCACCGAAATCTGTGTTCGCCCGCGCGCTCCCAGCATGACAAGTTGTTCCGACTAGTCAAAGTGTGAGGGTAAAGGACATCATGCTTGTTGACGGCCTACAAGCTGAGAAAGCAGGATTCAAGCAGCTCGCTTATCAGATGGTTTTCACCCATCGCAATAATTTTGGTTCGACCTCGAATGCATGGTCAGGTACCGTTGGATGTGCCGCGACTTTGGAGCTGGCGCCATTCTCCCTTGGTGCCGCCGCATGTTCAACCATCCGCGTCCGGATTAAGCTCTTAGTTTCTCCGGCGTAAATGCCCCGCCACAGCCGCATTCGATCCGGTAGGAGACCCCAGACGTTTCCCACCGTAACAGCGGAACTTTCTGCCCCATAACTCGGCGCTTGATGGTTGTCTCGGATCCGTTTGCGAATCCAAATCCAAGTGGCGTGAGATGGTGTTTAATGACTCCCAAGAGATTCTGGAGATACGACACCTCTCGCTAAAACGCGTATGTACCTTTTGACGAAGTTGTGGAGGCAGTTATTCATTCTGAGCACCCGTCTAAGGCACCGTTGTTCGGCAGTCTTGTCTCCCGTTTCCCTGGAGTGTATCTCAGCACGCTGCAAACGAGCAGACCGGACTCTGCGCTGTCTGAAAGCAGCCTATCTACGGAGGAAGAAACTTGACCAGCGCAGACAATTTACCCATGTGGGAACCCGAACTTGCTATGGTAAGCCTTCTTATACATTAGTGCGCCCCTTTCATTTTTGCGTCGTGTTTTTAGATGATCCCCTTTTATCGACCAGACTGCGTGTTCCAAACTACGATATTTGTTTTTCCAAATTCATTTTCTGAACAAATTCAATCTACTGTGTACTCATTACTCCGTACCTATCACGCTTCCCCATAACGGACCACTCAGACTATACGCTATATCAGCGTAGAGACTAGATGAGGGAACGGCAAGCGTAACTGATGCCACATATTGAGGTTTGTTTGCACACCGAGGTGCAAGTTCATGCCGCGCCAGTTACTTATGCCCAATCCCCACGCCAGACCGGTGCTCAGTGTGAGGAATTTAGAGTGGGTTCGACACAGAGGATTTCGTCCACGCAGTACGCAACGCATGTTCCTCCCCATAAACTATTTAACACAATGCCAATCTAGCATAATGCGTCAAAGGCCGCCGCTTGAAAGGCTTCCACCAGAAGAGGTGGATCGGGCTTCTCAGAACGCTGAGTCAGATCGTAATGGCCCCTCCTCAAAGTTATCTTCATTGTACTAGCAACCAGATGGAATCTGAGTTGCCCCCCGGCCATCTCTCCACGAAAACCCGATCCAATCTGTGAGGAACGCCCTTGTTTGGCCCGCGCAGGCAGACTGTTTGGATTTGTCTGCCGCCTGCGCCTCATCCCGTCTCTAGCCTTCTTGTTTCTATCACGTCATCGGGCACAGGATAGTGAGAGTGTGGTAGGTGCAGAGCAAGTCTACTAACACCATGAACTTATCCACGTGCAAGTCACCGTCCTTGTGCCCACTGTACTCTGGGACACACGTACGTTAGGTGGGCTAACTCATGAAATGTCAAAGGAAATTTCGAAATGAGTTTTTGTTTCGAAGAGATTAATTAACTAGGGTTGTAAAACTAATCATACTTCAGCATAATCCTATAATGATCCAGTTACCTCAGGGTGTCGGCTTTCGAATGAATTTATTTCTGACTGCATGCAAGAACTATGATCTGCAAAAAATGACTACTGAATTAGCATGCAATTTTCTCATTGATTTTCGATACCCTTGAAAATTAAATTATATTTCATGGAAAACACGCATAAAAATATTCATTTTTACTCATTCGGTAGAAAATCACGTCTTCTTCCGGTTTTATACTCGAAAGAAGGGTATAACTCGGTTTTCAAAAGCTTTTTCAATCCCCCAATAGTTTTGAACCAGACCTGATGTTACACTTACATTCAGGGTTTCAAAACTAAAAGCCGTATATTTTTGTTTACGAAAAACCATACATTTCTCTACGGTATTAAGAGGAGACCATATGGGGTTTATAAAAGTAAGCAGCGGGTTCGAGCAATATTGTTAGCTTTACAAGCCACATTGTTAAATGCAGATACATGACGTTTTATGAACGGCCATTTCACGGTAATGAAAAATCTCCCAATTAGAAACTTCTCTGAAACCGAATTATAATTTTCTGTCGAGTATAAGATCAGAAGAAGTCGTGATTTTCTACCGAATCAGTAAAAGAATGAATATCTTTATGCATGCTTCCCATGAACTATAAGTGAATGTAAGAGCATCGACAAACAGTGAGAAAAATGCATGCTAATTCAGTAGTCATTTTTTGCAGATCATAGTCCTTGCATGCAGTCAGAAATAAATTCATTCGAAAGCCGACACCCTGAGGTAACTGGATCATTATAGAATTATGCTGAAGTATGATTAGTTTTACAATCCTACTTAATTAATCTTTTCGAAACAAGAACGCATTTTGAAATTTCGGTTGACATTTCATGAGTTAGCCCACCTACTGCAGCAGTTGAAGTATCGTCACGAAATTTATGTTCTCTGATTACATTTAACTTCAAACTGGGAAGAAAGTGCTTCGATTTTCCTCTGTGAACTGTTGATACTACACCCCTAGTCATACTCATCGGGAAGTCGTTACTACTTGCACGAGAGCCACGACGGCCGCGAACCATGTTAGTAGTGATCTCGTCAGTTCAATTCATCAATTGGCAAAAAACGTCACCTGCATATGCCATCATCTCAGACACTTCCTCAATCGGTCGCACTACCACAGGGTAAGTGTCGAAACTTTGTCCTAAAGTCGTCCTAGACGGGAATATTTCAGGTGTTGAGAAAAGTAGTGCTGGGATACATAGACCTCGCTATTTGCCAAATTCCATGATTTTCAATACCTTTTCATAAAACCCTGTAAGTTACTAAAGAATATTTTTTCAGTATTCCGTATAAAAAATTGCGAATAGAAGCCCTACTGATGAGTATGCAGAAGCTACGCCTTCAAGACTCAAGAGCCGCACTCTTTCGCCCAGGTATACCAATGGATGCGGACTATGTTGTACAGTGAGTGACCGATCTTGTGGAATTTTGGCCATAATTTTGAAATGTGTTTTCGATTGGAAAGGATCACTTAGGTGGGGTTGTAATATTGATAAGCATGTGGCCTAATCCTACAATATTTCGCACTCCCCAGGGTGTCGACTTCCGAATGCACTTCGTTTCGGCCTCTGGCAGGAACCACACTCAGTAAAAAGTGCTTACTTAACTAGCATGCAATTTTCGTATCGATTTTCAATGGCCTTCCAAATAAGAACATATTTTTTGGAAAATCTGCATGAAAAGAAGCTTGCTCATGCTCATTTGGCAGCAAATCAAGTCGTTTTCGCATTTTATACTGGAAAAAGAGTACTTTTCGGCTTCAAAAATATGGCCTATAATGATAATTTTCAAGACTGTGCAATGTCCATTCATACAGCATCGTAGCTCTCCGTTTACCAATGCTCCTCATTAGGTGTTCGTCATAGTCCGCATCCGTCGCAAATTCTATGAACTCTATATCGTATCTTCTTAGAGGCATAGAGAAATATATGATTTTCCTTACGCGGAAAGCATGCACCATGTAGACTGAAATCGCTAAACGCTAATGCGGCGGCTGATTTAGCTCATGATTATTCGAGAATTGGGAGGGTTTTAAAAACCAAAATATGGCCTTTCTTCGAGCATGAGATGTGAAGACAGAGTGATTTTTTTACCAAACAAGTAGAAAAAAGCATATTTTCTGTATGTTTCCTATAAAATATATTTGAGTTTGTAAGGCCATTAAAAAGCAATGTGAAAATTCATACGACTCGAGTAATCATTTTTTACCAAGCGAGGTTTATAGAGGAGGTTGCAAGGAAGTGCAATCAAAAGCCAACATCCTGGCGAGTCCGAAGTATCATGAGATTAATAACCCCACATAGTCGAAAGCGAATTTTAGAATTTTGGCCGACATTTCACGAGATCGGTTACTGAGTTCATGAAGAGCACTAGCAAACGGACATACACAATGCTGTATGAGTGGGCATTGCTGATGACGGCTTCTGTGTCAGAAACGGACATTCCGGTCTCCCTAATCTTTGTCGGTACAATGCAATTTACATTGAACAGTCTTAAAAGATCTCCTAATTAGAAATTATTTACAATCCGAATATGCCCGTTCTTCGGGCAAGAAGGGTTAAGTAGGAGAAAGCATATTTTGTGCATGTTTTCTATTAAAAAAATTTGAATATACAAGGCCATCAAAAACCAGTGTGAAAGTGAATACTACTTGAGTAGACATTTTCTTACCGAGTGCGGTTTACGCAGGAGGTTATAAGGAAGTGCATTCAAAAGCGAACATCCGGACAAGTTCAAAATAGCGTACGATTATGCCGCAGGATAATCTACATTATAACCCCACCAACTTAATCTTTCCTAGGCGAGAAAGCATTTCAGAATTGCGGCCAAAATTTCATGAGATCGGTCACTGACTGTAGTTGAAAATCGAGTTCCATATCACAATTATGGCAGAGCGAGGTCATCAATGTCAACAAACTACGCCAATAGCTACACTGAGTGACCGATCTCATGAAATATTGGCCGAAATTCTGAAATGCCCTTTTTGATTAGGAAGGATTACGTAGGTGGATTTTAAATACTGATTGTTACGCGGCATAATCCTCATCCAGGGTCGCATACCACGCGCACCCCTGCTCCCGCCCTTCCTGGGGAATGTGCATGTTTTTCTGGGCGTGTGAGGAGAGCGAGAGAGAAATTGCTCGATTAGCAGGACAATAACAACGTCTCCAGTCTCGACAGCTCGTGCTACCGCCCTTTGGCGTTTCTCAGAAAAAAGCACTTAGTAAATGTACGCAAGGCAGGTCTGGAGGGGATGGGATTGGGGCGGTCCATGGTGCTTCGACTGCATTCCTCTGATCAGCCCTGCATTAGAGCATCGAAAATCAACATGAAAAATAAATGCTACATAAGTAGTCATTTTTTACCGAGTGTGGTCTATGCAGGAGGTCGAAAAGAAGTGCATTTAACAGCTGACATTCTGGCGAGTCCGAAATATTACGGGATTATGACGCATGATAATGAGTTTTACAAACCCGCCTAAATAATTCTTACTAATCGAAAACGCATTTCAGAATTTTAGCCAACATTTCGCTTCACTCACTCTAATTATTGACATAAGCTTGTCGGGTCTTGGTGAAGTCCTTCTGCCTTATGACATGGAACTCTATTTTCAGTTACAGTCAGTGACCTATTTCATGAAATGTTGACTGCAATTTTGAAGTGCGTTTTTGATTAGGAAAGATTACGTGGGTAGGGTTGTTGTGTAGGCCATCCTGCGGCCTAATCTTTTGCTATTTCGGGCGTTGGCTTTTGGATGCACTTCTTTTCGACCTCCTGTAAAAACGGCACACGGCAAGAAATGACTAACTACATAGTATGCACATTTCATACTGATTTTCTATGGTCTCCCAGATTCAAATATATTTCATGGCAAACATGCGCGACAATAGGCTTTCTTTTATTCATTTGGTGGCAGTTCTAATCGTCTTCATATTTCATACTGGAAAAAAAGTTTCTGATTTTGAGATTGTTAAGACTATTCAATGTTCATTCATATAGTATTGTACCTGTCCATTTATTAATGCTTCTCGTGAAGTGGGTAACCGGTCTCACGAAGTGTCAGCCGAAATTCTGAAATGAGTCTCCGAATAGAAAGGATTACTAAGGTGGGGTTGTAGCATTAGTCATCATTAGTGAATCGCCAGGATTTTGGCTCTTGAATGCACTTCCTTGCAGCCTCCTGCATAAACTGTACTCCGTAAAAATGACTACTCAATTAGTATGCAATTTCCGAATTTCAGCCAACATTTCATGAGATCAGCCACTCACTGTACGCCCCCTCTAAAAGACAAACAGACACACCCTCGAACTGCCCAGGGCCCGAGGCAGCAGGCCTGAATGGACGTCCGATCCGGCCAGACATAGTGACCACGCACTTCGCGAGCGGAATGCAAGGCCCCTCCCTGGCATACACCAAGCTGCAAACGACTTCCCAAGCTCAGCCCAACGGCCTGTTGGTCGCCCGTCTCTCAGACAGACACATCGACTATTACCAAGTCAGACGACCTGCCCGTGGGAAAAATAAATCACCCCTCCCCCCCCCACCCCAGGGTTGAATGAACACGGCTTAGACAGACAACTGCGACCCGACAACTGAAGGCAGACAGGGCGCCGCAAGCACACACGCCCTACACACGCACACACATAAAAGTTGATTTATTGGTCTGTCAATCTTCTTCGCAGGAGCTTTCCCATCGAAAGGTTTTTCCGGAAAGAAAAATACCACTTCACAAATGCTAAATTACCGGACGAATTCAAATCTCATCCTGCACACAGTCGAATACAATTTAGCCTCCTCTAATATTTTCTTATTTATCATCCGAGCTGTGGCGTCATTTAGACCGCATGCTGTTGTATGTACCAGAACAGAAACCAGACCAATGTTTTATCGAAAAGAATAAGGACAAGTTCATCTGCTTGATGCTGATATTTGCCGAGTGATTATGCTCTGAAAACTGGGCAGCATCGGGCGTAAGCGCAGACACCCTGCCTGTAATTATGTTCTGAAAGGAAATGATGGTTCAGTCTGGTCTTGCGCTTGGAGATGACAGTTAGTTTAGCCTGACAAGGACATTCTCTGAGCAGCTCCAACAACTGCTGAACACACTTCGCGAAAACGGACACCCAGGGAGATATATCCTCCGGAATATCGAGGAGCGCACTGCAAAACCTACCACATAAACGGCTGAAAAGAAAGGCGCGTTTATAAGACTGCCTTTTCTCGGGGGGACGCAGAAAGCGAACTAGTAAAGACAGCGATCATTAGCGCTTCCCCGCGGCGAATCTACACGTATGTTTCGTAATCTCTCTCTTCCTGCGCTAAGGAGAGACCGCCTACCGCTGTAGGCCACATCGATCGGTATTTGCTCACTAGCTTGCTCCTCTGGAACAGAATACATTGAAGATGCGCCTGGAAAGGGGGGGTACGTGAACACATACCGGACTGGCTAGGCAGGGGGGAAAACAAATCGATTTCGAGTTCTAACCTCGCACATCTAGTCGATGCGAATCACCGAGTTGAAGCCAATGAAGCATTTCAGATTGTCTACGGGACACACGAGCAAGCTTCTCCAGAGGCCTACGCCAACGGGTGCTAACTGCAGCCGAGGCGGTGGCTATATGGCTAGCGAATGTTGTCAGAAGACGTTGACACAGGTGCTCTGTCTTCCGTGTCCGCTGCCGACGCCAGATGATGATTGCACGTCGCCCCAACCTCCTGATGGCATTGGTGTGTGCTCGACGTACCCGACCTACAAACACCGCTCACAGCCTCTCCCACTCGCCCCCCCCCCTTACCCCAATGACCATAACACGCCGACCTCGTCACGCAGGTGGCGTGGGAACGATAAGCGTTAATTTCAGCCAACATTTCATGAAATCGGTCACTCATTGTAGCCTGCTAATCAGTCGCCTCTGCGCTGCTGAAAGAACTGTGACGGGTTCGAGGTTTGACGAAACAAGGACGCCCTGACAATCCCAGAATCAGGTTCTGGGTATTGACTGGTTCAGAGAAGCCGACCGATGTTGCCTTCTGTTTGTCATGTTTGAGTAGACTTTGCCCCAACGAGTCGGGCACTGTCAGTTCACACGAAAGCCCTACTTCTAAGTCCCCCCTGTTCACATTCGACACTATTTTTTCCGATGAGCTAAGTGTAGATCCCTGAGGATGCGTGCTAATTGCGGGTATAAACTAGCGGAGGCATGATAATTGCGCCTCTACCTTTTATCCCTCAGCGGTTCTCCATATACTCCGAGTCAGTCAATTACGTCTCGCTGGCCGACGCTCACACCACAACCTTTCTTACAAAGCCACCGTAACACGAAGGTGGGGATTAATTTACCATCACTCAACAGCCTCCCCCTCCATCCCGGCCTCAATTAACAAAATTGGTAAAAGTTTAGACTGGAATGAACAATCTCACTGCTATAATCGCCCCCCCCCTCCCGCATGAGCCCGACAACCCCCTACCAAACCCGTCAGCGTCATTATTGCTTGCTGTTTATAATGCCGGCGAGAACGGTACAAACAGAGCCAACCGCCATTAATGTCAGCCCACATTATTGTGCACTTTTCTAAACTGCGCATTTCCTACTAGACCCTGGATAGTTTGAGCAGGCAACCCTGCCCGTGATTAGACTTCGCACCACAGTCTAATGCTGTACACAACCACCAAGCAAACGAGTAGAGTCGGCATACTTTCAAACGTATCCCTTTCGAGGTAGGTATTCAGACATTGGTTGAACGAAAGATACTCTACTGTACTCCCGACATAGATACCAGCTAAAAGCTCAGACACGTGTTTCGCCTCTGCGTGACACAGTTTCGCGGGGTTCGACTCCTCGGGGGGTCCCCCCAGAGTTCCCTATGCGGTTGCTGATACATAAACTCCAGACAATAATCAAGCTAATAATTTCAGAAACTATTAATGCAAGACACTGAGTTAACTGTCCTGGACATGAATTTTTAGGTTCAGACCCATATATATATTCATTGGTAGGGTTGCGCTCACCGACCGTTCTTACGGAACTCACTCCTTCCTTTGTGCCTTACGGGCTCCCCCTCTCTCGAGTTAATTTGGGGAGCAAGTAGGTAACGAAGCGCAAAACTCGAAAAATCGTTTCCATAAAGCGCGCATGCTCGAAAATGGAATTTTATCTTTCTCCGATTTGAGTCCTTTTTTCAACTAGTTTTCACGCAGGCTTCCGCGTGATCACGTTAAGTCATCTACCCTAAATAGTGATGAAATGGTCTAACGTAGAACTAGTTTTTTTCTCTCTCGGGCAGAGGGTGGCGTAATTTAATTCCGATCCAAAAGTGTTCTTCGCGCCTTTTTAGACCAGGCAGGCTTTAGCCTCGAGCTTCGCTGCCAGCCTCTTAAGGGGGGGGGGTGAAAAACACCGTCACGCAAATGCAATTAGGCTCAGCGTTGACAAAAATAGAATTTTCCTTCTTTTTCTTACAATCCAGTTAGCAGCTAGGAATTACGAGAAAATGGCGCAAGTGGAGGAGGTGAAATCTGCTTTCGAAAGAAACACCGTTTTGGTTCTCAACCCTCCGGAGTCTCAGCATGACTGAAGCGCAAAGCGAAAACCTCATTCTATTTTTAGAGTAGTAGTTAGCTTTTCACGACAACTCGTCGGAGTAACTCGCAAGGAAAATTCCACTTTTTTCTACTTGGGTTAGATTTGAAGCATCTAAGGCCGGCCAGGAAAGCAGCATTTCTCTTGACTTCTCACTTTAAATGGAACACCCTCTTCACTTCTAGGCCCCACTCGTGGGAGAAATTTTTTTGTGCGTACGATTGTTACGGATTTTATTCGAAATCCTGCAGACTGAGAGTCGAGTCTACCCGCTGTTAGCAGAAGGCCTACCAATAGTAGGTTGCATGTTGGCTTACCCCACAAGACCGAGAAATATTAAAGGAGGGCTTCCGTAATTGTCAAATCAGCAGTCTGTGTATGGCAGATAGCTGACGAGTTAGAATGGAGCATCTCCAGCGAACTCAAAGTGTCCCATGAGGGACAGGCAATTGGGACATTCAGCAGCATTACAATGCAAGACTTTTATTGGGAGTATAATTACGGCCGAGTTTACCAATACGCTTTCTGGGTATGCTATCCCTTCCCTCTTTATTCGCCTGACATTTCGGATTCCTGCTCGAACATACATCGGGGCAAAAGCAGAGAGGGGCGGTTCATGCACAAGGGGCTGTGGTCTTTATAGAATGAAGTCGCCACGCGACCGCATAATTATGAAGATACACGGATCCTCCAGCTCCCTTGCACTTGGTGGGATTATTTCATTGGCCGACATTCGCGTCGTTAGTTGTTGCCTGACACCTGATGCGTACGGTAATGAAACGCAAAGACCCACTGCCATGACAAGAAAAACGCTTGGAGTCGTCCATCAGATTTTAGTGCAGTTCAGGACAAAGCAAATACGTTAGAGAGACCGGAAAACTGTTCCAAACGCGGATGGCCGAACACGCTACAGCAGAGCGGAGAAATGACGTCAGTTCTCAAGCTGCAGCTCATTCGACGAGGCCGAAATTTTTTCTAGAGGTGAAAACCGCGTGAACCGCGGGCTGCTTGAGTCATGGCTAACTGGTCGTCAGTCTATTAAAAAGTACAACGATCTTCCCCTTCCATACTGGGTGCCGAGACTTCGTCTAGGCGGAGCAATTAGCCAAGCGGGGAGCGCACAGGGTCGGTGGGTCGGATGGTTGAGCAATCATCACACCAACATCCAACACCCGTGATGAAATTGCAAGGATTAACGACTCGAATTTCGGCCATCAAACAGCCATTACACCAAGCGAAACAATGCCTAATGAAGGGAGGAGGAGGAGGAGCCGTGAATATTCATAGGTATGCGGTCGCATAGCGACTGCATCCTATAAAGACCCAGCCCCTTGTGCATGAACCATCCCTATCTGCTTTTGTCTCCGATGATATGTTTTCTGTCTATGGGGATTCGTTTTTTTTAGATCACGTAGATTTGTCTCCTCGTGACATCACAGTTAATCGAGATTACTGTCTGCTAGTTCTGGAGCGATTCCGTGAGGTGGTGAGAGAAAAACCACCTGAATCTTGGCAATTGGGAACAGACTGTTTCATCAGGACAACGCGCCTGCCCACACGGCTTTCAACATCAACCAGATTTTGGCGAAAAACGACATTCCAACGGTTTCTCACCCAGCCACCTCTTGATCGTCCGACCGTAGACTTCTTCTTCGTCATCTTCAGAACGCAGAAGAGGTCGAGAAGAAAATAGTGGAAGCATTTAGCAACATTAATTTGGAAGAACATGAAAAAGTGTTTCGAACAATGAAAAACCCGAGGGAAAAGAGCATATAATCTAATGGACGGTATTTTAAGTAAGATTAGTGTTTGAAAGATGTTGTCTTATACGAAAAAGTCAAGTAAATAAATCTCGTTTTTTGGGTACGCACGCTTATACTGAGAAAAATCTTAAGCTGCAAACTGATAACTCCAGAAAACCTGTGAGAGCAGATTGGATAATCTTGAAAACGCTCACTGTTTAGTGCCTTTAGTTAAAAATTTGCCGCCCTGTTTCCTAACAACAGTTTCGAATGCCCTACTTCCGAGGTTGTAGGAGGAACGTGCGTTAACTTGATTCGGTTTTCGTAACCAATGCTCCTTTTTTCAGCTGAGAGTGCCAAAGGCAATTTCCCTCCCAAGTGTATGCGTTTGAATTATTAAAAGTGCTACCTGAAAATACTACAAGCAGGGTTGTGTAACAGCCAGCATGGAATAACTCGCAGACATTTTTGAATCAGAAAAGAGCCACACCAAATGATATCTTGAAAACACATGATAATTTTCAAACGGACTGCTTATGCCTGCAGACTATTAAAGTTCACGTTTCTACTGGCTTAATTTTCCTTTACTTTCGAGGCTCGGCGAGCAGCGGAAACATTTTCCACCTATGTCCCGCATTTGCCTCGCTTATTGGGGTCACTGTTTCGTTTAAGGGGGACTAGGTTGAGAGAAGGACCTTAAGTGGATGAGGAAGTCAGCGAACTGAACGCTCGATTGGGTGATCTGCATAGGCCATGCGCGCCTGCTAGTCGGTCCTTCATGGGGGCTCACGCCAAAACCGGCTGAACAGGCGGAATGTAAGACGGCGTGCGCTTGGCGAGGAAGGGTCGCAGCAGCAGCTTTGGGGAAAATCGATAAGTTAGTCTTCGCTGATTGGTTCTAGGAGGAAATCGATCACTCTGGTCGTAGCTCGAATAACTGAATCAGCTGCTTAGTGGGGCAGAAGCGTTTGGCCCGAGGTGACTGGATTAACTTGGGCTCACTGCAAATGTCTTTAATGTACATGCTAAACCGATCTGAAATTACATAGCTTGACGGAGGAATAGAGACAGGAAACGTCCATTTCCTCGAATGTCCTCCTTAGTCAATTAAACGTCTACCGGGATCCCTACCTTTCCTGATACAGGGGATGCTTCTGAAGTTAACGGAAAAAGCTGACATAAATCATAAATCATAAGTCATAAATCATGCCATGTTGTAAATGTTTCCAGTCAACCTTCATCATCATCGTGCTATGAAAGAACATGGCTTAGGCGGTAAATGGTTTACGTCGTTTTCGATGTCGTATAGGGTCATTTGCTTTCCCGAAAAATGCTCGAAGAATAAGTCATCAACCGTGGTTGGCTTGCAGGATTTTTTACTGTATGAAGTTAAGGTTCCTAAATCCCTGATAATTTTAATTTTTAGGTAGGACTGACTTATATGGTCGCCCGAACGGAACATGATAACAGGAACCGCCTACAACTCGGGTTGCTTTGAGTCGGATTCCGGTGAAATTAGGGTTAGGTTTAAGGTTAGAGTTAGGGTTAGGGATTCGGTTGAAGGTTCGATTTAAATTTGCCGGTGACGTAGGCCAGAACCAAGGTAGGGGCTAACGTTAATTGTAGAGTTTGTGTTTGGCGTAGGATTAAGGGTCGAGTTTAGGGCAACGGTTTAGTTGTATATTGAAGTTATTGTGGGGTGAGAACAGGGCAATATTTTGTCCTTTCTAGAATTGTCGCAGATCCCCCTTTACTACTTGTAATGGACGTTCCTATTTCTATGTCCTGCTTATACGTCCACATAAGTCCTTCCCACCGAATTTCGGAAAAATTCAGTGATTCACCTAATTCAAACACCTAAGCATATTCGGCCTTCTGGAAGAACAACCACAGCACCACACAACACTCGTATGGACTCGAAGCAACTCTTAAACCTCGTCCTTTTGTTTCAATTGGAACCTGAAATCTGTGTGTCAAAATGACCATTGAATGGAGTTGGTGTCAGGGTGTATTTGAGTTATGGAACCGCGGGTTCTATGAATAACTGAGTATTCATTACACTATAAGATACCCCACCGTTCCTGGCAGAGTCAATCTGTTCCAGTCTGTTCGATATTTTTCGATTACGACAACATTTTGAGCCATGATTCGCCTACCCCAAATTAACGAATCAATTGTCCCCTTTGATTGCTGTCGTAGTGAAGGACACGCAGGTACCTCGTGTGTGTGGATGCTTGTTCATTATCGGCCACACACCAGTCCCCCGCTGAAGCCTTTCTGCCAAATGGGGACGGAGTCGTCTACGCGCGCCACGCACGATCCGATCCCCATTTCACACGCATCGGGATAGGATTGCAACATGCCCCCCCCCCACATATTAAGATGTGCAGGCTGACCGAACTAAATCTGTTTCCTCTCAATTACAGGTAACTGCGCGACTATCTCATTCAAACCTACAGGATTGTCAGAGGCCGTGAGTGCGCCATAGACTTTGATGAATTCTTCGAATTGGCCAGGACTGACCGTCTGCGTGGTCATCCCCTTAAACTGCAGGGGAAGCTGGCTCATTCGGACGTCCGACGGAATGCCTTCTCTCACAGAGTCTTTGGGACGTGAAACGGACTCCCTGATGCGGTGGTTCTTTCCGAAACTGTCGAATCCTTTAAGTGTAGACTAGATGCTCATTTGCTGAAAAACTACTGTACATATAATCACGATTGTTTTAGCGGCGGCAGTTTGCGCCCGGCTCGCACTTACCATTAACTTTTAAATTTCCGCATTTGATGATGTAATTATTGATTCTATTCCTGTTTATCGATATGAATAGGGAGCTCAAACACCAAAGCCGCATTCCCTTAATAAAATGACTTAAATTTAGAATCGGTTATAGTACTGACCTAAGTAGTTTAAACAATAGAATGTCCGTCTCCTGTGTTGCCCACATAAACGTCATAAAAATTTGTTGATCTCAGCAAATCAGGCCTTCGTTCGAATTCACGCCTTCTGTACATTTGTGGGATAGTTTTGTCTCCAAACAGCACAAGTAAGGTCGTTCAATGCAGCCGCTGTTCACCATCCGCTATCGTATGTGGAGAGGGGTGGCGAGAAAAAGCGTGTTTTCAGTTTGAGGTAATCCGAGTTTTTCGTAAAAAAAACTGCTTGAAGTGTCACGATTGAGGAAAAGCAAACGTGTGATTTTCGTTAGAGTGCGCGCATACGGCCGTGACGAAGCGTCGAAGTCATTAATTAGCAGAATAAACGCCTAGAAATAGAAGCGTGTTTCCGCTGAGCAAGCAGTCAGCTTCCCGGGGTAGAGCTCGAAAAACGTCCTTGTGTGAAAGATGAAAGAAATGCTGCAATTCAGTTTAAAAGTGTGTTTTGACAGCTATTCTCCCGGGAAGGCGAATTTTTAAAAATCCCCTCCCCCCCCCCCCCCAACATCAGGTCAGCACGGTTTTGTTTGGAAAAAATTAATTTTGGTTTTTTCCCAGCCCTCTCTATCGACCATTACTTTTTTCAATATTGACATTGCCTCAGGAATATTCCTTTTAAAGTAAATGTTTTGTCCAAAAATCTGCGCAAAATTTTCCCCTTAATAGGGACATGGTTCAGTCGTCAAAATGTATACGCCGGTCGATTCTACAGGAAATACATAGATATATATATGTTGAAATCAAAAACGTTCTTTGGGAAAGGGAGAAAGCTTTATTGAGTAAAGTTTCGACGTCGGTTCCCCGTGTCGTCGTCAGACTAGAGTAAATGTGCTGAAAACAATTAAAATTTCAAACGTGCTACAAAATCAATACTCATTTGGTGCCTCAGCTAGTAAGCTGCCGTCGTATGTGTCAGTCCGTATTGATCGGCTTTCGTCTCTTCCAATTTTCTCTGAGATTCTTGTACGTGGCATCTAACTCGATATGCCTGTTGATGCATGACTCATCGGAATGCATGGCTTCAAGAAACTCTCGGCCTTTTTTAGATGGGCAAACTCCGACGATGCGAGTTTTGTCCCATGCGAAATTGTGCCCAGTATCAAGAGTGTGCATGGCCATTTGAGACAAGTGGTCTCGCCTCTTAACTGTAAGTTGATGTTCGTGGATGCGTGTAGAGGCACATTTTCCCATTTGGCCACAATATACGGCATCACAGGCTTCGCATGGGATCTTATAGACGATTTCTTTTTTATTGAGATAGCCAACCCTATCCTTAGAGTGTACAAGCTGGGTGCGTAAAGTAGTCGTCGGCTTGTGCGCCACTTTTATCTGGTGTTTCCTCAAGTGTCTTTCAACAATTTCAGACACATTCCTGATGTAAGGAAGGATTCGCCAAGTGTTTGCTTTGGGCGCTTGATTGGAACTATCTAGTTCCTTTGTTTTTATCTCTTGTTGTTTCATGCATCGACGTACGAAATCTCTCGGGTATCCGTTCTGGGAAAATAATTCAAATAGGTAGTTTAGTTCAACTTTGTAGTTCTCTTCATCAGAGCAATAAAGTTTTCTCCCTTTCCCAAAGAACGTTTTTGATTTCAATTTATATTTCTTGGGATGCCTGCGTTCCAATATATATGTATATACATACTTTTAACTCGGGTCAGGTTTACTGGCCCCCAGTCTATGAGCAAGTGCAATGATCTTTCCATTCCAAACTCTATGCTGAGACTTCGCCTAGGCGGAGTAATTAGCCACGCGGGGAGCGCACAGGTGAACACTTTTCCCAACACCCGGGTCAGCGCGTCAGATGGTCAGGCAATCATCACACCAACATCCAACGCACGTGATGAAATTGCAGCAATTAACGACGCGAATGTCGGTCATCACATCACGTGCAGCGATCCCTGATGAAGCGGGGAGCCATGAATATTCGTAGGTATGCAGTAGCATGGCTACTGCATCCTAACGCCAGGCTAATAAAGCTCTTGTCCCAGTGATCGTGTCTCCTTCTTCAAGGCTGCTACCTGGGACTCGTCTCTTCGCTTCTATCAGGTCGATTTTTCGACTACGCATTAGTCCCTCGCTATAACGCCTTTCGACTTTCGCCAACTTTATATACAAGCATAGCAAAGTACATCTTGCGGCTTTTGCTGGTTCGCGGATTTCAGTGGACAATAGGCCTTGCTATTTCTGGTTTGCCCAACTGACCTCATACAGGGGGCGTTATTGGCTATATTTTTGTTAAAGAAATTATTGGTGTAACGTCCTAAAAGCTGCATTACGTATTAAATGAAACTCCTAAATTATGTACGATACGTTTATTTATGTGCATAAACAGTACACTTCTACCGTTAGAACATACCGTACTAGCAGCATAGGTAGTAGCTAAAAACCCAGACACGCGTGTTTCTCCGATATTCTGCCGCTGCAAGGCACAGCTGCGAGGGATTCGGCTCACCCATGGGTCCCTCAGCGATCCCCATCTGTGCTTTCTTGCAGATACTCTAATTTAAAAATTCTTGTATGTTTACATACATAATTTTGTCGTAGTTTGTTTACTATCTAAGAAAATGTAAAAGGTTTATGCTGCATAAGCTGAAGAGGTGTTTGTAGGAATGTGAAAAGGCTTCTAATGATCTAAAACTTAAGAATAATCATCAAAACAAATGGTCTTTACTTTGAGGATTTTCAGTTTTCGCTAGAGGCGGTAAAGGAACACAGGCCCCGCGATCGAGGAAGGATCACTGTATTCCATCACCTCGACGGCTGTGGTTTCCATACCACAACAGCAGAGGCATTCATGAACATCGGGCATATTGAAATATTACAGTCGCCGGACGGGAAAATGTTGTAGTGATGTTTAATAACACTCTGGTTGCAGTTTTCTCGACCAGACGAAACTTTTTTCACAACCAAAAGAACTCTGTCCACTTTCTACTTGATACTGACCATTTTCTAGATTCGCTAGCCTAGTGGGAAGTCTCCGACAGGCATGCCACAGACATGCCGCATCGCTACTTCTATCTACAGCTTCCCACATACTGTGTCCAAAGTACTCAAAGTTCGAATTTGATGAATGTCTATAGCTCGCTTTTTCTCCTTGTCTGCGCCACTTTCTTTGGACTCCTTTTTCGCTCATTTGACGGCTTAATCATCAATTCAACCCTGGTGCGGAGTCCTGGAGGCCCCCACGGCACCGTTTTTTGTTTGAATTTGCAGTGATGGCGGGGTGCATTTTTGTCCGACGCACCTTCACCTCTCGGCTGATTTACTTG
Source organism: Spirometra erinaceieuropaei (assembly GCA_902702965.1). Classification (NCBI taxonomy): domain Eukaryota; kingdom Metazoa; phylum Platyhelminthes; class Cestoda; order Diphyllobothriidea; family Diphyllobothriidae; genus Spirometra; species Spirometra erinaceieuropaei. Next base: position 435,435 of record CACRXP010000286.1, read on the forward strand.
GAAAAAAGGTCAGAGGTAACTGCCTAAAAACCACTGATAAAAGGCAGTCCTCTCTACCTCACCCCTCGCCCATCGCCATCACTCTAGCACACGCTTTCTTGGTCATAGACGGTACAGCCAAAACCTGAACTCAATTCACCTTATCGGTGACGCAGATATAAATAAATGCATGAGCCTGTCAGTGTGGCTGTGTCCGCAAGTGTCGGAAACGATCAGCAGTTACCCTCTCCTTTTTCCTCTCACACGCATACACTTGACGGCTCGACCACTGATTTCCACGGCCTCCATCGTACGCTCCACAACAGGTCGGTTGCAGAGACGCTGGCTTGAGCGTGAGTTAGTGTATTGTGGTATTAGGCCTAAAGATCTGAAAGCGTCTACCATGCCAGGGTCAGCAAACCATGCTCCTCTCTGCCTGGTATGCGCTGACAGCTCTCTGACATCTGGTTCCCTGTCGTTAGATGCACCTGCACTCCCGCTGGGTACACAGGTGATGGCATGGCTGCCCAATCATTTTCGTGACTGTAGCCCCCTGCTGGGGTCTTGTTGTTGTTGTTGTTATTGTTGTGGTTGCTGTTATTGTTGTTGTTGTTGTTGTTGTTGTTGTTGTTGTTGTTGTTGCGAAAGGCCCTGGTCATTTGCTATGTGGACCAGGGAGTGTGGTGGCACGCCTAGGTGCGGCTCCGGCCGCGCCAGCCACCTGCGTCCTCACCCCACCTCCGGTCTTCTTGACTCCGTCTTGACATCGAGTCCAGGTGGGGAGGGGGACAGACAGAGTGCGACAGATGCAGCGCAAGTTTACTATCACTATGAACTAATTCACGCGCAAGTCACCGTGCCTGCTTCACCTTGCTGTGTAGCGCACTGTGGAGATCATCCAACAAATCGACGGTCGAACTGTCGGGCATATGGCATGGGGGTGGCCATTTAGCACAATGCAGGTCTGAACTGGGGTACATGACCTTGACCGTCCGCTTGTCGTACGTACGTGACGTGATGGCCTGACAGACCGGGCAGCATACGCTGCAATTTGCGGTTAACCAGTGCACACCGACGCACATGGACATCGAGGAAGAGATAAAGAATTTCCTCGTAATGCTTTAGTCACGTCTAAGTTGGGTTATTCTGAATTGAAGAGGAGACCTATTCTTTCAGTAAACACGATGGTACGCACCCCGTAGAGTATATGCGAGACGCGAGAGTCGGAAGCATACGGCCATCCTCCGCGTATCCTTCGTCAGAGTCGAGTGAGAATGCGAGTCAAGTGTAACAACTAGCCGGTCGCAAACTGGTTTCGCTGGGCATGGCCACTAAAGGCCAACCACGCAGTTTCTTGACTGATACGTTGCTGGCTGTGCATAGCTGTCCAAGCGGGACTATCTGTTTATTGATGTGGGCCGTTGCCTAGTGATGAGCGACCTGCAATTGAAAACGTTGCCGTTAAAGGTAAACGAGACTGGAATGACATATTTGTGTCGTCTGCCAGTCCTAACTGAGCCTCAGAACGGAAACACCCCTACTCTGTCATGCAATCAGAACAGATCGATAAATGTCACTTAAAATATTGATGATCGTGTGACCGATAGAAGGCGGGCTTGTAGTCCAAGTTTGACGCGTGTACTCGATGACCAACTGATCCAGGTTCAACTCACGGATCCGTCCACCTCAAGTTGGAGTTCGCCCTACTAACGACAGTCAGTTAGTCAGGAACGGTTAGCCTTACTTAAACAGTCCCCGTCAGTAGTATCTCGCCACTTCGGGAACTGCGGAATCTATTACTTTTAGGGTCCGTTAGCTCTCTTATGATACATGCTTCATTTTCACGTATGAAAACTGGTCAGGACTCATGAGGGATTTTTATAACGTCAGTTCTCACACTTTAAATGGACTGTTCACTGCTATGCCATCGATGACCGTTAACTGGGTACAAAAAGTCGATGAGAAAATCGATAACATTCGATCATGCAAAAAAGGTCCACCGGGGACGGCCGTTGATATTTCCGAAGAATGCTCCCATGTCATGGCAAGTACCATGAGTCGCGATTCTATTCGATGCCCATCGATATCGCAGGCCTGCTTTAACACTACCTTGTATTCGGAAGTGTGTTTAAGGTTTTTGGTCAGTACGTAAGCAGCGGGACACGAATCAGTGGACACTATAATCCTGCATATTAAGCAGTCTGGGGAGACTGACTGACTATTAGCCGTCATCAGCCAATCATACTGAACCCCGAAATGTGGAACATCTGGGGCTCTATACCGCGACCTTTTGGTTAGAAGTTCAACGCCTCTAACCACTGAACAACCGGGCCCGTTGTCCTGTCGGTTACGGTCGGGAATATACAATGGTAGAGGGACGCTCACCGATCGTTCCTACGGAACTCACTCGTCCCGTTGCGCCTTACGGGCTCTCTCTTTCCTCACCCGCCTGAGCCCAGTGTCAGGACATAGTCAAGAAGACCGACGGCGGGAGAGGACGCAGGTAGCCGGCACGGCAAAAAACCCGCACCTAGGCGTGCCACCACAACCCCCGGTCCAAAACAAGCACTTGGTCAGCATTTTAACCAGCAACAAAAAGGGTTCAAAGAGGGAAGGATGACACAAGTCACTGGGCAACCTTGCACATGACCTGTATACCCGGCGAGAGTGCAAGCACATTAGCCGGCAGGGGATCAGGTGTCAGATATTTCCTGAATAATTTCGAGACTGATCAGCCGTTGTATTCGCGTTTAGCGATTTCAGTCTACAAGGTGTATACTTTCTGCGTAAGGAAAATCATACATTCCTCTATGTCTTTAAGAAGATACCATGTAGAGTCCATAAGTTGGCAAAGTTGGGAGATCCATGTTAATTATTTGAAGAAGAAGAAGAAGAAGAAGAAGAAGAAGAAGAAGGGCTCACCGAAACAGGTTTACTAAGATGTTGATGTCTCGAAAAACTTGGTCGACTCTCAATTGTCAAGGCGTAAAATACGCTTAATCGACCATAAAGCCCAAGTGGCGTGTCACGCTGGTCGGCCAAATGAGCGGCAACATGAAGTCTGGAGGGCCATTCCCTACCTTAAGGGGTCTCTGAGACGGTCTCTCGATTGTTACAACCTGCCAGAGTAGGCATAATCCACCGACCTCAGGTAACAATTCGACGCCGTCTGATGCAACCTAAGGACCCATTGCCACCCGCCGAAACCTCAGCAGTTATCTACAAAGTAAATTACAATGAAGGCGACTGCAAGCGGGCGGAAATTGCAGACTTGCCTACAAGAGCACAAATCGACCACTCGGAGGTTAGACACAAACTCTCAGTCATTAACACACGTTGGAGAAACTGGGCATACTTTCGATCTCCAGCGAACTACCATCTTAGACCGGGGCAACACAAAAGCAGAACGGCTGCACCTCGAGGCGTGGTTCTCCGATGCCCACTCCATCAACAGGCATCTGGACCTTCCTGCAGCTTACAAAGTCCTACGTCATCACAATCGTTGAGCTCAGGACCAAACAGCCACACCGGGCTTAAGAAGGCCATACGGGGACAACCCGACGGCGAGTTTACTCGGTGAAGAAGAGAAACAGGAACCGCCAGACCGACCACCCGACACTGGTTCAATCACCTCCCCCGAATGAGTGGTGACTCACAATGCACGCAGACAAAAGGCCCGTCAATCGTCCCCCGAGAGGCTGAGGCAGCGAGGTGAGAGAAAAATCGATCAGCACGAGGCCGACCAACGTGACACGCCACTTGGGATTTCTGGTCGATTAAGAGCATTTTACGCTTTGACAACGGAGAGCCGACCAAGCTCTTTGAAACGTCGGCATCCAAATAAACATGTTCCGGTGAGAGCACTTTATTCTTCAAAGAGTTCTTAAAATTGTGCGATGGGCGAACTGGGGGGAAGCTGATGTAGAGCGTAGGGTTCAGTCGGGGGATCCCTCATAGATGATCCCAAATAGCCCTCCATATGCTGGGCATTCGTTCAATTCGTTAGAACTGAATGGATAATGGGGCCGCCTGTCAGTGCTTGTGAAGGTCCTAAATTGAACGAAAAGGTAAAATGTGACATCGATGTTTCGTAGCCTGAGTCCTGAACGTCCATCCCACGATAGACATAAGTGCTTTCAGTGCTGACTTTATTGCAGTCTGTTAGTCATAAATGTGGAGGGTAGCGAACTGGAAATTAACTTTTGAAATATGAGGATCATATCGACTGATACAAACTAACAAGTCATCTCGAATGTTGACAGGTTCTAAAAACTATAAGAATGTAGAGTTTAAACTACTGGCATCTTACGAGCGTTCATGAAGACAAAACTCCATACGACTGCTAGCTGTTGCTGAAGCAACACTGAGGCGTGTAAGAGAGTTTAAATTAATTTTAAAATCAATTAAAAAAATCAGACGTCCTTACTACTACCAGGTGCTCTGGCTTAATATCTTCTTAGAGGCATAGAGGAATATATGATTTCCCCTACGCAGAAGGTATACACCTCGTAGACTGAAATCTCTAAACGCTAATGCAACGACTGATCATGCTAGAAATTCTTCGGGAGTTAGGAAACTTCTGCAAAACCTAAACAGACACTTTGTTCGGGTATGAAGTGTGAAGAAAACGTGATTTTCTACCAAACCAATAAAGGAAAACATATTTTTTACATGCTTTCTATAGAATATATTTGAATTTATAAGACCATCGAAAATCATTGCAAACATTTTATGCTACATAAGTAATTAATTGCTATCGGTTGCGGTTTCTGCAGGTCTAAAAGCCCACATCCTGCCGGGTCAGAAATATTACTGGATTATGCCGCATGAAAATGAATACTACAATCCCACCTAAGTAATCCGTCCTAATCGAAAACGAATTTCAGATATTGGGCCAACATTTCATGAGAGCGGTCACTAGTTCCGTGCTCCGGTCCAAGAATGAATCCGTGATTGGGACCGGTTGAGAGATGCATCGATGGCATGCATCTTACATTTAAGCACATTCCTTTCTGTCTTTCGACAGCACGCCCCTTCCCTCTGTTTCTCGCTAAAACTCGCCCAGCAGGAATGTCATGTGCGGCTCCCTAAATAGACCAATTTTCCCGCCCTTAAAAACTTGTCTTTGGCGCCTCCACTTAATAATGCTTAACTCTGACTTCCAGCTGTGCAAAAAAACAGAAGGGCGCACCGACAACTTTGCAGATTCCGACCGCGCCTGCCCGGTGTCAAAAGGCTGTGCCCTGACGCAGGGCTGATCAGAGGAATGCAGTCGAGGCGCTACGGGCCGCCCCACTCACATTCCCTCCAGAACTGCCTTGCGTACATTTACTACGTGCTTTTTTCTGAGAAACGCCAAAGGGCGGTAGCACGAGCTGTCGGGACCGGAGACATTGTTATGGCCCTGCTCATAGCGCAATTTCTCTCTCTCTCCTCGCACGCCCAGAAAAACATGCACATTCCCCAGGAAGGGCGGGAGCAGGGGTGCGCGTGGTATGCGACCCTGGATGAGGATTATGTCGCGTGACAGTCAGTATTTCAACTCCACCTACGCAATCCTTTCTAATCAAAAAGGCATTTCAGAATTTCGGCCAACATTTCATGAGATCGGTCACTCACTGCAGCTATTGGCGTAGTTTGTTGACATTGATAATCTCGCTCTGCCTCAATTGTGATATGGAACTCGATTTTCAACCACACTCAGTGACCGATCTCATGAACTTTTGGCCGCAATTCTGAAAGACGTTCTCGCCTAGGAAAGATTAAGTTGGTGGGGTTATAATGTAAATTATCCTGCGGCATAATCGTATGCTATTTCGAACTCGTAAGGATGTTGGCTTTTGAATGCACTTCCTTATAACCTCCTACGTAAACCGCTCTCGGTAAAAAAGTGGCTACTCAAGTAGTATTCACTTTCACACTGGTTTTTGATGGCCTTGTATATATGCTTTCTCCTACTTAACCCTTCTTGCCCGAAGAACGGACATATTCGGATTTTAAATCATTTCTAATTATGAGATTTTTAAGACTGTTCAATGTAAATTGCATAGTACCGACAAAGACTAGGGAGACCGGAATGTCCGTTTCTGACTCCTTAGCCGTCATCGGCAATGCCCACTCATACAGAAATGTATACGTCCGTTTGTTAGTGCTCTTCATGAAGTGAGTAACCGATCTCGTGAAATGTCGGCCGTAATTCCAAAATGTGCTTTCGACTACGAGGGATTATTAACCGCATGATACTTCGGACTCGACAGGATGTTGGCTTTTGAATTCACTTCCTTGCAGACTCCTGTATAAGCGTCGCTTGGTAAAAAAAAGTGACAACTCAATTAATATGCATTTTCACATTGATTTTTAATGGCCTTACATATTCAAATATAGTTTATAGGAAACATACAGAAAGATATGCTTTTTCCTACTTCTTTGGTAGAAGATCACGCTGTCTTCACACCTCATGCCCGAAGAAGGGATGTTTTTCGGTTTTTCAAGAGTCTGCCAATTCTCGACTAATCTTGGGCTAGATCAGCCGCTGCATTCCAGGTTTACCGATTTCAGTCTACAGGGTGCATGCTTTCCGCGTAAGGAAAATCATATATTTCTCTGTGCCTCTAAGAAGATACCATATAGAGTTCATAGAATTTGTGGCGGATGAGGACCACGTCGTACATCTAATGAGGAGCATTGGCAAACGGAGAGGTACGATACTGTATGAATGGACATTGCACAGTTTTTTAAAATCTCATTATAAGACATATTTTTAATATAGAAAAGTACAATTTTTCCAGTACAAAATGCGAAGACAACTTGATTTGTTGCAAATTAGTGTAAAAAAGTTTCTCTCCATGCATGTTTTCCGAAAAAATATGTTTGAATTTGGAAGTTAATCGAAAAACGATACGAAAATTGCATGCTAGTTAGGTAGACACTTTTTACTGAGTGCGGTTCCTTCAGGATGTCGAAAAGGAGTGCATTGAAAAGCGACAACCTGCCGAACCCGAAATACTATAGGATCATGCCGCATGAAAATGAATTTTACGACCCCACCTAAGTAATCCTTCCTAATCGAAAACGCATTTCAAAATTATGGCCAAAATTTCATGAGATCGGTCACTCACTGTACAACATAGTCCGCATCCATTGGTATACCTAGGCGAGAGAGTGCGGCTCTTGAGTCTTGAAGGCGTAACTCCTGCATACTCGTCAGTAAGGCTTCTATTCGCAATTTTTTATATGTAATGCTGAAAAAATATCCTTTATTATCTTACCGGTTTTTTGAAAAAAACTGATGAAAATCGTGAAATTTGGCAAATAGAGAAATCCATGTATCCCAACACTACTATTCTCCACAGTTGAAATATTCCCGTCTAGGACGTTTTTAGAACAAAATTCCGACACTTATCCTGTGGTAATGCGACTGATTGAGGAAGTTTGTGGGATGATGGCATACGCAGGCGACGTTTTTCGCCAATTAATGAATTGAAATAAAGTAATCACCACTACCAGGGACGCAGTCGTGATACGCGGTTGTTGTGGCCGTCGTACAAGTAATAACGACTTTCCGATGAGCATGACTAGAGGCTGTAGTATCAACAGTTCCTAGAGGAAAATCGAAGCACTTGCTTCCCGGTATGAAGCTAAAAGTAATCAGAAAACAGAAATTTCGTGATGATAATTCAACTGTTACAGTAGGTGGGCTAGGTCATGACGTGTCAAAGGAAATTTCGAAATGCGTTTTCGTTTCGAAAAGATAAATTAAGTAGGATTGTAAAACTAATCATCATGCAGCATAATTCTATAATGATCCAGTTACATCAGGGTGTCGCCTTTCGAATGAACTTATTTTTGACTGCATGCAAGAGCCGTACTCTGCAAAAAATAATTACTTATGTAGTATGAATTTTTCTCATTGAGTTTCGATGCCCTCAAAACTTCAATTATATTTCATGGAAAGCATGTATAAAAAAATCATTCTTTTACTTCTTCGAATTTTACACTCAGAGGAGGGGCATAATTTGGTTTTCAAAAAGTTTCTAGCTTTGAGATTTGTTAATATTGCGAAATGACCGTTCATAAAATGCAATGCCTCAGCATTTATCAATGTGGCTTGTAAAGTTAACAATATGGCTCAAATGAATTGCTGAATTGTATGAAGCCCATATGGTCTCCTCTTAATACCGTAGAAAAATGCATGGGTTTCCGTATACGGAAAATATACGACTTGTAGTTTGGAAACCCTGAATGCAAGTTTAACAGCAGGTCAGAAATTAGAAAGGTTTTTAAAGCCGAATTATATCTTTCTTTCGAATACAGAATTGGAAGAAGACGCCATATTCGTCCGAATGAGTAAAAGAACGAATATTTGTATGCATGCTTTCCATGAAATATAATTGAATTTTCAAGGTCATCGAAAATCAATTAGAAAATTGCATGCAACTTAGGTAGTCGTTTTTTGCAGAGTATGGTCCATGCATGCAGTCGGAAATAAGTTCAGTCGAAAGCCAACGTCCTGCGGCAACTGGATCATTATATAATTATGTTACATGATGATTAGTTTTACAACCCTACTTAATTAATCTTCTCGAAACGAAAACGCATTTCGTAATTTCGGTTGACATTTCATGAGTTAGCCCATCTACTGTACTTGTGTCCCAGAGCACAGTGGACACAGGGACGACGACGACGACGACGACGACGACGACGACTTAAGCGTGGATAAGTTTGTGGTTGTAGTGGGCTTGCTCTGCACCTATCACACCATCCTGTGCCCTATGTCATGACAGAAACAAGAGGACTGAAGGCGGGATAAGGCGCAGGCGGCCGACAAATCCAAACAGTCTGCCTGCGCGCGCCACACAAGGGTGTTCCTCACAGATTGGGTCGGGTTTCCATAGAAACAGGGCAGGGGGCAACTGAGATTCCATCTGGTTGCGAGTGCAATAAGAATCACCTTAAGAAGGGGCCATTGCGACCTGACTCACTGTTCTGAGAAGACCGATCTACCTCTTCGGTTGTAAGCCTTTCAAGCCGCGACATTTGACGCATTATGCCAGATTGACA
>CACRXP010000286.1:448162-469931 GCA_902702965.1 Spirometra erinaceieuropaei
TCATTCGCTTCGCTGCACGTGTTTCGAGCGCTACTTGTGCTCTCCTTCCCTTCCTACTCCAGAGGGTGGCTAGGTTAGGTATGCTAACTAAAACTGTTTTAGTAAGCTAACCATATGGTATCATGGTAGGGGGCGCTCACCGATCGTTCTTACGGAACTCACTCGTTCCGTAGTGCCGTATGGGCTCTCTCTCGAGCCCAACCAGCAGCCGCACAGCGGCGCATGATATAGGCAGAACGGCATTACCGACAAAGACAAGGGAGGCTGGAATGGCCATTTCTGGCTTATTAGCCTTCGTCAGCCAGTCATACCTAACCCCCAAGTGTGGAACATCCGGGGCCCGATCTCGCGACCTGTTAGTTAGTTAGAAGTCCACTCCTCTAAGCACTGGGCCACGAGCGCATTGCCCTATCGGTGTCGACCGGGAATATACAATGGTGGGGGACGCTCGTCGATCGAGCCTCGGGTGTGTCACACCCTTCGGGGCTGTGTATGACTGACTGACGACGGCTAATAAGCCATAAATGGCCATTCCAGTCTCCCTTGTCTTTGTCGGTAATGCCATTCTGCACATGATATCAATCAAGTGGGGCTGCAGAACCAAACGTCGCCGAAAATTTACCTTCATATACACAAATGACTAGCTTACAGTTGTATCTTCCTTTCCTATTCAACTTTAATCGTCACTGACCAGCCTGTCATGTTCCTGTGACGTTTCTGTCAGCGTCATCAAGCGAAATCTCCTTTGCTTTAACCAGCCGCATATTGGAAGAAACAGAAACGGAAGGTTGGACACCATGTCCTTGATTCTATGCCAGATTGCACATGATACACATTTTTGGAGGATGTCTACCGGAAATGTATGCAAAAATAGTCTTTTAAGCGTTAATTTACCGTTTTATTTGGTAAGGTGCTTGTATGGACAAGCGTTATTTGCTCCTATCATCTGAGTCTCCTCATAGAACACTAATCTTCGCGTTTTCAATATTTCCATTTTTGGCCAGATGTGCTATGTAGCCGCACCTGAAGTAAACAAACCTTAGCCACCTGTAATATGGGACCGGTGGTAATAGGGGTTTTTACAAGCGGGGATGGGGAGCGCACAGGTGACGAGGTCAATTAGTAGTATGCAAAAGGAAGGCTTTTGGGAATGCGCGGCTGTACTTTGAGTGGTTGAGAAATAGTTGCCATAACCCATAAACCTAACCCCTAACTCTAATGCCTAACCGTAACCCCTAACCATAACCCTAAGCCCTAACCATAACCCCCTAACCCTAACCCCCAGCCCCAACCCCTCATCCTAACCCCCAACCCTAACCCCAACTTCAATAGTATTGTGTTTATCAGGTGGGGCTACATAACAACATCTTATCCAATTTTTCTTGAGAAAATTTTGCTTTTCTAATCAACGAAACAGTACTTTTAATGCTTACTTTGCGTTTTGATGTAGCTGGAGCTCGTTCATTATTAGCTTGGTATTCTGGTGAATGCGGTCGGACTGGTTTCAGATTAATTTGTAAGTTTCTGTTAATTTAGGCATATTTCGCGAGTTCGGTCACCAACAACCGTAGGTGTAGTTTGCCACGTTTATGCTTAAACGTCCCCAACATCATTGCGAAGAGAAACCGGTCGGATAGCGCGTACAGACACCATAAATTCGACAAAGCTGTCGCAGACTGCACCTACACATGTTTTGAGGATCCGTCAATGTTAGCGCTGTCCCTCCATGAGGACTACTCAGGTCCCTCGATAACGTGCTGACGTTTTAAATACACCACGCAACCGATGGGCTCAGAGAAACTGCGACTGTCTCATATGATGGATACGAGTGAGAATCTGAAAAGTCAGGCCAATAAACTTCCCGTTCCGGCGATCACATCTTCCTCGGAGCTGCTTCCTGGAGCTCGCCTTTTCGCCTCCCTATCGGCCAGAGTCAAAAACGTCGACATCTGAAGTAACAGTAAACAACTTGGCAGACAAGAGCGGACAAATTGTCGGGAACATGCGGACATGGAAATGCCAGCCTGATTTCGAACTTATGCGTGCTGCGTCGACAGTTCCGCCTCTACGACTGCCTCCCCCATCTTCTCAACTGTCTGCCTGTCAGCCTCTTTCGGGAATGTTTGAATAAAAAAACTCCCCCGAAGAAGACAAAAGAATCTCTCATAGACGGATTTGGCATTTGAAGTTGCACGGGCAGGAGTCTTTGGTAAGGTCAAAAGCCCTAACCAGGACTGACACTCGTTTTATGGATTTGCGTTGAACAGGCCGCTCATCGTTAATGTTCTACGCCTTCAAAACCTCTCCGTCGTAAGAGTTAAGTCAGAATTACCTACTGGCAGACCACTGCAGTCATTATGGGCCGTGTGGAGGCCGGTCTAGTTTACAGCTAACGGTGACTGAATATCCGAATTCAGTAGTATGAGAATCCTACAGTTTGCAGGCACCTAGATCTCACCTCTTACGATATCTCTGGTAGAAGTCTCCCTAGAGATCGGTTTTCCGAATGTTGAAACAAACGACTGTGGGCGTTAGACTGCTGTAAACTGCAAATACAGTAGATGTGTTAACTCATTATATGTTAACCTGACGTCTGAAATGTGTTTTGGACTCTAAAAGATTAATTATGCTGAAATGTTATGTCGATTACCATGCAGCGTAATCCTATGATAATTCAGTTACTTTGGGATGCCGGCTTTTGAATGAACTTCTCTCCAGCCACCTGCAAAAACTACACTCTGCAAAAATGACTACCCAAGTAGTATAATTTTTCTTGTTGATTTTCGATGCCCTTATAAATTCAAATGTCGAAAGTCGTGTGGTCGACAAGATAAAGATTCCCAATCAAAAGTCAGGGAAGACGGTTTGAGTTGGACAACCTTTACTGCCTGAGGAAATGCGTACACAAGGGCTCTGTAGGCAGTCGCCGCGAGCGCGCTCCAAGCCAGCTGTTGTCTGTGTCCGCCTTCGAGGTGTTGTGTTAGCGCGTGTGCGCCCTTCGTTGTCTCCGCGTCGCCAGCCAATCAGAGTGGGGACAGCGTTGATTGTCTTCGAGCACTCGCGCGGCCCAGCAGCGTATCGACATGGAGTGTGAGGCGGACAGGACGGCAGCATGACAAAGGCGGAGGGTGAGGCGACGCGAACTGCTACACAAACATATTTCATAGAAAAAAACGCATAAAAATATTTATCCTCTTACGCATTTAGTAGAGAATTAAGTCTCCTTCGAATGTTTTACTTGAAGGAAGGGTATAATACGATTCTAAAAACTTCTTCAGTTCCCGAATAATTGTGAACCTGGCCTGCCGCTAAGCTTTCGTTCAGGGTTTCAAAACCACAGGCTGTATATTTTCCGTGTACGGAAACTCATAGATTTTTATACGCCACTATGAGGCGACCATATGGAGTTCATAAAATTTAGCAGTGGATTTTAGCCATATTGTAAACTTTACAAGCAACACGGGTAAATGTAGAGCCACTGTGTCTCATGAACGGACATTTCTCGATCATAAAAATCTCATAATTAGAAACTGTTTGAAAACCGAATTACACCCTTTGTCCAAGTATAAAATTTAAAGCAGACGCAATTTCCTTCCATATGAATAACGGATATTTTTGCGCATTTTTTCTATGAAATATTATGGAATATTTAAGGGCATCGAAAATCAATGAGGAAAATGAATGCTTTATAAGTAGTCATTTTTTACAGAGCGTAATTTTGCTGGTGGTCAGAAAGAAGTTCGTTCAAAATCCGGCATCCCGAAGTAACTGAAATATCTTGGAATTATGCTGCATGGTGATTAATATTACAACTCTATTCAAGTAATCTTTTTGAATCGAAAATTCATTACAGAATATTGGCTAACGGTTTATGAGTTACCACATCTACCTTACTCTGGATCGTGATGGCCGCTTCTGGTCGTCAGTCAGTCCTACCTAGCGCATTAATCCTCATCGGTCGTCCGGCGTTATAAAGACTAACGCTCTACCGATCGCCCCCCTACCGAGGACACAACCAAGGTCGTGGTGTAATCTGTTCTCGAATGTTTAGTCTCACCCGGCCTGCCGTCAGAAAGTGGGTAACTTCCGCTAAGCTGGAGGTCAGTAATGCGTCCGTGTGTCCATCGGTCTTCGAGTGTTATTAAGTCTAACGTCCTCCATAGTTAATGTACCCAATCACATACCTAACAGGACAACGAACCCATGACTCCAGTGTTTAGGGCGCTGGACCTAATAGGGCTTAGTAGCCAAAAGTGTGTCAGTTCGGGCCTCAGGTGTCCCCAAACCTGGGTTCTAGTAGGGCTGGCTGACTATGGCCATTCCGACCCCCCCCCCCGTGCCCTTGTCGGCACAACCTTGCCTAATATCTGCTGAACGCCAAAATTTTTTATTGAGTAGGCTGAGTGGTGGAGTTCGAATTCATCGTCTAGACCAGGTCAACATACGGTATCTGGCCAATCTCGTGAAATACCAACCGAACTGCTGAAATGTGTTGTAGATCAGAAAGGATTAATGCGTGACCGATCTCATGAAATGTTGGCCAAAATTCTGGAATGCGTTCACGATTAGAAAGGATTATTCAAGTGGGGTTGTTCTACTGATTATCATGTAGGATAAGCCTATAACATTTCGGACTCGTCGGGACGTCGGCTTTTGAATGCACTCATTTTTGACCTCCTGTAAAAACCACACTCGGTGAAAAAGTGGCCACTTAAGTAGCATGCATTTTTCCTATTGATTTTCGATGGTCTTATAAATTCAAATGCGTTTTATGAAGAAAATGCACAAAAATAAGCTTTCTTTTGTTCATTTGGTAGGAAATTACATTGTCTTCATATGCTATCTCCGAAGAAATTGTATATTTTGGTTTGAAAGAAGTTTCTAATCATGAGATGTTTAAGACCGTGCGATGTCCATGCATGCAAGACCGCGCATGTCCGTTTACTGATGCTCCCCATGAAATGTGCAACACAGTCCGGATCCATTGCAAAATTTTATAAACTCTATGTGGTATCTTCTTAAAGGCACAGAGGAATATGTGATTTTCCCTACGCGGGAAGCATGCACCCTGTAGACTGAAATTGCTAAACGCTGATGCAATGACAGATCAGGCTGAATATTATTCGGGAATTGGGGAACTTTTTTAAAACCAAAATATACACTTTCTTCGGGTATAAAATATGAAGACAATGTAATTTCCTACCAAATGAGCAAAAGAAAGCGTATTTTTGTGCATATTTTCTGTAAAATATGTTTGAATCTATAGGACCATCGAAAATCAATAGGAACAACTCATGCTACTTAAGTAGTCATTTTTTTACCGAGTGTGGTTTATGCAGGAGGTCGAAAAGAAGTACATTCAAAAGCCGACATCCTGGCAAGTCCGAAATTGTGTAGGGTTATGGTTCATGATAATCAGTATAACGACCCCACTTAAGTAATCCTTCCCAATCGGGAACGCATGCCAGAATTTTGGCCAACATTTCATGAGATCGGTTACGCACTGTAGGTGGCCTTGCAATATTCCTTGTCATACAGCATAATCCCAATGTATTTCAGCCAAGCCGGGATGCCACCCTTTGAATGATTTTCTGTCTGGCCGCCCGTGAAAACTACGCTCGACAAACAATGTCCACTTATATAATGTAAATCCTTTCCATTTATTTTCGGTGCCCTGATAAAGTTAAGTATATTTTGTAGAAAACATGCCCAAAAGTATTCTTCCCCGCAGTTATCTGGTAGTAGATTGCATACCCTTATAAATTCAAATATATTTTATAAAAAAAATGTGTCCAAAAATACTCCTTCTTTATATTCCTTCTGGTGGCAAATTACGTCTTCTTCACATTTTGTACACAAAGGACAGAAATCTTTCGGTTTAAAAAATGTGCTTTAATGAGATTCTTAAGACCATGAAACACCCATCCATTCGGCATCATATCTGTCCATTTACCAATGCTGCTTAGGTTGTTGACAATATGATCCACATTTACTCCACGCTTTTATCAGCCTTATATGGCATCTCCCCAGATGCATTATTTTTCATATGCGTAAATTTTAAGGCATGCCGTTTTTGTAACCCTGATCAAAAGTGCAGTTGTAAGTCGGGTTGGTTTTTTAAAATCGAAAGATTAGAAAATTTACAAAAGATTCTATGTGAAACATCGTTTTCCCGGAATAAAGTTGAACAAGGCAAAGGCGGTGAAACATGCAGGATTTATTGAAGTCGTAAAATTTCGTGATCTCTTATTCAACTGCACACGGTCATTGCGTATTTATGAAGTAAATTGTCCAATCAGAGATGAAGCACGATAGGTAAATAAAACATACGCTGTTGGCCCGCGCCTTGCCGAGACCGCTGCAATACGGGGGGCGAAAACCGTATCTCCGTAGGCAGATAGATCACGTGATCAACCTCGCGCTGCCATTGTAGGGAACGATAATACTATAACCCCATTCCCCTCCCCCCGCATGACTGACTGCCGTCCTGCGTGTTTAATTTTAAACACGCCTGACAAATTTTCACCGTAATGTAAATTCGTTTGCTTACAGTACGTGACCCATCTCATGAAATCTGATAACGGAATCTGAAGGGAGAATTTCTGGACGCCTTTAACGTTGCGCATTTTGTTCGCTCACCCACATCCTTGAATGAAATGTCCTTTTCTTGTTCAGAAATTGTGTTTACGTAATTATATCAAGTAAATACCAGTCAATTTTAGCGAAAATAGACTTTGGAATATATTCGTCCTAGACTCGGGTTGCGCGTCTCAGCATGTCTTTCATTGAAAGGAAAGTAATTTGCCTCCGATAGTTTTAATAAACAGATTTAGCCGAACTTGAAAATTTGTTTTATGCCCGATGTTAACCATGGTGATCAACCTGCGAAAAAAAGGTTATTTTAGGAAAACCAGAGGTTTTACCAATTCCTAAATGTCAAATTAGTAGATCTGTTGGATTTGGTGCCCTAATGTGCAATAATAACGCAGATATGGAGTCCTTCGTTTAAATAGGCTTAAATTGTTTTGCCATTTTGAAAATGCTACCTGATGTCACATAGATGACCACCACGGAATGGTCATTTCCAGCTTTAAACATATGACACACTACTTTTCTAGTATTTTAGCTTCTGCGCACACTTTTTTTCAGAAATGGAACGAGCAAAACATTAATATTTTCAGCAAAATATCAATATTTATATGGGCGCTCGGCCGTGCATTCATAATAGAAGAATGGAACCTAAAAGCGAGCAGAAACAGTGGAAATGGCCTCAATGCATAGAGCAAGGCATATTCTTACTAGTGTTTAGGAACGTGAAAGAAACGACCAAAAGTGTTAAATTTTTACTTGGCCCCACCGTGAAAAAATGTACATTAAACAGAGACCCGTAAATGGAGTGTAGTAATAAAGCACTTCTTAAAGAGGTAACTTATGAAGAAAAGTTTTCTTATTGATCGAAGGCATATTCATTGCTGACTTTCTTTGTGGACAGCAATTTTTCACGAAAGTGAAGTTCGATGTTTGAATGAGTCTTCTCATGTGACCGAAACGACCACCATCGTGAAAGGGAGCGCCTGAACACTCACTAATTCGGTAAATGCCTTCGATACTAATCTCATTTTAAAGTTCTCAACAGATAGGTAATTCAGAATCTGTCTTTATGGACGATCAGGTGAAAACACTGAGAATCATGAAGTACTCAGCAATATTTCGAGGCCGATCTGAAACTCAGCGTAATCCAAAACGATGGAAAAGTATAAATTAATTTAACATAAGAAATGTTTTCTCTATAAACACAAAACAGTATGCTTACGATCACGCCTGTCAGTTCTATTTCAATTTATTAGGCACCGACCGGCCTTATAGCATGTCACCTAATGAAAACTTTTGATCCTACGACGTCCCCATCGGCGAAATCAAGCGAAATTCAGCTTCTCTTGTTAAACTCCATCTTATATAACTCAAAGGAGTCACTGATGACACGGATCCCTCGAAAACTGATTTGGAATCTACACGCAGAATGTAGGCAGTTGACAACGCGTCATATATGAAATCGAACTAATTAGTAAACAACATTTAGATGTAAACTTCACTAAAACACAGTTATTAGACGTTGTTTTGTGTCTTCTTTCATATTTATTACGTTTTTGATATGAGAATACATTCTATACATCTAACTCGAAGTTTGCTAAATAAAAGTCATTTCTGACGTTTTCGGGATATTGAGCCTATCAAAATAACTCGGCATTTCTTAACTACGCAACACTGCCTATGATACTTCTTTCATGTTTTTAATTTTTTTAAATTTATACTTAATTAACATAGACATTTGACTCATGAAATGGTGTCCGTTTGCGAGTGATTGGTAATCATTCGTAAATTTCGACACATTTCATGAGTTAGGTCACTAACTGTAGGTAACTTCCCTCCCCATTCCCCCTCGCCATGCGCACCCGTATATCAGACCAACAGGATACGTTTTATTTACCTATCGTGTTTCATCCCTCTAGGCCTATCTCTGATTGAACAGTTTAGAAGAAGAAGAAGAAGAAGAAGAAGAAGAAGAAGAAGTAGTAGTAGTAGTAGTAGTAGTAGTAGTAGTAGTAGTAGTAGTAGTAGTAGTAGTAGTAGTAGTAGTAGTAGTAGTAATAGTAGTAGTAGTAGTAGTAGTAGTAGTAGTAGTAGTAGTAGTAGTAGTAGTAGTAGTAGTAGTAGTAGTAGTAGTAGTAGTAGTAGTAGTAGAAAAAGAAGAAGAAGAAGAAGAAGAAGAAGAAGGAGAAGAAGAAGAAGAAGAAGAAGAAGAAGAAGAAGAAGCGATCGCTGGAACAAGGGCTTCATTCGCATGACGTTTCGGATTCTCACTTGAACCCATCATCAGAGACAGTGGCAGAAACGGGTTCTGAAACTCGCATCTTCACTTGAACGGTTTACCTTATAAATACGCAATGACCGTGTGCAGTTGAATAAGAGGTCACGGAATTTAATGATGTCAATATATCCTGCACGCTTTGTCGCCTTTGCCTTGTGTAAAGAAGTCATTTACCACCAAATTAGTACAAAACGTGCATTATAGCATGCTTATCATAAAACATAATTGAATTTACAAGGGGCTCCGCAAACAAAAAATGAAAATCCATGCCACTTAATTAGTGATTTTTCCGAATGGACTTTGCGAGCGGTTGAGAAGGAGCTCATTCCAAAGCCGGCATCTCGGATTGACTGAAAGATCTCCGGATCTTACTGTATAATAATTAATAAGTGATCCTTTCTAATTCAAAACGCGTTTCAGAATTTCGGTTAGCATAGCCGGGAAAGGAGAAATGATCGCTGGAACAAGTGCCTGACGTTTCGGACTCTCCCTCGAATCCATCATCAGAGACAGAGTTATTTAAGGGAAGTGGATTGCTCAGATGTTGCAATATTTATAGGATGTATTTGCTAAGCCGCTTCACCCCTAGCACTTTTTCCAGCCATCATGTCTCCTTCTCCGCGGCTAATTCCCGAAACTCGCCTCTTTGCTTCCATTAGCAAATTCGGTTAGCATTTCATGGGATAGACCAGGTGCTGTAACCATCTTACTTGTCAACACACTCAACTTCGCCACTGGTCGCTTATTTCCTTGGAAGAGATCGATTTCTGCCGAATTATAATAAGAACAAAGTCCGGCCTCCATCTCTGTTCCTCCCACCGTGTTTCACCGGCAGTTCGACCTTCGTGACCGACGATGTCCACTGTGTGCTCAACAGCGGGGTGTGAGCAGGCACGATGACTTATGCGTGACCTAGTTTATAGTGGGAGTAGACTTTCACAGCACCTACCGCACTCTCTCCTCCCCCCCCCCACCTGGGCACGGCGTCATGATAAAGTCGAGAAGGCCGGAGGCGAGAAAGGTCGCACTTGACTGGCCCGGCGAAAGCCCCCACCTAGGCGTACCACCACACCCCCTGGTCTACAACAAACACTTGACCAGGATTTTAGTCAACAGCAACAACAAGGAAGGGGGCGCCAAGGGTCCCAGTTGGCGCGACGTGAGCCGACACCTAGGCCTGCCACCGCACCCTGAATGCTGGCATTAGTTATGGGTGCCCATTCCCGATAATGCCTGCCGAACCCCGGCCTAGCCCACCCCCCCTTCTCCTCCCCCCCTGCTGATCCAGCGCATCTACCGCGTGGCACAGTTTAGGGGCAAAGTGTGCATCGTGCTTATACGAGAACAGCCTCTCCAAACGGTGCCCTACGTATGCAGTTTCGCAGACGTGACAGTAATTTTCCAGACTGGGGACGGGAAGCACATATTCAGCGCCCTGAGCGGCCGCCTTTCGGCCTTCCACACTAGCTTTGGACCGTTTTTCTGCTGCTTTTGACACGCCCGATAATGGTCGCCAATGCGAGTTCGAAAACACAGGCGAGTAAACGCCCACCTCCAGTCCGTCCCCTGCCCTCCCCGAAAACCCCAAAAAGTCGCCTCTATGTGTACTGCTGATTACTGGATAGGTCGGAATCGTCAAAAAAAAACCCCGGTGCCTGTTTTTGATTCCTGTTCTATGTAAGGAGTGTTTCTTGCCTGCATCATCCACTGAAATTGCGGACACTAAACAACTTTACAGCTGGATTGTTTACTTAAGGGCTGTTGGCATCTGTCCCCCAAAATCGATTTCCGTATTGATTCCTAACCATTTCTTCCCAAAAAGGGGACATTTTCAGCTGAAGATGTCTCACAGGCGTTAACGGCAAAGATTGTGAGTACCGGAATGACCATTTCAGACCAGTTTTCCGTCATCAGTCAATGATACTCCAACCTCACACGGGCTGGTCTGAAAGGTAGGCTTTTTGCTTAGTTTTCCCCGTTCTTTCCTCCAGGGCTCTGCCTATTCGATTCAAATGCACTCCACAACGGTTAAAAAGAGAAGATAATCAGTAATCGGACGTTACTGTAGCTATGCTGTCAGAAAGAACGAAACAACACACATACAAAGGTAGCTTGGCCGTCGTAAGCGACTTCGTAGACCACGCAAAGGAAGAAGCGCTGGTGGCCTGTGCGTGAGTAACGCGAACGTAATGGCCAGCAAATCTAAATGGCCGTCTACGCGTGCTGCGCACACGACCTGATGAGGTAGGCTTTTAACAGGGCGGCTCGGATCTCCCATAGGTGGGAGTGCTATAACACAGGCACACACACACACACTTGGCATGTCGGAATAAGCGATGTTTTAACGTTTTTCGGTCAGGTTAGCAAATCACTATGCGCTAGGCGGGGATTAATCCTTGTGGGAAGTGAGTGGACACTTGCGTTGAACGTCCGGGCAAACAGGCTCAAAGGTGTCCTATCCAACAGTGGCATGATGGCCCTTTGTCGTTTTGCCTACCGACTCACTCGGGATTGTAGGACTGTAACAAAGTCCGGCGATCGGTGCCGTGGGTCGCCAACAGTCTGCACCCCAGTCCAGCCCCCACCACCTACCAACGTTTGAAAAGTTCTTTTAAAAGGAGAAATGCCTGCCACCCCGATGTCCAACCAGTCACTTGAAATAAGCCTGCGGAAGGAGAATTTGTTTGGTTTACAGAGCTCTGTGGTCTTTTTAAAAAACTCACACAAAACAATGATACATAAGTCTCGCAGGCAGCCTGTTTCTACTGCCAGGCCTGGTGCACATTGTTTTACTTAACAATGGTTGCCCAGGAGAGTAAAGGAGAGGGAAATTCTGAAGTGGCAAACGATGTAAAAGTCCTTTTAGGCTGAACCTCGAAGGTACTTCGTGTCTCTGTTTGTCTGCCTATACATATATGGCAAAAGTATTATATCCTACTCCTGACATCGGTACTAACTAAAGGATCAGACACGTGTTCCGCCGACATTCTGTCGCTGCGTGACACAGCTGTGAGGGGTTCAGCTCCTCAATGGGTTCCCCAGCGCTCATATTCGGTTTCCGGTATATGAACCCCGGAGAATAATCAAGCGAATAATTTCAGAAAGTATTCAGTGTAGGACATGGAGTTAAGTCTCCAGGGCATGACTTTCTAGGGTCAGACCCAAAATTTAAGCGAAAGTCCGTGTCAAAGACAATAAACTACTGTGAAATAACCACGCAGTGCGGTATAGTACGTTTCCCATACGCATTTCATACTACTTGTAGTATTGCTGGTTTGTATAATGGACATTACGTGGTTATTCCAAATAGTTTATTGTCTCCGACTCGAATGTGCATTGAAATTTCGGATCTAACCCTAAACGTCATGCCCCAGAGACTTAACTCCATGTCCTGCACAGAATAATTTCTGAAGTTATTCGCTAGGTACATATATATAATGGTAGAGGGGCGCTCACCGGTCGTTTTACGGAACTCGCTTGTCCCGTCGTGCCTTGCGGGCTCTCTCTCGAGCCCAACCAGCAGCCACACAGCGGCGCATGATAAAGATAGAATGTTATTACCGGCAAAGACAAGGCAGACTGGAATGGCCACTTCTGGCTTGTTATCCGTCTTCATTCAGTCACACCCGACATACAGGTGTTGACCACCTGGGGCTCGAACTCGCGGCCTGCTAGTTAGAAGTCCAACGCTTCTAACCGTCTTGCCTTTGTCGATAATAACACTCTGTCTGCATTATGCGCCACTGTATGGCTGCTGGTTGGACTCGAGAGAGAGAGCCTGTAAGGCACAACGCAACTAGTAAGTTCCGTATGAACGACCAGTGAGCGCCCCTCTACCATTGTACATTCCCGATCGAAGCCGACAGGATAAAAAGCCCGTAGCTCAGTGGTCAGAGGCATTTGACTTCCAACTAGCATGTCGCGATTTCGAGCCCCAGTTGTTCCACACTTCGGGGTTGGAAATGACTAGCTGACGACGGCTAATAAGCCAGAAATGGCCATTCCAGTCTCCCTTGTCTTTGTCGGTTATGACATTCTGCAGACATATATATATGTCCATGCGAGCCTTTATACCAACGATTTTACTCCAAGGGTGCATATTGTGCTCTGGCGAAATCTATGGTGAACTTGGGCGTTTATGTGTCGGAAACCACATAGGGCGGTCGGTGACAGCCACCGAGGGGTCGAACTCCTTGTAGTCGCGTCGTCCTGCAGTAGAAACATCAGAGAACCAAATTTCTGAGTTTTGGGATGTATGGTACGAACCATTGTCACGTGAACTCATACCACAAAAAGTACTACTGGTTCGTAAATAGGCATTACGCGGTAATCCAGTCCAGTGTATCTGTGAGAAGTATAGGTATGCACCTTTGAATCCCGATGAAGTTGTCGTCTTTGACTGACATTTTCACCGACCTTGGACACTTAACTCCATATCCTAGACCTATAAATCTCTGATATTTGTACCACTCTCTCCTCCTTCCCCGCCGTGTCAAGACAAATTCAAGAGGACCGGAGATGGGAGAGTCCGCAGATAGTTGGCGCGACGAGAACCCGCACCTAGGCGTGCCATCAAACCCTCTGGCTCATGAAAAACGCTTGATGAGGATTACCGGTAACAACAGGGATCCCATTTGGTGCGAAGTGGACCTGTATCTGGACGTGCGCGTTCTCAATAACGCCCGACAGACCCCGACTCAGCTTCTGTATTGGCCCAACTTATATGCCTCATGGTCCACTTTGGGGGAGGGCATCCAGTCTACACACAAGTATACAGACGGTGGGCTAACTCGGGAAATGTCAACCGAAATTCCGAAATGCGTTTTCGTTTTGAAATTATTAATTAAGTGGAGTTTTAGAGCTAATCATCATTCAGCATAATTCTATGATAATTCAGTTACCCCAGAATGCCGGCCTTCGAATGTACTTCTTTCCGGCAGCATGCAAAAGCTATACTCTGTAAAAGATCACTACTTATTTAGCATCCATTTTCGATGCCCTTAAAAACGCAATTAAATTTCATGGAAAACACGCATAAAAACATTCATTTTTTGCTCATTCGATAGAAAAGTACGTCTTCTGTCAATTTTAATCTCAAAAGAAGGGTATAATTTGGTTTTCAAAAACTTTTCCAATTCCCGAATAATTTTGAACCCAACCTGCCGCTACATTCGCATTAAGGGTTTCCAAACCACAAGTCATATATTTTCCGCGTACGGAAAACCATACGTTTCACGACGGTGTTAAGTGGACACCATATGGGATTCATACAATTCAGCAGTGGATTTGGGTCATGTCGTTAACTTTACGAGCCATATTGGTAAATGCAGAGACATGATGTTTTTTGAACGGCCATTTCACGGTATTAGAAAATCTCACAATTGGAAACTTTTTTAAAACCGAATTATACCCTTCCTTCGAGTATAAAATTGGAAGAGGACGTCATTTTCTACCGAACGAGTAAAAGAATGGATATTGTTATGCATGTTCTCCATGAGATATAATTGAATTTTTAAGGGCATCGAAAATCAATGAGAAAGATTCATGCTACTTCAGTAGTCATTTTTTTACAGAGTATAGCTTTTACGTGCTGCCGTGAAGAAGTTCGTTCGAAAGCCAGCATCCTGGGGTAGCTGAAACATTATAGAATTATGTTGCAGGCTGACTAGTCTTACAACCCTACTTAATTAATCTTTTCGAAACGAAAACGCATTTCGGAATTTCGGTCGACATTTCATGAGTTAGCCCACCTACGGTAAGCCTATACAACGGTTTTTATGCAGCAGTCCTAACGTAGATGCTAGTTGGAAGTCATGACACCTGTTTCGATGGTGCCTTCACCGCTGCACTGCACAAATGCAAAGGACTCGGCTTCTCACTGAGTCCCTCAGCGTTTTCTATGAGGCCCGTGATATATGAGCCCCAGCGAAGTGCGAACCTATTTAACTTCGCAAATAATTCAAGGAAGGACCTGATGCGTCATGACACAGGAATAAGAACCTTCCTTGCGTTAATTTCCTGAGGGATTGGAGTTAGTGCTGAGAGCGATGTTGGCGTTAAGATCGGCGTTAGGTTCGAGGTTTTGATTAGGATCCAGACATGCGGGTATTTGACCTTCCTGGGGGGGAGTTCCGATGTCCATGTGTTATCCTTGGCACTAAGTATCCAGGACATGGCTTTTATGGTCAGCTAGGAAATCTTGATAGACATCTGGATCGGATGCAGTCAACTTCTTCCATGCAGCCGCATAAGGCGCATTCTGCTAGCAACCAATACTACTAGGAGTATTAACAGGAATATATTTGTCGAGTTTGTGTTTTTTAGTCAGGACGCCTTCGAAGTGTACGCAAAAGCCGCCTATTTCAAAGCGTACGGGTTGCGTCTGAGGTTTTTGCAAGCAACAAAATCTCATCTCTTCAGGTACATAATTATCTTTTAAATGCGCATTAGAAATTGTAGAAACTCATCACACACTTCATCTCTTAAGTATGACCTAGTTTATACAGGTAGTGCAAATCACGTCATTTAAACAGCAGATTATTCGTGAGTATCGTTATCAGTAGTTACTGGAATAATATCACGTTTAAAGCCGGTAGGCTACGTTCTAGAAATTGGCTGGGGCGTATATCCTCCGCCAGTCAAATTCATCCAAAGTAACAGTCAAACATGACCCGCCAATATTAACTAATCTGATAATTTCACCTTTAAATGAAATCTCTGGGCAGGAAGCTCTGCATCCACCGTGCCGCGTTCACATCCGAAATTCTGTTAGAAGTAGTGGTGGTAGTAGTAGTAGTAGTAGTAGTAGTAGTAGTAGTAGTAGTAGTAGTAGTAGCAGTAGTAGTAGTAGTAGTAGTAGTAGTAGTAGTAGTAGTAGTAGTAGTAGTAGTAGTAGTAGTAGTAGTAGTAGTAGTAGTAGTAGTAGTAGTAGTAGTAGTAGTAGTAGTAGTAGTAGTAGTAGTAGTAGTAGTAGTAGTAGTAGTAGTAGTAGCAAGAGTCCTGAGGGCAGGAACCAGTTTCGCCTCACTCCTAATACCGAGAAGTATTCATTATTTCAATCAGAATCACTGCGCATATATCTACAAGCTTAAAAATGTGTTTTGGGGATTCTCTGATGCTGCAGGACGCCTCTGCGAGTTCCCCCTCCTCCTCCCCCCCCCCGCCCCAGGCTTCTCCTTTTAGTTTTCTGGATTTTATAGAAGTTTTAACTCGGCGTTTTCGATTCGGCCGCGTGCGAAAATGGGCTAAAGTCCTTGAGGCAACTGAAGCTGATCTGGCGAGCAACGATATGCTGGAAATAAGGGCGCATTTCCAAGGACATGTGACTAAATAGCATATGGGTCTTAAGGTTTGTTTATGTCTGTTATGCCATGGTTCAACAAGTCATGACCCTCGCGGCCTGGTGTGCGCTGGCAGTTCTCTGGCACCTGGTTTCCTGCCGCTAGATGAGCCTGCGCTCCCGCTGGGCATACAGGCCGGGTCATACAGGTCATTCTCATCTTTCTGACCCGTTGTGGTGCTGTTGTTGCTGGTTAATATCCTGGTCAAGTGTTTGTTGTGAACCAGGAGTTATGGAGTGGAGCGCCTAGGTGCGGGTCCGGCCATGCCAGCCACCTGCGCCCACTCCCGCCTCCGCTCTCCTTGACTATATCTTGACACCGGACTCAGGTGAGCAGGAGGAGGCAGTGCGTTAGATGCTACGCAAGTCTACTCTCATGATCAACTGATTCACGCACAAACCATCGTGCCTGCTCTCACCCTGTTGCGGAGCACACGTTGGCCATCGTCGGTTGTGGCGGTCGAACTGTCTGCATGGTGGACGTTAACAATTTTTTTGTAATTCGCCTTGGGTCGACTGCCGAAGCTTCATGTCCTTCCACACGCTCTTGTCCTGGTCCGGTGCGGTCACTTTAAGGTCCTGCGAAATGTCCACCAAACCACCGGACAGCTGAAATCGGTCTCTCTCGCTCTCGCAAACTGCCCCCCCCCCGCCGACCCACCCCCGTTCCCGCAACCTTTGCGTCCCAATTCGGCGTTCGGGAATGTCGAGGCAACCTCTCGAGGAGAGAGAGCGCATGCGCAGGAAGTTATCAGGCAGTCTGGAATGTTGGTTTTAGTTTTCTCCTTGCTTCCTGTCTGCCGAGCAGGGAGCTATGCCCAACCAGCTAATTATTCCATCATCGACACTTTTTCACTTTAAGCCAGCTAACCAGACACCAATACTACTTTGCAATTTCTCCTCTAGAGGCTTTTTTACCAGAGTAGGCAGCGGCAAAGGTGAATTCTCTTTTTGCAAAAAAAAGACGGCCGGCGTATTGACTGGCGTGACGGCGTGGAATGCTTGTGCCATTGAGAGGCTCACAAACCGGACTGCCTCTCCGTGGGCACAAATGCTCGGCTTTCGAATGAATGTGACACAGCTACTTCTTACGGTTTCTTATTGTTCGTCAACGTGGTAAACTTATATGCGCAGAGCGTTCACGTGGACGTGGGGAACTCACCTTCCTCTTGCGTTTCATCTGGCGCTCCCACTGTTCATACTTCTTTTGCAGGGCTGTGGAGAAAGTGGAAAAATAAACGTACGGGTAAAAAATGCAGTAATGTACTTTAGTCACAGTCCAAACATTTACAGACCCGCAACAAAATCAATCTTTGGAGCTAAAATGAAAAAAATGGATAAGACTGCTAAGGCTGCGCGCTTACCATTAGTCAGGCGCTGAGGAAAATCGATAAGATCGACTGGCAATCGATCGCCCGTCCACTATTCACTTAGAGCAAATTTCCATGGCTAGCTCGGTCAATTTCAATTTGTAATTACTAGTGCGGCTTTCAGTGGGGCAGGAGTTGCTTTTCACACTAGCCCTCTTTAATTCACCACCTAAAATTCGACTTCTTAGGCTCGAGATTTGACACAGCTGTTCACTGGCAAACAATTTTCACAAAAGACTTCAGCAAACGTGTGAATAATTTAAAAGTTGCTTGTAAAGTATTCCTTAGAGATTTATTTGTGCTTAGTGACCTGTGTGAAAGTCATCTTCTCTGTCCAAGTGGGCTGTCTGTGTGTGTTTTTAACATTCGCCGATTTAGCCTGCCAAACAATACATACGACTGCCAGCCTTCTTACGCCGTACGAACTGGAAACAATGCGAAAAGCATCCCCCAGTAAAGATCATCTGAGTTGCTTTATTTGTGACGTTCGGATTTGTAAGGATGCGGTTCAACCAAACATTTAACCTAATGGTTTTCATTACATGCAATTTACAGGGATTTCTTTAACCTGGCATCTGTCCATGAATTTAAAAGGACCCATATATGGTGGTGGCGGTGTTGGTGTTGGTGGTGGTGGTGGTGGTGGTGGTGGTGGTGGTGGTGGTGGTGGTGGTCTCGTATTCGCTCTTTTAGACAAACCCAAAGCTGTAGCTGACCGTGTCTGTAACGGCTACAAGGAAGCAAGCTGAAACATAAAGCCACCACGTTGCCATTTCGAGGGGATTTACATCCCAAACCTACATTTATTTCAGCAATTCCGCGGCGTTAAGTCTCAATGAAATGAGTTTATTTCCTCTAATGGCTAATATGTCACCGTTAGTAGGAGCTCTCCATATCCGAAATCCATCCTCTCATAAGGGCTGCCATGCGGATCTTCGGTTGGGCGTACGATCAATGTGTACACGGACCAGTGAACTTAGCCCTTCGAGGATACACCGTCGGTTATGACCCTATAGCCGTCCGCCAAAAGGGCACAAAACACCTTATCGTCTTAGGATCGTCCAGCCTTTCCGTTTCCGGCCTTCAGTCAGTTATCAGGCACGCTTCCAAGACCCCTTACAATGCGTGCGCATGTTGGTCAGATTGCAGACATCCGCCTCAGACAGTGCGGGTTGGCGAGCAGATGACGGAGACCTTCCATCAGACAGAATTACAGTATGTTTTCTGAGTCCCATTTACACTTTTACGTATGGCTTTGTGGAGCCACGCTGTTTTGGTACAGAGCAGGCGTCAAAACGCTCAAACTTCTGACAATGACTGATAAGAATGGCTTTCAGAGTGTAGAGATAACTGATGAGTCCCTGAGCAATGGATTAGTGCTTCCAAGTCAATGGCTGCCTGAGATTATGCTCTTTTTTCGGTTTATGTCCTCTCATCCACCATTATCAGTCGTAGTCAGGAATCAGCTGCTTAGTCAGTTTGCGTATCTAAATTCATTCCCATGCCGCAGGAGGAAATTGAATTAATTTCAACTTATGCTATCACACCCTGGGAAAACGCGTTTTTAAAGGGTACTAGTACTAGTACTTTAATGTTTCATAGAGTTGAGGTGCTCGAATTCTGAGTTTATCCTCAAGGATATCAGCAGATCACGGCGCCTTAACGAACCCAGGCTGCATTATGTTCCGGTCAGCACTTGTCTCTGTACGACAGTTCGACCGTCGGTTTCGACGATGTCCGCCGTGTGCTCCACAACAGGGTGCGGGCACGGACGGTGACTTGCGCGTGAATTAGTTTATAGTGACGGTAGACTTGCGCGGCATCTACCGCACTTGCTCCTCCCCAACTCGGGCTCCGTGTCAAGATGCTGTCAAGAAGATCGGAGGTGGAAGGTGGATGTCAACGCACTGGACACTCAGACTGAGCCTAGAGTGCATGCCACACCGACACCTCCACCGCCGTTTCCGACGGCGTCCACCGTTTGCCCACAACAGAGTGGGTGCCGGCACTTCGACTTTCGCGTGAATTAGATTGTAATGACACATTGGCAATCTTTTGTATCGAACACCGAGTAGTATGTGGCTTTGCGTAGAAAAAACGGCACTACTGCGGTTGGCGAGCTGAATATACACGTCAACCGGAAGATCTGCTCTCTTTTCCAATTTTTTATTTAACGAACCACCGCTTCATCTCCACCAAATCTCACAAAGTTGGCCCCCTTCAGCTATTACAAGGATCCAGTAAAGGCGAACTGTTTCGTCACCGGCAGACGAAACAGCCCAGAACTATCCTCGCACCCCAAAAGTATTATTTAAAGAAGGAGAACGCTGATAGCCCAATTATGAAAACATTTAAGCTCATTCCTTTCCAATGAAATGTCTTCATGAAGTGTTGCGGTCGTACGATGGTTTCTCGACCGTCTAGATTTCAGTATGAATGCTTCTTTTAAAGGCACTAACACTGGTTCATCGGAAAGTTTTGCTTTCGTCAAACCATGAAAAGTTTATATCATCTGTCAGGTGGGAGCGGTATTGACGATTAAGGTAGCGTTGAGCAGTCGGTCTTTGGGCCTTATAAGAAACAGGTATTTACTGGACTTTTATCCCGGCCTACTAGTGATTTGTTCTCAAAAGTCCAGTCGTTGAGATGGCGCTTGCCAACAAATGGCCCTTTAACTTTCAGACTATTTGACTAGCTCCTTATACAGTAGGTTGGCTAATTCATTAAATCTCAACAGAAATTCCGAAGGCATTTTCGTTTCGAAAAGATTAATTAATTAGGGTTGTGAAACCGATCATCGTACAGCATAATTCGATAATAATTCAGTTACCCTCGGACGCCGGCTTTCGAGCAAACTTCGTTCCGGCTGCATCTAAAAACCATACTCCGTAAAAAATGACTACTTAAGCAGTATGTATTTTTTCATTGATTTTCGATGCCTTTAAAGATTCGATTAAATTTCATGGAAAACATGCATAAAAGTATTCATTCTTTTGCTCGTTCAGTAGAAAATTACGTCTTCTTTCAATTTTACACTTGAAGGAAAGGTAAAATTTGCAAATTTAACAATGTGACTCAAATCTACTGCTTAATTTTATGAACCCCATGTGGTTTCCTCTTAATACCGTAGAGAACTGTATGGTTTTCTGTACGCAGAAATTATACGGCTTGTAGTTTGGGAACCCTGAATGCGAGTGTAACGGCTGGTCGGGTTCAAAATTACTCGGGAATTGGGGAACTTTTTATAAAACCGAATTATGCCCTTCCTTCGAGCATAAAATTGAAAGAAGACGTAATTTTCTACTGAACGAGCAAAAGAATGAATACTTTTATGCATGTTTTCCACGAAGTATAATCAAATCTTTAAAGGCATCGAAAATCAATAAAAAAATGCATCCTGCTTGAGTAGCCATTCTTACGAGTATGGTTTTTAGATGCAGCCGGAATGCAGTTTGTTCGAACGCCGGCGTCTGGGGGTAACTGAATTATTATCGGATTCTGTTGTATGATGACTGGTTTAACAACCCTAATTAACTAATCTCTTCGAAACGAAAACGCTTTTCGGAATTTCTTTTGGGATTTCATGAGTTAGCCCACTTACTGTATGTGCACCTTTATCCTTCGGCCTCTGTCGAAACGGCATAAACCCCCCAATGGACTACCCTTATACTCCTACTTTGCTAATTTGGCAGACGCTAATACTGCCATCTGCAATATGACTTAGCGCATCCTATCGACTCCCCATAGTAACAGCCTAGTTCTTCGTCCTATGAACGCCTTATTCTTTTATTTTGTGACTTCCCTCGCACAAGTCTGTGTCGCCGTGTGCTTCCGGGCTTCGAAGGCCTTGTTTCCTTCAGTCCTCGAGCTGACGTTCTTCTTGATCACATTCTAGTTAATTACTCTGGCTTGTTTTATGCCTAAAACATAAGCCCCACTGTCTGGCTCAGATCCTTCCATCGTACTGGTTCTTTCAAGAATCTAATTCATGTCTTGGCGAGCAGCGACAGCTAAGTCTAGGCAACAAATTGCGCCTTACGACGCTTCACGACGCTTCCCCCAGAAACATTACTCTGTTTCAGAGTGCTGCAATTAGTGCTGTCTCCCCTCCCCTCCCACCCCAACTACCCTGCTGCATTACAAAATTAAATGTTTTCACATCTGAGGCAACTGTTGCGGTCAGACCTGACG
>CACRXP010000286.1:521531-531754 GCA_902702965.1 Spirometra erinaceieuropaei
TACAAGATTGTCCCCTACGACTAAAGAAATGCGCACACAATGCTAAAAACTTCAGGATGCTTGATATACGCCGCTGCGGTGAATCGACCGCCATCACATTGGAGAGCAACTTAATATCATTGGGACGAAAGAAACGTGCTAACAGAGATGAAGACCTATCGGTAAAGTTCATGGCCCTGCAGACCGTACAATCCCAGGAAACTGAACAAACGTTATTACACAACCTCTCGTCGAAACATCTTACTGTGGTCCAAACAAAAGTTCTACAACGTGGATCCGATTTTAAGACAACTGACGCCGACCCGGTCACTTTCATTGCTTCTTTCGAATCGGTGCTACGTCAAACCGGCACCACAGACGAGGCTAAAGACCTCCTTCGACATCAAATCTCCTCACTTCTTATGTCGCACTGAAAAACCCATTCGCCGCTAAGAAATGAAGAGAAGGCCTTAAGGGGGTTAAAAGCGAACACCGAAGTAGTTATTCTGCCTGCTGACAAAGACCGGTCAACCATTATCCTTGACAAGGTAGATTACCGAAACAAAGTCCTCATGCTCCTCAACGACCGGGAGTCCTACAAAATCAGCGACGCCGCCAGTACCTACTGGCGAAGGTTAGCAGAATTCTGGTTCGACCAAAGAAGGAAAAAGTCATCACCGTCAGAGACTGGTGTATGGCAAAGCCCACAGAAACACCGATGGCGAGATTCTACGGTCTTCCAAAGGTACACAAGCCAGATGCTCCCCTCCGACCAATCGTCTCACTCCGCGACACACCCCCACATACGGGCTTTCAAAGTGGCCATTTCAGAAGCCAAGATTTCTAACGGCGGGTCTTACCTTCTTTTGCTTGCAGACAGGGCAAGTCAAAAGTCCACTCTGGGGAGCAGGTTGGTGTCCTTGGCCAGAGTAAATTCCATAAGAGTTTGGATCCAAGACCTAACAGACGACAGTGGATCTCTATTCAAGACGGGAAGGGACGCACTACCCTCCTCCTCCTCAGCATCACCTGCTACAGTTCAGTGCTGATCCGACCCATCTCAGAGCAGTGGTTTACTTGGAGTAACAGGAAAATTAACAAAATGAAAACCGAAAATGAGGACTGATCCGCGTATAGGCACACACTCACTTTTAGGGGCAGAAGACGCCACCAGGTGATTGGGTGCTTCGCCGGTGCTGACCGCCGTCGTACTGCTGATGGAGGAAGGACAGAGCGGGAACCGCTTCTCGACGCCGTCCATTGGACGAACAAGACGGGCGAATGGGACCATGCCCACCGGCACACCTAGGCCTCCGGAAGACATGGGGACACAGTTGCGGACCGACTGGAAGGTCAGACCACCAGCGCCATCAGAATGCGGCAGGCTGGGAAAGGCCTGTTGGGCGAAATCGAAGGTCGTGCCGCCGCCGCCGCCACCCCCTGCAGCAGTAGTGTGGGGGGAGGGCAGTATGTTGGAGCGATGCACCTGCTGATGGGAGGCAAAGTCCGGCGACGCGGATAGGCCAGCGGCGCCACGCATAAAGAAGCCGCCGGCCGAGGGAGATGCGACCCGCTGATTGGGCGCGTTATGGCCGGCAGCACTGTTGAGAAGCAGGGGCGAGGACCGCTGGAGGCCGCCGATGGCATCTGCGGACGGTTGAGGCAGTCCGCTCACCACTCGCAGACTCGGACAGGGCGCGGGGAGTCCACCGGCGGCCTTTGCAGCCGCTGCTAGGGCCGCAGCTGTGAAGATGTCAGGAGTGTTGGTGTGGTGGGGTGGGTGTGGGTGAGCTGACTGGAGTTGATGGTGCCCGTTGTGGTAGAGGTCTGAGGAAACGGAGGGAGGACGATGAGACGGTAAGGGAACACCCATGGATGACACAGGTAGGGTCACAGTCGTGGCTGTGGTGGACTTAGTCGGGGCGTCCACGACAATCACTGGGTTCAGGGGAGATGCGGCGTCGTCCGAGATGTCCGAGTATGCGGGACTAGCGGCAGGTGGCTCCGTCAGGTCGGTCCCCGTAGTGTCTTCGTTTCCACCCAGTTCCTCCTCGGCGCCAGGGCCGCGATCCAACTGTGGCGGGGGTTGATCGTCATCGGCGTAGGTCAGCGAGGTGGAACTCTCAGTTTTGGCTTTTGCCAGCCGTGGAGGTTGCCGCTGTTGCTGCTGGCTGGCGTCGCTCGCTGGTTTAGTCCCCTGAATGTCCTGTGGCTTCTGTTTAGAAGCTGGTTCCACACCTGATCCGTCCTCAGACGACCGCATGTGGCCCATGTCGAGGTGGTATCGCAGGCCAACCATGTCGGCGAAACGCTTCTCGCAACCGGGCTGTGGGCAGACAAACGGAGACTGGTCTGCGTCCCGGGCTGACACCGAGGATCCTGGATCCGTCTGTGAGTCAGAGGCAGGGCAGGCTTCCACGGGTCCATCACACTGGTCAACACCCGAACTTGCTGCTGCTGCTGCTCGAGCCGGTGCCACCGCAACGCTGGCGGCGGTGGAAGCAGCAGACGCGGCGGGATCTGTCGGTGAACCCACCTTGGCGGCGGCTGTGGGACTGATAGCGCAGGTGTAGGTGGCGGCGGCGGTGTGAGTAGCGGAACCGCGTCGACGCTTCCGTTTGGCGCCACCGCGCTGGCCGGAGCTACCGTTGGAACCGCCACCACCACCGCGTCTTCGCGTGCCCGACGATCGATTACTGCTGCTCTCCTCGTCTGTCCCGGTGCGCTCGGCGGCCGCAGCAGCGGCAGCTGCAGCGCGCGTTGTCATGGCAGCGCCTACACCCCCAGCACCGCCACCGGCTCTGGATGTGGAAGCAATGTTGGCGGAGTAGAGGAGTTGGTTGTTGGAGCAACTGTTGCCAGAGGCGCGGCAGTAGCCCCCGGAACTCCAGTTCTGCCGACCCCGAAACAGACTGAGGGCACTGACCATCTTGTCGGGACTAGAGACAGAGGGACGCACAGGAAGAGGGTACATTGTGATAACATAGACTTACGCTCGAAAAGCGTTCAAGGAATGGAATCAGGAGTAAGTATAAAAACTTCAATGGTGGGAGATCGCTGATTCAATGCAGCACGAACATTTAAAAATCGAAATTTATGGTACGGTGGTTTGCAGTAATAGAACACTAAGCGAAACGCCTACAGCCGATCTCACGCAGAAACTACAGGTGGGGGGAGAGAGAGATTTCTTTCTGGACGATCGCCGAGCACTGAAATTTCCAGTCAAACGTTATTCGGCCAGGTATGATTATGTAGCCGCACCTGAGGTAAACAAACCCCAGCCGCCTGTAATACGGGACCGGTGACGATAGGGGTTTTTACGGGTGGGGCCGGAGAACGCACAGGCGACAAGGTCAAGTAGTTGTATGCAAAAGAAAAGCTATTGGGATGTGCGGTTGTACCTTGAGTGGTTGATAAATAGTTGCCCTAACCCCTAACCCTAACCTCTAACCGTATTGTATCCATTAGGTGCGGCAACACAACCACATATTACCCGTTATTCCTTGCGAGACAGCCCGAGCGGTAATCTCATCCCACTGCAAGGTCAGTGTGACAATTCAAATTGTTTGAGACCCACCAAATCACACCGCACTCTTCTGCAGGTGTTAGTATTTGTTGATAGACGATACCGCGGATGCCCACGTTTCAGACCTTCTTGGAGAAAGCAGGTCAATCTGCGGGATCATGTGCTCCACTATCAGCGCATTCCAACTGACCCAGCCGAAATACCAGTACCGCAGGTTTACAAAAACCGCGCAGGACCATGTATGCGGGGGCGGAGGCCGACACATACCGGTTAAATTGCATTCTCGTCAAAATGACAGTTCCAATTACCCTTCAGCCTGCCTCATTCGCAGCCAATTAACTTCGCAACTGCAGAATGCGAGGGGGGTGGCCTAGCTGGAGTGCGTGGGTATCAGTTTGGGATAATTGCCTTCCCTTGTGCGTAATCCCGTCTGACACGCATAATTACGCGAACATTGAAGGCAGGGGATAGGGCGACTCCTCAGCCTCCGGCCTAGTAGCAGGACTTGTGCTCCCGGCCGACTTCGACCAACATGAGCCCGACTTTAGGCGCAGTTAAGTACGCTAGTCCCCATCTCGCGAGGAGCTTCAGGTTGAAGCTATTTTTGGCTTCCCAAGTAAACAATTTGCAGAGAAACAGTGCTCCTTTTTCGACCTGCCCTCCGTCAGGCATAGCCTTAACGGTGACCTTGAGATAAGGACGTCTGGGAAGGTGGTTAACGCCAAACGAGTCTTCAGACCCCACGGTAGTCCACGAGCAACGGAGCTGCGAGTGGACTCTCCACATAGGGGGAAAATAACAATTTATGCACGACCATTGCGCTCGCAGTGGCTATACGGAGGCTTTCAAAGCTGGGAGTTCATTCCCCGAAGACACTGGACAAAAACCATCCGAATAGACAGCATGCTCTATAGAGGAGGTTGGAGCCTTTCACGTCCAAACGAGGTAACCAAAAGTAGCTATATATATCATGAAGGTAAGAGCCAAATAAACCCCGTGACCAATCTGGTTTATTGTATCTTATACCGCGCTTAAGCTGACCACCCTTCCACAATCTGTGAACATGTGACATTCCAACCGTCGAGATATACAGTAGATGTGCTAACTCATGAAATGTCAACCAAAATTTCGAAATGCGTTCTCGTTTCGAAAAGATTAATTAAGTAGTGTTGTAAAACTAATCAGGATGCAGCATAAATCTATAATTATCCAGTTACCTCAAGGTGTCGACTTTCGAAAGAACTTATTTTCAGCTGCATGCAAGATCTATACTCTGTAAATAGTGAATGCTTAAGTAGTACGCAATTTTCTCTTTGATTTTCGATGCCCTTGAAAATTCAATTATATTTCATGGAAAACATGCATAAAAATATTCATTCTTTTACTTATTCGGTAGAAAATCACCTCTTCTTCCAATTTCATACTTAAAAGAAGAGTTTAACTCGGTTTTAAAAGACTTTTTTAATTGTGAGATTTTTAATACCGTTAAATGGCCGTTCATGAAACGTCATGTATCTGTATTTACGAGTGTGGCTTGTAAAGTTAACAATATTGCTCAAATCCACTGCTTATTTTTATGAACCTCATATGGTCTCCCCTTAACACCGTAGAGAAATGCATGGTTTTCCGTACACAGAAAATATACAGCTTGTAGTTTTGAAACCCTGAATGCAAGTGTAACAGCAGGTCGGGTTCAAAATTATTCGGGAATTAGAAAGGCTTTTTAAAACCGAATTATACTCTTCTTTTGAGTGTGAAATCGGAAGAAGACGTGATTTTCTACCGAATAAGTAAAGGAATTAATATTTTTATGCATGTTTTCCCTAAAATATAATTGAATTTTCAAGGGCATTGAAAATCAATGAGAAAATTGCATACTACTTAGGTAGTCATTTTTTGCAGAGTGTAGATCTTGCATGCAGTCGAAAATAAGTTCTTTCGAAAGCCGACACTCTGAGGTAACTGGATCATTATAGATTTATGCTGCATCATGATTAGTTTTACAACACTACTTAATTTATCTTTTCGAGAAGAGAACGCATTTCGAAATTTTGGTTGACATTTCATGAGTTAGCACATCTACTGTATATCATGAAGATAAGAGCCAAATAAACCCCGTGACCAATCTGGTTTATTGTATCTTATACCGCGCTTAAGCTCTCCCCCCCCCCCTGAGGGCTGTGACCGGACGAGAAAGTCAGTCAGTGTTGATGAACACGAAATGCGCGGACGAAGATCCCATTCGTCTAAGGGCTGTATAACCGGAAGAAAACGTCAAACGATGTTGATAAATAGGAAATGTTAATAGATAAGAAATCAAGTCCGGAAAACGTACGCTCTAGATCATCCATCATCAGGATGGGTAGAGTGGCAAAAGTAAAACAGTCAATAAAAGCCAGAGGGTTGAGGGGCGTTCAGAGGTCGCATTCTAGTTCTGTCAGGGGCTTAGGGAGGAGGGGGAGGGAGAAGATGTCTGGCGATTAAATGTCCCTGTTTCAGCGCTGTAAAGCAACCTGACGGGTGTGAACACACATGCTGAGTTTGTCTTGGCTCAGGGGAGCTTTAGCGCTTGTGAAAACGCTTTATGCGAGAACGAGGTTGGGTTGGATAACCATATGGCCACTGCCTCTGCCGTCGCAAGTATCCGCTGACCCAGGAACTTGGAGTGTCTCGCCGACACTTTCTAGGTGACTCGGAATGCTTGGTTGACGTCTACCCGGTGGTCGCTTTCAACCATGTGAGCCACAATTGGGCTAGAGATGGACGTCTCCACATCTTGATTTAGCCAGGCAGTATGGTGCTCTCGCATTCGCCTGGATGGGCGCCTAGTTGTTCGACCAATGTAACCTGCCCCACAGGAGCTAGTAAGGGCATAGATGCACATTGAAGAGGTCTGAAAATGTAGTCTATCCCCACCTTCACGGCGAAGAAGTGAAGTGCTTGTGAAAACTATTCTTATCTTAGCGGCCGGGTGCCTGCGCGCGATAGCAGCACTTAAGCGACGATGCAGTAGTTTGCTCGCCAGATCCCCTCGAAATGGCAGTGTGAGAAGTAACTCCTTCCACCACTCAGTCGTCGACACATCAGATTCTGGAGGGCATTCTCCCACTTACTTGATGATAAACTTTTCATAGTGTTTTTCATAATGGCGAGTTCCTTCACAAACGAATGCTTGCGACGGTAGAGGCAGTGGCCATACGGTTAGCCGCCAACCCAGCCTTGTGCTCACATAAAGCGCTTGCATAAGCGTTAATGCTCCCCTGGGCAAAGACAAGCCCAGCGTGTGTGTTCACATCCGTCAGATTGCGTTGCAGCGATTGAATGGAGATAGCTAATTGCCACCCCCCCCCTCCCCCTCGCCCTCCCCAAACCTCTGACAGAACTAGAACCTGACCCCTGACCTCTGGACGCCCCTCAACCCTCCCCCCCCCATGTTGACTTTTATTTGCTGTCTAACTTTTGCTACCCTACCCTCGCGTATATATGACTGTACAGGCTTGATGATGAATAATCGATGCATACGTTTGCCGGACTTAAGTACGGAATAGCAGTGACGAGGGGGGGGGGGGGCTATCCGCCTATAAGGAGGCCGAATCTTAACTCCGATGAGAGCTCAGATAGTAAACAAATCCATCCCCTGCCCGCCATAAAAGCCCAGGCGCTGTGGCCTGCTAGGTGGCGAACCTGAAGCCCAGATGGCTTAGCTTAACGTGCTGCGTTAAATGCCTTTTTTCGTGTGGGGTTTTTCCGAAAACATAACGCTTTTCAGATGAAAATAGACATTTATTGCGTCCCGGTGAGCGTTCTTCTAGAGGGGAGAGACGTATCAATTAACGTAGAAGACGTCTGTTAGAACTATCAAACCGATTTTCTGGTCTGCGTATATCAGGTAATGCAAGACTTGGACAATCACATTATTTTCTAAGAAAACTAATGCGCCTTCGACTTCAAGAATTTCTACTTATCTAGGCCAGTGTCGTTTTTTGTCCTTAAGACGTGGCAGTCATGCCGGCATGACACCTTGTGACCTCTACCACACCGGTGAATATTCTAGAAGTGATCGCGTGATACCCGAGCGTGTTTCTGTCAATTTAAATTCTAGACATGCGGTTCGATGGTTCTGCGGCGCGCTTGGGGCTTCAGTGAACATGCGACGCTGACACGAAGGCGGTATTGCGTGAGTAGTTTAGTTACTATTTTAACACTACTATGGTCTGCCTGTGGCGCGTTTATATCAGTGGGACAGGGCATAGTATGAAAATGGAGCAAAAGAAGACAGCGCAGAGACCCTCACTCGTTTCGTTCACAAAATTGACATCATCGGAGAGACGGACCGTTGCGGGGGGCAAATGTTTATGATCTTTTATCTCGAAATGTCAAAGAGTTGTGCTTTTATACGTAAAAAAAACTTGCTTCATATTATTTTTCTTATCTGACTGACAGCGTAGTAAACATAAGTCCACACCAGAAAGTTGCATCATCTTAGGCTAGGAACTTGCATGTTCAGTACTGACAAACCGTTATCTGAGGACAAAGTGGCTGCCCATGACTATCGACCACTGACATAGTTTGATAGCTTAAAAAGGCAAGGATCGATTACCTTGTCCTGGTCCCAAGTGTAAGCGCAACGTGGGCATTAAAATTAAAGCCGAGGGGGCATGCTGAAATCGTTTGTGGGGAAAGTAGCCGAGGCTAAAACAAAAAGGCAACCTGATGTATGACAAGTCTGCCGCGAGATTGGAGGAGGCCTAGAATCCCCGCAAAAGAGCTGGCTGACGGGACACCCCTGACAGCAATACCCCAAACCTAACGGTTAATCTAGCCGTAACCTCAACCGCAAACCTAATCCTCAACGTAATTATAAACCTAACGCTAACCCTAATCATAGCACTAAAACTAACCCTAAACCTACCACAAACCCTAGCCCTAAACTTAACCATAGCCCTACCCTAGCCCTAACCCTAACAATAAATGTAAGCATGAACCGCAATCTAAACCCCAACTCTAACCGGCACGTTTTAACTTAACACAAACCCTAACCCTAAACCAACCCTACCTCCGAACCGAAACATGAGGTTGTCCTCCTCCGTTTTATCTTTAACTACTTCCCCACTGACGATTTCAGCTTCCTCCTTCGGCTTACGATGCCCACATTGCGCTTACACTTGGGACCAGGGCGGCGTAACTGACCCCTCAACCCCGAAAATCCTCATGCGTAACTGCGTTCGCTGCTTATATCGCGACTTCTTCCTCCAGTCCGTATATAGCGTCTCGACCTTCCTCCAGCCTGCAAGTTTTGCGAAACTATCCTCACCCCGGTGGGCCGCATTTCAAATGCTGTATAATTTTGCGAAAAATCCTCCATCCCCCTCCCACATCGGACCTTTTAATGGCAACCATAATGCAGAAGACTAAGGAGGGAAGGCAGTTTATGCATAAATTTGGCTCATAAGGTTGTTTTCGCAGTCAGTGAAATTAGAATGGGTGATTAGAGCTGAGAGTTGACGTTTTTCAGTTTATTCGGTCAAGTATACAAATGTTTAAGTATACTGGCAGTCTTCATTAGCAACGATTTTAATCAGGGGTCAGCGCGCGCGCGAAATGATGTAGGCTCCCACTAATTCAGATCATGCATTCAAAAGGGTTAGATACATTTAATTATTTTGCCTAATTAATCCACAAAGTGTCCATTTATCATAATTAACCGTATAATTAAATAAGACTTCTCGCAGGTCCATACACTCCAAGTTTTTTAAAAAAGTGCAATAATTACTCCACTTCTTTTGAACAAGCTGTGCTTTTAGAGCAGGGGGGGAGAGCAAGTGAACCGGATTAATTAAATTTTGCTCTACGCACTCGGGTTCACTTTAGTAATTTATTTGTACAGCTGCAAATAAAGCTTACCCATCTGGCAGGAATCGTCAAGTTTTCGGTAGTTACGCCCTTCCACTAAATTGGTTTATCGCTAGGCTGCAATATTCTCCTGTGGTTCCTTCTCACTCAAGGTCACCAACTTTTCCTTGGGCGTTTCGGCTGGAGTTGTTTCGAGATTGTTCGGGATTTATGTTATTGCCGACAAAGACAAGGGAGACCGGAATGGCCATTTCTGGCTTATTAGCCGTCGTCAGCCAGTCATACCCAATCCCGAAGTGTGGAATACCTGAGGTTCAAACTCGCGTCCACGTCTCTAACCACTGGGTCACGAGCCCATTGCCCTGTCGGTTTCGATCGGGAATACAAAATGGTAGGGGGCGCTCATCGATCGTTCATACGGAACTCACTCGTTTCGTTGTGCTTACGGGCACTCTCTCGATCCCAACCAGCAGCCGCACAGCAGCGCATGATATAGGCAGTGTGTTATTACCGACAAAGACAAGACTGAAATGGCCACTTCTGGCTTATTAGACATCGTCAGTCACACCCAAACCCAAAGTGTGGGCGTGTGTGTTCGGGATTCTACACAGAATTCGACACCTTCCGACTGTCGTTGACAACCATGTCAACCGTGTGCTCCACAGCAAAGGGAGATCAGGCACGGCGACTAGTGCGTGAATCAGATGTCGAAACAAAGTCAAGAAAACCGGAGGCGGGAGAAGGCACAGATAGTTGGCACGGCAAAAACCCGCGCTCGGGCGTACCACCACACCCCCCCCCCCTGATCCACAAGGTATACTGACCAGGACTTTATAGCACAACAAAAGTAGAGAGCGATAACGCC
>CACRXP010000286.1:546514-563952 GCA_902702965.1 Spirometra erinaceieuropaei
CCTACGGAACTGGACCGCAGCCATCAAGATTCAGAAGTTTGGAACGTAGGCCCCGTCCTTCCGAACTTCTACCGAGAAGGCACTATTTTTGGTCTAACGTGTAGTTATTTTTTTCACAGAAAAGAACCCGCTAACCCCTGTTGCTGAGAAAAGTACATTTCGAATGTGAATCCCAAGACTATTAATGTTTCAGAAGTGCATTTGTGGTCAGACAGGAGTGCCCTGGATGCTGCTGTAATTTGATTAATCAAGCCGTTGTGTACTCGCGTTAGTCGCTTAATAGAAGGTATTGCCGCGAGATTACTTCGCATATTACAACGACCGCTCGACGGTGATTGTGCCGAATCAGGATTCAGAGAAATAATTTTGAAATTTGAACAGGACGTGAGATCTTGTTTTGTTTAATTTCCGAGGAAACAAATGCGAGAACTCGGAGTAAATCTTTCGAATGGGCCTTTTCAGGCACGGTCCAAATTTTTGAGCTTTTAGCTAATACCTGTGTTGTTAGTACGGTAAATCATTGCACAAGATAGGGTAGCGTTCGGAGATCGGCTCAAAGTAAGGGCTGTTGGACTGGCTTCATGTGAACGCCACTCACTCACACACGAAACTAAGATGTAAAGAAATCGTACACATGAGGGAGCTAATGGCGTGAAAATTGGCACAGAAGGGCACGCCAATCGTCAATCGTACGCTAGTGAGGGGCGCCGCGTACCCGGACACAGTCAACACTCTGTGGCCCTGCCTAATAACTCTGGACCACTTTGGCCAGCAGCTTAATTTGCGCATATCGTCATGGCCCAGTGTGGATAGATCAACCACAGTCCACTGTATTTGAATTGTCGCATACACCATGAGTCTTCAGATAAATCATACAAAGCCAACCTTGCGCAGGAACCCAGTACGCTAAGATCACCCGTCGGCTAGATGGGTAAGTTTACAACCAATGGACATAAGAATGTCGTACCTGCTTATGGAAGAGGTCTTCCCAAAAGAATGCGCTTTGTACCGCATGTGCTGGTGATAGGACACCCCCAGGTTTCGCTCGAGTTCTTCATCACTAGCGGACAGCGCAGGCACCCTGCGACCGACTGCCGCAAGGAGTGGCGTCGTCAACACCGTAGGCTTAAAGTCGTAAATCAGAACACCGCCACACGCGACAGTTCGGTCGATGCAGGCGACGAGACCCACCAATGGCTCACGGGGTAGGCACAGCCGTGACCTGCGCCTGAATTTATTCACAATCAAACAGACCTGCCAGTGTCTACAGTAAATGTGCTAACTCATGAAATGTCAACCAAAATTTCGAAATGCGTTCTCGTTTCGAAAAGATAAATTAAGTAGTGTTGTAAAACGAATCATGATGCAGCATAAATCTATTATGATCCAGTTACCTCGGGGTGTCGACTTTCGAAAAAACTTATTTTCGGCTGCATGCAAGATCTATACTCTGCAAAAAATGACTACTTATGTAGCATGCAATTTTCTCATTGATTTTCGATGCCCTTGAAACTTCAATTATATTTCATGGAAAACATGCATACAAATATTCATTCTTTTACTTATTCCGTAGAAAATCACGTCTTCTGCCAATGTCATACTCAAAAGAAAAGTATAGTTCGGTTTTAAAAAACTTTTCTAATTCCCGAATAATTTTGAACCCGACCTGCTGTTACACTTGCATTCAGGGTTTCAAAACTACAAGCTGTACGGAAAACCATGCATTTCCGTACGGTGTTAAGAGGAGACTATATGAGGTTCATAAAATTAAGCAGTGGATATGAGCAATATTGTTAACTTTACAAGTCACATTCGTAAATGCAGATACATGACGTTTCATGAACGGCCACTTAACGGTATTAAAAAATCTCACTATTAGAAACTTTTTTAAAACCGAATTAAACTTTCCTTTTGAGTATAAAATTGGACGAAGACGTGAGTTTCTACTGAATAAGTAAAAGAATGAATATTTTTATGCATGTTTTCCATGAAATATAATTGAATTTTCAAGGGCATCGAAAATCAACGAGAAAATTGCATGTTACTTAAGTAGTCATTTTCTACAGAGTGTGGTTTTTGCATGCAGTCGAGAATAAGTTCATTTGAATGCCGACACCCTGAGGTAACTGGATCATTATAGATTTATGCTGCATCACGATTAGTTTTACAACACTACTTAATTTATCTTTTCGAAACGAGAACGCATTTGGAAATTTTGGTTGACATTTCATGAGTTAGCACATCTACTGTACCTCACTCTACTCTCTCCCACGTACGTCATGTTCCGTTGGCAAGACGCAGTCAGAAGGACGTAAAACTGTCCGTTTACGCGTGCCACGCACATGCGCGACCCGATTCCAAGTTCCGCGCGCGCGGGCCTCAAGGAGGGGTGAGGCCCCTGACTGCTCAAAAACGAAGAATGAATTAGCCTGCTGTCATCCCGTCAGGACTGTCTGAACGGCGTGGCAAACCGAGTTTTCTATAGAGGGGGTGACAACTCCCGAATGGAAGAGAATATGCGCATCCCAGGTTCTTGTTTAAAAGAAGACAAAGGCACGATCTCTGGGACAGTAGATTTATTAGCCTTAGCTTTCGAACTCGAACTGAAGCCCATCATCAGAGACTGTTAGAGTGCAGCAACGCGTGAACATTTATATCGTTGTGTCGTGTGGGGGTGGACTACGTCCGTGGCTAGCGAAAACTAAACGCTTGGTCCAAGTTTATTTGATTCCACTACCACCACCAAGTCATACCTTAGCATAAAGGTCATATTAAGGTGACCGGTGTAGTCGGAACCTCGTCCTCAGGGCTGTAAGAAGCCCAGTGATTAACGAAACGTGGAGTCGCTGTCTTGCACGCACTATGCAGAGGTTCAAGTCACACGTACCCGATGGTTAGCAGAAAAGTCACATTAGGGGGCCGGTGTAGTCGGAACCTCGTCCCCAACGGAATTATCCCGTCAACTGGGAGTCAACTAAGCCACGGATTTGAGCGCGTCGTCATTTGCTTAAAGGACATCAGATTTAGCAGCGAGAACTGGGCTTAACTGCTACGAGGAGGGGGGTCGCCGCGCTATCGATCTCTCTCTCACACACCCATCCCTCTCCCAGCTGCATGTGCGAGATGTTCGGCCACCTGACAATGGGGTCGGCCGAAGTGGCTGGCACGGTATCAAGCTCCAGGCAACCGCGTCCGAGGACGCTTGGGACCGCACGTCGAGTCCCTCTGCCCCCTCCCCGTCTGGGGGGTGACCTGCGCGCAAGTGCCATGATGACAGGGGCAACACTTTGAGAGGTCAGGGACATGCTAACTGGTGCGGTGTGTGTGTGG
Source organism: Spirometra erinaceieuropaei (assembly GCA_902702965.1). Classification (NCBI taxonomy): domain Eukaryota; kingdom Metazoa; phylum Platyhelminthes; class Cestoda; order Diphyllobothriidea; family Diphyllobothriidae; genus Spirometra; species Spirometra erinaceieuropaei. Next base: position 549,845 of record CACRXP010000286.1, read on the forward strand.
AATCCCGATGGTTATATGGGAACCGAAACGCACTGTGGTCGTCGTCCTGGTGCGCTGGTGATGAGTCGAAGCAGCACCACGAACACCAACACATCGCCAACCGGACAGTATGACTAAGCGTGTTTGTGCGGCCAGTCGCCGCCGCGACAACGTGAAAGCAACTCGCTCGACGTCGAACCCACCCGCACAAGCGGGGGGGGGGGGAAGTGGATGAGTCAGCATTGCCGCCCCTCTCAGGACTGTCCATCCCCCCCCCCACACCAGGGCTTTCCGGGCACGCCTAGGGCGGCGTCAAAACGGCCAAAAGACGCAGTCTGGACGCTGTGTCGTTTGGCCCAGAAAACTGAGAAAGTACGCGCAACCGGGATCTGGAGCACATGGCCTTCGCGAGCTCCCCCCAAAAAAAACTAACGATTCAGGCCAGTAAAACTCTGAGGGTCCGTCCGAAAGAAAAGTAGTTGAACTGGGCAGGGGCATAGTTTGGCACACGTGACGGGAAGAGGACTTCAAGTGCATAAAAGTGAGCATGACTAAGTTACGTAGTGTATACTACTGCACCTTTAAAGCATAGGGTGCTACGGGGATATGATCGTGGAAGAGCAAGAAATTTGTCTTTATGGGACAAGGACGCAGTATGCGTCGTGAAATATTGCGACCTCGCCCTCTGCTTTATAATGGACGCTTCCGCGCTCTCGTAACTGGATGGAATGTAATCTGCTTCTTTTAGGAAAACAAATTGGGGAACTGCGAAAAATGTCAAACTTTTGCTTGCACTGTCAGGATATCTTGATACCCTCATCAGCCCTCTATGATCGGGTTCCTGGCACATGTGTTCTTTTGCAAGTAGCCGTAGAGAAGTCTAGCGCGAGGACGCAATAAGTCACCACAACGTTTATCCTAGTGTTAATCTATTATCGCGCTCTTATTTTGGCTATTTAGCAGAAGCGGTATGCGGCCCCAATCAGGGAACAAAAACCGGGTCATCGTGGAATATTGCGGCCTCGCCTTCTTCTTTATAATGGACGCTTCCGCGCTCTCGTAACCGGATGGAATGTAATCTACTTCTTTTAGGAAAACAAATTGGGGAACTGCGAAAAATGTCAAACTTTTGCTTGCACTGTCAGGATATCTTGATACCCTCATCAGCCCTCTATGATCGGGTTCCTGGCACATGTGTTCTTTTGCAAGTAGCCGTAGAGAAGTCTAGCGCGAGGACGCAATAAGCCACCACAACGTTTATCCTAGTGTTAACCTATTATCGCGCTGAAGTAGGCAAGAACGGCAGGATTTATTGGTACCAAAAAATTTCGCGACTGCTCTTCAGCTGCATCCTGTCGCTTCATAAGAGAGATAACGAGTGAGAACAATACAACAGATTTGAATTCGTACAGAAAATCAATGCAGAAACAGCAAGGTCAGGGTTTTGGGCAAAGCTGACTAATCGATAAAGTTAGTAACTCAAACACCGTAGGGGAAGAAAGTGGAAAAGGGGGAACGTTAAAGAGCAAAAAAAATGGGAGGAGAGGGGGAATCATGGAGCTAGGGGCTACCATGGCAATGTTAGGTTAACCACGTGTTCCAATTGTTTACAAAGATCTGGTTTCACTCGTCGTATATAGGCCGCCTCCACGTAACGCAATGTCCGAGTTGTTCGTGCCCGAACAAGTACTCGGAAGGAAGTTTTGGGGTCGACGGTGTGACCAGTATCAAGTAGGTGTTTCGTAATGCAGGAACGCGGGATCTTCTTTTCTTGTCTTAGGAGCCACTTGGGCAGGTGCTCAATAGACCTGGCCTATATACGACGAGTGAAACCAGATCTTTGTAAACAATTGGAACACGTGGTTAACCTAACATTGCCATGGTAGCCCCTAGCTCCATGATTCCCCCTCTCCTCCCATTTTTTTTGCTCTTTAACGTTCCCCCTTTTCCACTTTCTTCCCCTACGGTGTTTGAGTTACTAACTTTATCGATTAGCCAGCTTTGCCCAAAACCCTGACCTTGCTGTTTCTGCATTGATTTTCTGCACGAATTCAAATCTGTTGTATTGTTCTCACTCGTTATCTCTCTTATGAAGCGACAGGATGCAGCTGAAGAGCAGTCGCGAAATTTTTTGGTACCAATAAATCCTGCCGTTCTTGCCTACTTCAGCTTCGTACCAGGGACAAAATGCTTCAAATATTATCGCGCTCTTATTTTGGCTGTGTAACAGCAAACGTAAAATCCGTATTACCCGGTGACCTGGTTTCTGTGTGGGGTCGCATACAGTGTCCTTGCCTTTTTTTAGAAATTAAGCGGACAAAAGATTCCCGTGCGAATTTTCCCAGTCAGTAAGGGCTGTTTGACTCCTGTCGAAAGTCGTGGATGTCTTCAATGACCACACATTACGGTAGCCGGAATAGTTCCGAGGTAGGTGCCTTCAAATGGATCCACGCCTAAAAACGCTTAGGCGAGGTGGTGTTTGTTTTAAGTAACCAACGCGAAGACATTTGGTAGTCAGGAAACCCTTGCAAACTGCCTCCATCAAAGCCACAAAGTTAAGCGCGCTGAGGATGACGTTGCATAAGAGATTAAGCACTTTTTGAAAAAAAAAACTATGCGTGAAGCTGCAGGATGGGGCACTGCGAGGGTTTTTTTCCTGTATGTGCGTGCAATGGTGAGAATTGAATTACTGATCTCACTGAGTGAGAAGTCAGGAATTCCGAATGCGCCAGACGTGGCGAGAAGACGGATGTTTAATCCACAATCGGCGTTGATCTTTGAAATACAGAGAACATCTGCGGAGTTGTTTGCAGCTTTGATTCGCGGGGGAGAGAGAGAGAGAGCACTTGTAGGGGGAGAGGGGCGATGATGAGTGCTGTCCCCACTTTCTGACCGGATATGTCACGCGAGGTGTCTCATTTCGATGCGTTAAATTCCAGGGGGCACCTATTCCTGTGCCCCAGGTGGAGACACTAGATTGGTTACGCCCGAGCATCTAGCGAAACCAAACTATTAACTGTTGTCAGGAAGGCGAGATCTTATTTCGTAGCCGTACCTGTTAGGGGTTTGGGGTTGGGGCTTGTCTACTTCAGGTACGGCTACGAAATTTATGCCAGTTGACAAGGTCACAATTCGACAACGGCAGTCTTAAACCCTCAAAGGGCACACGGCTAAAGGCAGGTCGGCAAGGATAAGGCTTCCCATTAAAAGAGTTTACAGGAGGAAACTTTGTTAGAACCTCATTGACTCCATGTCAACACTGCGATCAAGCTCGTTATAAAAGCTGCCAGTTGTCATTGAGATATTGAACTGCAGACTTTGCCATGGTTAAAGACGAACTCGGAGGGCTTAACTGCATCAGTAATTTGGCCTCAGCGTCCGCTCATCCGTACAGACGCACCATAGTCCGATTTCGGCTAGTAGACCGACTCTAATCGGCCAATGGTAGGTCACACTCTGCTGGACGCCAGCTGGTTGTTCTGCAACGAATCCAGAATACAACTTGTCATAACTTCGTGAATAATAACGCCCACGGCCTTTTGCAACGGCATGACTTCGTTGCACCGTTAGAGGGCTATGTCTAGCCGGTAATCAAGGTCTCCGAGTAGTGGCCGGCCATTTAACGAAAGCAGTCCAAAACAACCTTAACGCCTAAAGCCTTGGGTGAATGGAGAGGTCGCGAATTTACTTTTCAGTAATAGTACTAACGGGCTGTTCACGGCAGTCTTGGGAAATATCAAGATTTTTTGAATTCCACTAAGTCAACAGGCACACAATGTGACGCCCCGGACACATCACAGGCGTTCTACATCGAGGAAAAAGCACCCCGGCTCAGCGATCTGAGATGAACGAATGACAGAAGTTGCTCCTGTTTGGTCAGACCTTACTGGATGACAGTAGTGGGACACCCGGGGGGAGGGGTTGAGAGGTCAGGTACTGTCTGCAGGTACCACACGGCGAACACAGACTGCACGCATGTTCTACAGATCTGCAAAAGCAACGGACCCCCATATATACGGTCTCTAGTGTTTACCGAAACTTTCAATTGCCGAGCTAGTTGACTCGACAGATATAGCCGAACAAGAATAGATAATCCGCTCAGGACGCAAAATTTCACGCATAGACCTGGCGTCACAGATAGTCGGAAGACTGGTCTGCCAAACGTGACTATTGTGGAAATATGAGTGTGAGATAACCCCCGTGACTAGACTCATACTACCAGGATGGGAGAAAAAAGCAGGGAAAAAGGAAGGCAGGCAGGATGAGAAGTCTAACACGATTGTCGGAAAGACGAGTTCTCGCGTCTGGACTGAGGGGTGAGGACAGCGTAGATAATAAATTGACTTATCAGCACGTCCTGGGAGTCTATCAGGTAGAAAAAAAGTCGTACGCAGGCCAAACAGCGCCCCTCAACACCCCCACCCCCTCCACCCGGCCAGACCCCAAGTCCACGACGTTCCTTCGCCCTGAAGCTGGAGCCGACGTGACTCATACCCCGGCCCGTCTGCCATGCCGCTAAGTCACGTCAGGACAACAACCGCAGGATGCGGGCTGGCGGGGGGAAGCTAACGCCCGCCGCCCCCCCTCCCCGATCGAGAAGGCTCCGAATAAAATGGGGGAATGAGCTGGGCATTAAAGTCACGGCGACAGTTGGTCTAAGGGGAGGGGGAGCCCCAGTTTCTAAATTACGAGTCTGGACGCCGGCCGCCAGGGCAAGGCGGTGTGCGCCATGCTACGGGTAGATGTTAACTTCGGGTCACGCAAAACTCGGAGGGGGGGGGGGTGGGGAGGGGTGTTCGGAAAAGTCGATATTGTATCAGAGCCGCGTTGCTAACGCTAGACCGTGCAGAGAAGCGCTATTTGAACCTGATGAACAACGAAGATAAGGGAATGTGTACTAGGACTATTTTTAGAGTTGCGAAAATTCCCATTGAAGAATTCAAAAGACAATTTGGCGAGCATACGTAGGCTTTCGGTAAATTCTCTTCAGGCCTATAAATTTATATTGTTATCGAAATGATTAAAAGAAAAATGCGTGGACGATGTATTCGCAATTGCACCTGAAAAAAAACGACGTTTCAATACTACTGGATGATTTCAATGAGGCGCACCCATCAATCAAATTCACTCTGGAAGAAGAGCAATCCGGATCATTCCCTTTTCTGGATGTACTTTAAAGTGGAAGGCCTGACGGTAGTATTAGAGGTAGCGCTTATCGTAAGGAGGCGTAGTCTGCGTAATACACCAATTTTGGGAATTTCCTACCATTAAACATGATGCGCAATTTAGTCCGTTGTTTGACACAAAGAGTAAGGAGGATCTGCTCGGCTGATAGCATTGGGAAAGAACTTAAGATTGTCGAAAATCTCTTTCGCCAGAATGGGTACCCCGATCGATTCACCGTCGAGTTCATGGCCGAAAGACCACCAAAGTTCCCGATGCTTACAGCAGAAAAAAACCTTTAATCAGGATCCCGTTTCAAGGGGACGCACCAAGTGAACTTCTAAGAAGGCGCCTACCCCAAGCTGTATCATGCACCTTTCCAGCAGCTGAGGCCCGTGTACTCTTCTTCACTGGGCCCATCCTACACGGAGAGGGCAAGGACAAACTGCCAGCCCAGACCACTTCTATGTATATTTACTCCATCACCTGCTACTGGCGGGCAGAATATATTGGTCACTTGAGCCGGCGTTTGCCGAAAAAAAATATGAGAACACCTTCCATCACGGTTAGGAAGGGGCCAAATAAAGAACGTCGACAGCTTTACCCTCGCCCACATGGTAGACACAAATCACTGTAGACGCCGGACAGGCATTCCGAGCGACTCACAAGGTCCCACCAAACTATCCAAAATCACTTGGACAACGTCTGTTGGCAACTGCAATCAAGCTATACAAACCAGTTCTAGGCGCACAAAAATTCGTACAGGTCCCACTGCTATCATGGAGCAAAGCCATCATGCCAGCCACCCGCGTATAATTACCCGTCCCAGTGCCCACCATTCTCTTCTCCCCCCAGACACTGACGGCAATTTCGTTTTTCGCCTCACCCACCCAGATCCTCTCCCCAAACCCCAGCTAGAGTATGACTTCTGTTTGCCCGCACTTTTCTTTTAATCATTTCGATTGCAATTTAAATGCACAGGCTCGAAGAGGATTAATCGAAAGCTTACGTATGCTCGCCAAATTGACTTAGCAAGTCTGCATTGTGCTTTCCTGCGCAGCTGATGCAAACAGCTCTAGGCCATCAGGTCTCGAAAGGTTACATAAATTGGTAAGGTGTAGTTTGGTAGCCCCACCTGATGGACACAATACTGTTGGGGTTGGGGTTAAAGGTTTAGGATTAGGGGTTGGCGCAACTATTTATCGCTCATTCAAAGTACGACCACGCACTCCCAATAGCTTTTCTTTTGCATACAACTAATTAACCTCGTCGCCCGTGCGTTCCCCGGCTCCACCTGTAAATACCCCTATTAACATCGGTCCCGTATTAGAGGTGACTGGGGTTTGCTTACTTCAGGTGAGACTACCAAACCACATCGACCAATAAATTATCAAGGCGTTACCAAAGACGCCCTAATCGGGTTTCAGCTCTTTTTTCCCCGCAACACGAAGGGTGTGCAGATAGTGACCACCACTCGAAGGGCCTAGCGTGCTCCACCAACTCTGACTGGGCCCTGGTGACAATCGGGAGATGACACCCAAAAAATCCGTTACCTAGAAATAATACCTCTAACAGTGGACTCAAACGCCTTCAGGCTATATCAGCGGTTGCAGGCCTACTTTCACGCACTACTTGGACTTTCCGCGAAGCCCTAACATAGGCTGGCCGAACGAACATCGCAGGAGGTCACATGGACGATGGTCGCTGTTACCCAACCTTCCCCATCGTTACACACGTACATCTGATTATACGGCATACATTCGAATTATGGCAGTTTATTACAAAACAAAATCACTTTTAAATAGGATAAGTCTGCACAACATGGGACAGGAACAGTTCCCCGGCATCTGTCAAAGACATGGCATTGAGGTCAAACCAAAGACGATACTGTCCTTCGTCTATGTGGGCCCACACAGCCCGATCACATACAGGGCCTCCCTCGTGGAGTTTCCTTTTCAGTCTACTCCAGTATGCCTCAATGGCATTGGTGTGCCGTCCGGTGGTAGGGTCCTTGAAGTGCTTTGAGTGGTTAGCAGAGAAATGTAGATAACCTTCTGAGGGAAGACGATTATACGCCTTCCACTCGTCCGTTACCATTACACTGCCTTTGGCGACCCATTTTGTAATAACGGAACGGAGAGCGGGCCAACTTCGATCATTCACCCGTTCAAATAAGGCTTTCCGTCAGCTAGTATCGTACATCCCCCCACCAGCCATCACCCATAAAACCCCTATTACCACCTGTCCCGTAAGACAGGCTGCTTTGGTTAGGCGGATTTTTTGGGTGCCATCTCCCGATTGTTACCTGGGCCCTTAAACTGACAGGTGACGGAGGAGTCTGTGACACAAAACCAGCTGCGACGCAGAATGCCCGTCAAGAAAGCGAGTGAAAACGGCTGGCAGGTGAGCGGACCTGACGAACCATGTAAACCACCATGCACGGATCTGCATTGGCCAGACGGGGCCCAGAGCGGGCGGTCCGCGAGTGCGTTTAAAGTGCACCAGCGGCGTGCACCACCTGCCCGCCGCGGAGACTATGTTAAATCAAGTCGTCGTCGTCGGTAAAAGGAGGTTGTTCGGCCAGTTGGGGCCGCAGAGAGGGTGGGGTGGCGACACAGTCACGGCAATATTCGATGCACTGGGCCACAGTATCCACGCCCCCCTAGGCGGCTGCGAAAACCAGTAAACTATACGAGGTGTTGGGGCGGAGTAGTCATCACTACCAGCCTAACTTGCGCAAACATGGGGGCGTCTGGTGCCAGTACCACGTGAAGCCAGATAGGGCCGTTTCTACACATACCGCTTTCCTCTGACGTGCTCCGGAGGACAACTAACAGACCCCCCCCCCCCCTGTGGGCTTCGCCCAGGAAACGGTATTAAAGCACACTGCCATCGCACTGTCCGAGTATAACACAGCCCTTGTCATATAAGTGGCGACTTCAACTCCTCGACCTGTCTGGCAGGGAATTTTGGTCGGCAGACCTCATGTCTCAAAGTAGATGGCTAGCAATTGAGTTTGAACTCGAATAACTGGAGAGTGAACCTGATTTCCACAACCCGAGTCCAGTAAACGTTGACAGGTGTACTTTGTACACTTGACTAGGCAGATAGGGCGGCTATACTCATAAAACAGGAAATACCCCGAAGATGCTCTAGCCAAGCATTTGCTGACAGGTGGGATGTCCACTACTGACTAGCTTTGTATGAAATAATTCTCGTTAGCAACACCGGCGGTAAAAAAAAAGATCCACCCATTATTGTGGACGGTAGGGAGGGAATAACCAGGTCCACAACCACTGCGTGTAGACAAAGTGTGCAAAAAAACTGCCCATCTGACAACCCGAAAAATTTCAGGAAAATTTGCAACAGAAAAAAATTGCACTCAATTGACTCATTTAAAGTTACTCTACCCACCTGGAGTTTCCAACCATACAATGCCTTCAAGGACAATTTTTGAGCCGGGTTCACAAGGTCCTAGTAAATCCGGTTCGGTTATTGTTGCACAATCCCTTGTACTGGTTGAAGCGTCCCGTCTGGAAGGCGGCTGATCTGTCGCGGGGGGCTAGCAAGAACACAGGCATTAACGGAAGCCAAAACCTTACCTGTTTTGGTGGTTCTACAGAGGAATGAATGGATGGAGAGTTGGAGGACAGATCAGCACCAGCAGATTCCAAGGTCTTCGGGTTGTGGAAGGAAGAGGAGGAGGTGGATGAGGAGGAAGAGGGAGACTGTGCTCCGGAAAGACTAGGATTAGCCGACTGGGAGGTCGGTTTGGGAGTGACCGAGCGGGGACGATCATCTTCGGCGGCCTTGAGCACACAGTGGGATGAGGAGGAAGAGGAGGAGTAAATCACAGAGTTGCTGGGAGAGCTGCTGGAGTAGGCGTCGTGATCCGGATTACATGTCGCTTTGTGGCTGTCTAGTGTGTGGGAAAGAGCGGTGCGCCGTATGGTCACCTTGAGGGGTTTGTTTCCTGAGGACAAACTGCCGTACTGCGGTGAATGAGAGCCGTTGAGGTATCTGAGCTCCGTAGCATCCTTAGAGGAGTGCAGAGAACGTCGGCCGGATTTGTTGCGCTTCCGTATCTTGTTGGGATGTTTGTAGGAATTGCCGTCCTCTTCGCGGACCATTACGAAATGCGGGGATTTAGAGGGATTACCAGAGGTGCCCAATGCGGGCGAAAGCACCGTCCCATTAACCATTATGGAATGATGAAGACTGCGTTCGGAAGTGGATTCACGCTCCTCAGAGGATAAATCCGGTGGCATCGATGTGGCGAATACACCGGGCGGGGCAGGAACTGATGCGCTTGCCAGAGACATTGAACCTGAGGGCATAGCGCCTTTGCACACACACACACATACACACACACACTCAGGCGGATAACTAGCTAGATCGCTCCAAACTAGCCCCTGCCCGGGTGGCTGATAAAGCACACAAAAACTGCAATAAATTACGGCAATTTGGCCTCAGTGCCCAGTAGTACAGTGGAGCATTTCAGTCCCTGCAAAAAAGAGAGAACTATAGGCACTTCCTTTTTGTTAATCTAGGGAGTAAAATCCGTGGCCAGGGGCAGGCGTTGCCTTGGTACTAAGGTGGGCTGCAAATGGGCTAAATCGATGCACAGTAAGTCGGGCGGGGATGTGTGACGCCCGCTAGCCTGTCGCTGTCGCAGGGCTGGCTTGCATTGCTGACTGGCGGTGGTAGGTTGGTGCGCGTACGCACAGGCCGGACCTAGTGCGACCGAGGCATCGGCGTGGCGAGAGCGCGGTGAGTGTGTGTGTGTCTGCCTGTCTGTCTGTCCTCATGCAGGCACCTGTGCGTGCGTACGCCCTCCTGCGCTGGCATAGGTTGCTACGCGCAGGCGTCGCACATGCGTGTCTGTTAGGCTCACGCTCAGCTCACTGTCTGCCGCCACCCTATTCGCACAATCAATGGTCTGCGCTCATTGGCGGAGATAACATCGTCGTTGCGATCGCCTCGCCTACTTACGACCTGCTGTTCCCACTGTCCGCGTTGGGTTGTCACGCTCAGGCTAGTTCTATCGCCCTGGCACACCCTCCCCTCCCACTGAGCATGGGGACGAGGTCCGCGTGGCGACCTCGTCTGGCCTGAAGGCGGTCGGCTGTCACGGTCGCCTGTAGTTCAGCAAACTGAAAACCCACGGGACCGTCTCGGTCAGGCGAGCAGACTTCTAGCGGATATCCCCGGTCAGTAAGTGGTACCCGCAGAACCAAGTGGTTCTGGCTTCTCTGTTGTCAAAATCCTGGTATTGTACCTCGAAATATCAACAGTGAAGTGCGCTATTTACGTAAGTCAGCATATCAGTTCCGAGGAGGGCGCTACGACCTGAAGGCATGGCCCTGTAAATGGTCTCAGATCGGCAGAATTGAGAGAGTTGCGAAAGTTCCCATTGAAGAGTTCAAAAGACAAATTGGCGAGCATATGTACGCTTTCAGTAGATTCTCATCAAGCTTATACATTTATATTGCAGTCGAAATGATTAAAAGGAAAATGCGAGCAAGCAAAAGTTATTCTGTAGCTGCGGTTTGGGGGGAGGATCTGGGTGGGTGAGGTGAAAAACGAAATCACCGCTGGTGTCAGGGGGGAGAAGGAGACGGTGAGCACTGAGAGGGTAATTATGCGCTGGTGGCTGGCATGGTGGCTTTGGTCCATGATAACTGTGGGACCTGGACAAAGTTCTTTTGTGCACCTAGAACTGGTTTGTGCAGCCTGATTGCAGCCGTCTCTGTAGTTGCCAACAGAAGCTGTCCAAGTTATTTTGGATAGCTTGACGAGACCTTGTAAATCACTCGGAATGCCTGTCCGGCATCTACACAGTGATCGGTGTCTACCGTGTGGGCGAGGGTAGAGCTTTTGACGTTCTTTATTTGGCCCTTTCCTAACCGTGCTGGAAGGTGTTATCTTACTCTTTTGGACAAAAGCCGGCTCGTGCGACCAATTGAGAGAACCGGGCGCATCGGAAGAGGTTCATTGTAACGCTGACGTCTCGGAGAGCTTGGTCGGCTCACCCTTGTCAAATCGTAAAATGCACTTAATCGAATAGAAACAGAAGTGGCATGCCACGCTGGTTGGTCTCATGCTGATTGATTTTTCTCTTCTCTCGCTGCCTCGGTCTTTCAGGGGACTTTTGCCGTGATCTTTGGCTGCGTGTGTTGTGAGTCAAATGGTTGAGCCGCTGTCGGGTTTGGTCGGTCTGTTGGCTCTTTTGCTTCGTCAAGTGACCTCGCCATCGGGCTGGGCCTGTGCTGCCTTCTCAGGTTCTGTGTGGTCGTCTTCTCCCGAGTTTTATGAACATAATGACAAAGGACTTTGTAGGCTACAGGAAGGTCCAAGTGACTACTGATGGAACTGGTATTTGAGTACCACGCCCCAAGCGTTTCCCGTTCTGTCTTTGAGTTGCCTCGGCGTGAGATGGCAGCTCCCTGAAAATCGAAAGTGTGGCCATTTTCGCCGGCGTGCGTTACAAGTTGAGAGTTTGGGTCTAGCCTTCGAGATGCCGGTTTCGCCAAAGTAGTTGCAGTCCCCATCATTGCGGCTTATTCTGTAGATAACTGCCGAGGTTTCAGTGGGTGGCAGCGTGTCCTTAGGTTGCATCTAACGACGCCGAATTGTTGCCTGGGGTCCATGAGCTATGACTGCTCTGGCGGGTTGTAACAGTCGAGAAACTGCCTCGGGGACCCCTTTAATGTAGGGAATGACCTTCCAGACCTTGGGTTGCTGCGCCTTTGGCCGTCGTCTGAGCGCCCGGTGCCTGCTTTCCTCGATAAAATGCCTGGAATAGCCATTAGCTGTGAAGAGGTTCCATAGGTATAGTCGTTCGGCCCTTTTATCTTATGGTATGCTGCTGACAAACTGACCACCTGACAAAGGCTCAACCACCACCCTCCAACGAGTTGGTGACGAACAACGCATGCAGCCAAAAGTTCCCTTCAAAAATCTCTCGAAAGGTTGAGGGGGCGAGAGAAGAGAAAAATCGACCAGCATGAGGCCGAACAGCATGGCATTTACCTTCTATTTTTATTTGATAAAGTGAATTTTTCGCCTTGACAAAGGTGATTCACCTAAACTTTTCGGAACGTCAGCATTACAATAAACCATTTACGGTGTGGTTCCAATATGCAACTTTTTCTTTGCCAAGAGATTCCTAGACTGGATAATATTACCAACAAAGACAAGGGAGACGGAAATGGCCATTTCTGGCTTATTAGCCGTCGTCAGCCAGTCGTACCCAACCCCGAGGCGTGCCAAACGTTGGGGCTCGATCCCGCGACCTTTTGGTTAGTAGTCCAACGCCCTCATAACGGAACTACTGGCTCGTTGCCCTAGACTTTCTGAGTGACCAAGGGTCTAGTTCCCGTCAGTAGTACTCGACCCCTACTATACTCGAAGTAGTACACGTGTAACGGTTGCGTACATTCAATCATCGGAGCTCTATATATCTAACTTCCTACTACTACTACTACTACTACTACTACTACTACTACTACTACTACTACTACTACTACTACTACTACTACTACTACTACTACTACTACTACTACTACTACCACCACCACCACCACCATTGCCTAATTTTGTAGCAAAGTTCGTCGGCGCAATGCCTAAACAAGTCATACTAATCAATCAGTTATGATTTACGGAAACTATATGTAACGAGACTTGGAGTGATCAGACAGTTCAGTTTGCATGTTGTAAGACAGTATTTACTGTCCGTCTTCACGTTCATTTTGGCATTGGCATCCTATTGAGCGTGACTTACCTGCAGAACGCGGTCAATAATTTAACTCCGCCTCTCGAAACATGTCTTCTGACCCCGTGATGAGTTTACAACCGACCAGTCAAGCCAACTGGCTCTCAAAGTATCCTTACGGACAGGCGTAGCATGTCCTTCTGTACCCTTAGGTAGGTATTCCGCCCATGTACAACGCTTGCCATTCGCCGCATCGCATGAGGTCAGTAAGTAGTCCGTTTCATGGTCAGAGGGGGTCTCTGACAGTGCCTACCCTTATGTGACTACTTCAAGCCTTCAATATCTCCCTTTATCGATAATTCGATTATCACAAGCAGTCAGGTGCATCACTGTCCAATAGCCATCGTGACTTTCGATGAGCCAACCTCACTCCTTCCAAACACACAGACGCCTTGCCTCAATGGCACTACTAACTCGAGGCAGTCGGAGGCAAGCGTGACCACAGTGACTGGCAAATCTAAACTGTCCACGCACGTCTGTAGCACATGATCTGCTACCCAACTTCAAGTGCATCAGGCTCCACTCAGGCAGCAAGGGGGGGAGAAGCTTCAGATCTCACATAGATGCGAATGACATAAAGCCCCGCTATGACGAGAGTCCACATTAACTGTTAGGAGAGAGGGATAGTGCGCTTCTGCCGTGGGCTGGAGAACATTGTAAACAGTGGAAGGGGGAGGGAGAGTGTTTTAGCTCAAGTTCAGAAGACCACAACAAGAGGAATTACAGCTGTGTTGTGGAGTCCTAAACGGTTTTGACGCCCTAGTATACAATGAACCGACAAACCAACACTCGGATTTACTGGACAGCATTCAAGCTGCAGGCGCTGTCAATCAGCCCCACCCCTACCCCCCGTTTCTTTTGTTTGCCGATGTCGCGAGGCCCGTGGGACGGGGGGACTCTGACCTGATTTTATCCAGAGCCGCCCTATGCGCCCTATTGTCTTTTCAGCTCTCGGGCTTTACAAAGGGCGTGGGTCGCAAGCTCTGTCCTCCTGATTCTTTCTGTTGAAAGGCTTTTGTCATTCAGTCCTGCTATGGCAACCTGAAACAAGATGGATAATGGGTCGGGATATAATATATAATACTACACAGACAAGTTAACCGACATAAATAGAAGAAGAACAGGAGGGAGAAAGAAAGGCAAAGGGAGCGCTGACCAGAAAAAAATATCGAGAATGTTATTGGTGGTGGTG
>CACRXP010000286.1:568454-589391 GCA_902702965.1 Spirometra erinaceieuropaei
AATTTCTCTTATCACTTACACGTTTTACTTTGCACCTCGTTCACATGTAAATGTACTGGCCTGATGAGATTTTATCGAGAGAAACGCGTGTGCTCACCGAATGGCTCTCTGAATTATTGCTCCATGGCAATTTTATCAACTCCCAAAACCCAGCAGGCGGGCAGAAACACTTTCGTTTAACCCCTCTGTGGGGAACGCCAGGTGTGGAATGGCAGGGGAAAAAAAAGATTCCGAGCACCCGGATCCTGGAATCGACTAGCATTCTCAAGCTGCCAGCGTCATAAGGATGAATTATAACTGACGGTCAAGGCGACTCCCCTACGATGATACTGCCACCGGTAGTCGTCGTCGTCGTCGTCGTCGTCGTCAGAGATTTCAGAAGCGACATTAGAAGAACACCTTCCAGAAGCCGCTGAAAGGCCTAAGTAAAAATAAAGACATCCGGGAAATCTCCTTAACGCGACGGGGCGGTACCTCCAAAGTCACTAACAGACAAGCGACCGGAACAAAGTGGTAGAAATGCCAAACTGGACCTCCGAGGATCAGACGCACCAGGGCCGAATCCCTAACAAAATTTCCGCATTGCCAACGAACGGTAGCAAGGTCGGATACCCACGCATAACCCACAGTGGGCTCACTCTCAGGCCGTCCATTGCCACCGGAAAAGCCGCTCCAACATGCCTTCAGTGTGATCGCGCTTCTGCTGGACACCTCCGTAGTCATCCAAATATCAAAATTACCAGTTCACAGCTGCAAGCAGTGTCGTCACAATGCAAACTCCTACCGCATTCGTGTCCGGACTTTCCGGTGACGCTTTGGCTTAATCGGACATTCGCACACCCACCGTGGGATAAATAGTGAACGATTGTCATCTTGCTGGGCCAAACAGTTATAAAGCCTTCAACAACAATCAGTCAATGCTAACCTACAGGCCTTACTCAGACGGCGTCAGGCAATGTCGCAGGTAGCTGAACCATTCTGCCTATATCCTGCGCCGCTGTGCGGCTGCTGGTTGGGCTAGAGAGAGAGCCCATAAGGCACAACAGAACGAGGGAGTTCCGTAATAACGATCGGTGAGCGCCCTACCATTGTATATTCCCGATCGAAAACCGACAAGCCAACGGACCCGTGGCCCAGTGGTTAGAGGCGTGGACTTCTAACGAACAGGTCGCGAGTTCGAGCCTCGGGTGTTCCACACTTCGGGGTTGGGTATGACTGGCTGACGACGCCTAATAAGCCAGAAATGGTCATTCCAGTCTCCCTTGTCTTTGTCGGTAATGCCATTCTGCCAGTTATAAAGCCCCCCCCCCGATGCCGCGTTGACCTGTTCGGACACATGGGCATGTACGCGACAACTAAGGCCCTACCCACCATGCAAGCAACAACAGTCTTGTGGCGGAGTTTTCCTCCGTAGACTACGAAGACCGAACTATCACGCCTGCCCACGCCAGAGGTGACAAGGCCTGGTGAACGTGGAGGGTTGTGATTGGCCAGTGTGAAGAAAGGCAATAAATCTTGACGTGACTTCGGCCGTGCTAGTGCCTGTGAACTTTCAAGTAAATAGGGGTTACGCAGATGTCGGAGAGGGCATGAGCGAACACCAGCGGGGGCGGTGCTTGAAGGCATGCCCGCGTCCACACCTAACCTGAAACATCCGCCACCGGCTCTTTTCTTGGCCACACACCCCTCCGCACACCCGTCCACCGCATGGGACCGTTTGGCCATTAGTGCCTGTGTGTGTGCGCACACGGCAGCAGTCGTTATCACTCAAGTTCACACAGCTCCTTCACACACACAGATAGGCATGCTAAGCACTTATCCCATCCATCACTCACGCATAAGCCCCACTGCGACGTTTTTCAGCGTCTGAAGTGACGAGTGGACAGTTGTACCTCCTTATGTGCGTGTGCGTGTAGGTTTGGCCATAGACCAGGTAGATGCGTTGGACCAAGTATTCGTACTAAGGCACAATCTCGAATTTCGCCATAGCTACCAGCAACCGACGGTCGTCTGCTTTGCTGTCTTTGTCGCCGCGTTCGATGCCGCCCATCGTGAGTCCCTGTGGCGGATAATGGCCCTAGATGGTGAACCGACAGAAATCATCGTCATGATCAAGGCCGACAAGATCTTATTTTGTAGCCGTAGCTGTTAGCGGGTAGCGTTAGGGGTTAAGAGTTCGGGTTAGAGGTTATGGGTTGGGGTTGGGGTTAGGGGTAGGGGTTAGGGGCTGTGGTTAGGGGTTATGGGTTGGGTTTGGGGGTTAGGGGATAGGGTTAGGGGTTAAGGTGAGGGGTTTGGGTTAGGAGTTAGGGGTTAAAGGTAAGGTTAAAGGTTGGGCTGGGGCTTGTCTACTGCAAGTACGGCTAAGAAATAAGAACCGACCTCCACCACCACAGGAGTCCTGGTCTGCAGCAATCTTTCCCGACAGTTTACTATTCGATATGGCGCTCGACAGGGTTGTATCCTGTCGTTCCTTCTGTTTAATTACGCGATTGACAGGATTCTCGCGAGAGCCCTACATGAAAGTGACGGTGTTGAATTTGCGTCCGGACACCGACTGGCTGATCTCGACTATGCCGGTGATATTACCTTACTTGCTTCACGTTTTTATGATCTGCAGTCTATGGTGTCACTGGTGAACGAGGTCACTAAATCGGTCGGTTTATCCATAAAGGCAGGGAAGACTACAGTGTTTTCATGCTGCATCCCTGACCAAGAGAAAGCACATTTCGGGATTTGTGACTGTAAACTTGAAGAAGTAGACATTTCTAAATGCTTTGGTGTGAGGCCGCTTTCGAATGGACAGAGAAAGGACGACATTATCTCCCGAAATGATTTTGCCCGACGGGTTTTCGTTAGCCTTAGAAAATGCCTATGGGTCCGACGCGACCTCTCAATTACCGCTAAGATTCACGTGTACCGTGAATCTGTCCGGTCTGTCCTCCTATATGGTTGTGAATGCTGAGCTGTACGCGTGGAGGACGAGCGAAAACTGGAGATATTTGATCACCACTGCTTGAGGATCATTCTTTGAGTGAAGTACACGGACTTCGTCTCAAACGAGACAGTCCGCGCTCGCTGCGACAACATCGCGAGGATAACCCAGGCCATCCAAGAAAGACGGCTGAGGTGGTTTTGCAATGCTCTTCGTCGTCCATCTTAGGTGCTCAGTGTTACTGATCCGGCACCCTTACCCCATTGGAGGCATCGAAGGAGGGATCAACCCAAAATCCGGCTTGGCACAGTCCATCAAGACATGGAGGTGGCTTTTAGATCTTCGCTATTCGGCCTCCGTCGTTGGCGAAGGGAATGGGTTGAGCTGTCCAGATCTGCTGCCGCGGATCGTCACGCGCGGAGAGGTACAGTTCGGGACATGATCGAGGCCGGGCAGATCAGGCATGATCGCAGTCATACCAAGTACAAGTAAGGGCCACGTGGAAGATGCGCTGGACCAAGTGGTGGGCTAGATGGCGGTCCGGTAGGCGTTACTGGGATTGCGTACTCATAACAAATGCCAACGCCGGGGGTATGGCGGTACCCCCAGGCCGGGCCAGCTGGGATCCTTGTCGCTTCTTCTTTTGTTGTGTAAAATCCTGGTCAATTGTACGTTGTGGTTCAGGAGGGGGAATGTCGGTATGCCTAGGTATGGCTTTTTGCCTTGCCAGCCATCTGCGCCCTCTCTCGTCACTGGTCTTCTTCGACTTGGTCATGACGCTCGACCCAGGTAGGGAGGGAGGATTGAGTGCGGTAGATGCTTCGAAAGTCTACTATCACTATTCACGCGCAAGTCAACATCCCTGCTCTCGCCCTGCTGTGCATCACACGGTCTACATCGCCGGTCACGACAGTTGAACTATCGAGCGGGTGTGCGATTGACAGCCTGTGGGTCACGCCAACCACAAGGTCCAATCTTATTAACAGTCAGCCGACAGACTTGGACGGATCACTGGCGCATGGAAGGTGGATCCTAGGGAATCCTTCCGCATAATAATAATAACGCCTCTGAGGCGATCGAACGTATCACGACACGCTAAAAGTCGTGTCTTGAAAGGCCGCTGACTGACGAACTTACTCGCAGACTACAATAAGACATGGATGTGACTTTTTCGTCGCACCACCACTGCGTAAGATGTGAGGCTTCTTACGCCGGTGTGTGGGGGGCGAGAGACCAGGCCGATTGGGGCACACGCGTGGACAGGCCTTTTAGCTTAGCAAGACAGTGCGCTCACGGGCACCTCCAGTCGTCTTGTCCAAAAATGTCCTGTGACCGGAGCATGGCGGTTGAGGAATGGTCGGGGGGAAGAGGACGCAGCGAAAGTCTGGCTCAAGTCGCGGCTGCGCCTACTTCCTTGGGACGATGGTGGATCCAGCTCTCCGGGACGAGCGCCGGCAGGATGACAAAGATGATGCTGGCGAAGAGGAGGAGGAGGAGGAGGGGGTGGAGTTGGAGGAGAAAGAGGAGGGTGGAGAGGAGGAGGACAGGAAGGACAAGGAGGGCGATGAATACCCCAGGGGTTTGAGCAAAAACACGGTGTGAGTGTTCTCAGAGTGGTAGCCGTAAAATCCCCTCCCCTGAAGTGGCTTGGCTAAGTGAGGGTTGGCCTTATTTACACTTAAAAGCTCTTATGTGGAAGAGATTAATTTCCGGGACTGGGTGTCATTTTCTCCCTCCATTTTCACTGCCGTGTAGAACATTTGGCGCTGAAATTCGACCCATCTTCATTGTAATAAAAAGTAGTCCGTCACAGAAAAACTAGGTGTTACTGTTAAAAATGACTCACAAATGATAGAAGTCGTCCTAAGTTGTCTGTTTTCATATTTTCGAAATGCGCTCTCCGAGCATATGTTACGTTTGAAATTATCAGTATACGTCTGTTAATTTAAAAAACTATTGATCCAAAAGGTGATATTTTAGAATCAGCAATATACTTTCGCAAGTAATGCCATCCTTACGCCTTCTTTCCGTCCACTGGGCACACGGACAAGCGTCCAGCCTCGTAGTTTTAGGCGCAAGAAATGACGACTGATATAATCAAGACATCTTCTGAATGCTGCTTGTTAAATTCCTCAGAAATTAACCGCAAACTTGAAATAAATCAGTTTATACTATGGTCCATAGACACAGGCCAAAATTTGATGAATGAATATTCGGGCCGAAGTCCATCAGCCACAGCGGGATGAGCGGGTAATATTTGTTACCTGTCGACAGTTGGTTAGTAGTATATTTTAGCACAACACAGATACTAGCTAAAAGCCCAGACACGCGTGTTTCTCCGATATTCTATCACTGTATGGCACAGCTACGAGGGGTTCGGCTCTTCAGTGAGTGTGTGCTTTCAGGTAGATACTCCAGTCTAGAAATTGTTGCTTTTTAAGTTACTCAGAAATTAACTACTAACTTAGAGTAGATCAATTCCAAGCCAGCGGTTAATTTCCGAGGAATTTCAAAAGCCGTAATTGCTAAACTGGTGTATTTACCAGAAAACAGGCAGGGGATGCTGGGGTTAGGGGTTCTGGTTAGGACTTAGGCGTTAGGGTTTAGGGCTGCGGTTAGGGGATATGACAACTATTTCTCAACCACTCAAAGTACAACTGCGCATCCTCAATAGCGTTTCTTTTACATTCTATTACTTGACCATGTCATCTATGCGATCCCCGGCCCCACCTGTAAAAAGTCCTATTACCACCGGAACCGTATTACGGGTGGCTGGGGTTTGTTTACCTCAGGTGCGGCTAAATAGCCACATCTGATCGACTGGCTCAGAACTTTGTTTACATTTGCGTCACCGATAAGGCGAACTGAGTTCAAGTTTCGGCTGTGTCGTCTGTGACCAAGACAGCGTGTGGTGGCGACGGAAAGGCGGAGTCGGGGTGGGGGGGGGATTGCGAGAATTGCCTTTTGTCAGTGGTTTTTAGACAGTTACCCTTGGCCTCCTTTTTACGGAGTAAATCAGCCGAGAGGTGAAAGTACACTGGACGAAAATGCACGCTGCCATCATTGCGAATTAAAACAAAAAAACTGTGCCTTGGTAGCTCCCTGGACTCCGCGCCAGGGTTGAATTGATGATAATGCTGTTCAAGGAGCGAAAAAGGAGTCTAAATAAGGTGGCGCAGAAAAGGATAAAAAGTGAGTATTATGAAACATTACTACTACATCTTTCCCGATCGGAGACTGCAACACTGCAGTATACTCGATGATCATGAATGCTTCTATTGCTGGGACATGGAACCCACGGCCGTCTGGATGATCGATAGACCGGAATACAGTGATCCCTCACGAAAAATGAAAATTCTCAAAGTAAAAACCATTTGTTTTGATGATTATTTTTATGTGCTAGATCCTTAGAAGCCCTTTTACATTCCTACAAACAGTTCTCCCAAGTTATACAACATAAACCTTTTAACTTCTCTTAGGTATTAGGCAAAATTCGATTAAATTATGGATGTAAATATAGAACGATTCCTAAACTGGAGTATCTACCAGAAAACACGCGGGGAATGCTACCGGACCCACTGAAGTGCCCAACGCCTCGCAGCTGTGCCATGCAGCGGCAGAATATTGGCGAAACACGTGTGTGTCTGGGCTAGCGCCTGTGCTGCTAGTATGACATCTTCTAATGCCCAAACATCCACTGATGCCCTAAGATTTGTTAGTCTAAAATCTCCCCCCCCTCACAGTGCCAAATACCAAAGGTGTCGCCGACTGACGTCAGTAGCTGCCTCTGTCAGCTGAGTTAGGAATGTGTGCGCGTTGTCGCAAAGCTGTCACCCGCATCGCGCACAAAAGTGGGAGTGTTGCCTTTTTTCCTGACAAGGTCCCACAGCCTTTGCCGTGAACTGGCCTTCTTAAAAACACCATGCACGCTCTGTAGACTGCTCCGGCCTCCACGACCGAGACCCTGTCAAATTCGTTGATTAGTTTGAAAAGGTCACTAGAGACGACTGAGTCTGGGCGAGTCACGATTTCGCAGTGGCAGGTAGGTTATAAATGTATATATGCGTATATGCATATACATACATGTATATATATATATATATATATATATTAAAGGTATTATACCGTACTCCCGACATAGATACTTGCTAAAAGCCCAGACACGTGTTTCGCCGATATTCTGCCGCTGCGTGACACAGCTGCGAGGGGTTCGGCTCTTCAGTGGGACCCCCAGCTTTCTCTAGCGGTTTCTGGTATATGAACTCCAGAGGATAATCAGGTGAATAATTTCAGAAATTAATCAGTGCAGGACTTGGAGTTAAATCTCCGGGACATGACTTTTTTATATATATATATATGCATATATATGTGCGTATATTTTTGCGTATATATTTGGAAGGTTAGAGACAGAGCTCTTGATGACCCTATTTATGTACAGTGCTTTCGCAGATTCGCAGTCAAAATAAAATTTCAGGCAGTTACAACGTGATCGGGTCACAGTACAATCGTAGTGATAAGGGAGTGCATCAGTTCACTGTAAGTTAGTGCGGAGGGATTGTATATGACAGTGTTTTCCGGAACTGACTGTGGGTAGTCATGCTGTAAAAGCCGATTTCTGTCGAAAATTAGGCGAGCAAGTGTTCTTTTAAACATTGTGTCAGCCGTCACCATCTCGCTTGGATGCGAGTTTCACGGTCGGACAATCCGCCTGGCTGAATGAAAACTTTTTACGGTCTAACCGCGTGCGCTCACTCTTGACTTTGTAGGCATGACCGCGTAATTGGTTCGTACGGGCAAACTCAAAGAAGTCCTCCGTTCTTAATGAGCAACCATGGCCGCGGACAATCCGGAATGTTTAAAGTAGATTGCAGATGAGTTGTCTATAAGAGAGAGGGAATAAGCCAGGCACATCCAGCCTCTCCTGTTAAGACAGATGCTCTGGACCGTCGACCATCTTCGTAGCTCTGCTTTGCACCTGGTTGAGTAAGTCGATATCCTTCCTCATACACGGTGAAGCTGTTGGCATTCCATACTCCAGTTTCGGTCTTACAACGACACCAAAACACGCAACACTGTCTTTATGATCCTGTAGATACAGAAGCTGGCATTAAGAGCATATTTGAACTGTGTGCTTCAATTGTAGTGTCGTTAATTTTGATAACTTTATTTGGAATGATCCCTTCGTAAACATAGTCTAGAGAAGACTGCAAGAACTGATCGATATCAAGAAAAGTTATTCGAAATTCTGAAATCGGCTTTCGATTTGGAAGGATTACGTAGGTCGAATTGAAGTACTGACCATCACGCGGCATAATCCTATGATACTTCGGACTCACCAGGACGTTGTCTTTTGAACGTACTTCTTTTCGAACTCCTGTAAAAACTGCACTCGGTAAAAAAAAAACAACTTCAGCCGTATGCATTTTCACGTCGATTTTCGATGGCCTTATAGATTCAAATGTATTTAATTGAAAGCATGCCTAATAAGATGCTCGCTTTTACTCATTTGGTAGCAAAGCCCGTCATCTTTGCATTTTACACTCGAGCAAATAGCACCTTTCGGTTTTGAAAAATTTCTAATTATGAGGGGTTTTAAGACCGTACAATGTCCACTCAGGCAACATTGTACCTGTCCGTTTATTAATGCTCCCCATGAAATATGCAACATAGTCTGAATCCACTACAAAAATTACTGAACTCCACATGGTATCTTCCTAAAGGCATAGAGGAATATGTGATTTTCCGGCAAGGGTCGATTACGCTGTTGTGGTCTCAAATGCAATCGGAATGTGGGCATTGAAAGTAAGGTAAGCCGAAGGGGGATGCTGAAATCGGTAGTGGGAAAGTGGTCAAGACCGATATATGACAAATCCGCCGAAAAACTGAAGGAAGCCAAGAATTCCCGCAAAAGACATGGCTGACAGGACACCCGGGGCAGCTGTACTCAAACCGAACGGTAAACCTAACCGTAACCTCAAAAGTATGCCCTATCCTTAACTTATTTATAAACGAGCGCTAACCCTAAGCTTAACATCAAACCTAACCCTAAGCCAACCACAAAACCCCAGATCTAACCCTATGTTTAATCTTAACCTTAACCCAAACTCTAACCCAAAACTCAACCGCAACCCTACACTAACCCCAACCTTAACACTACACGTAGGCCTCAACCGCGATCCGAACCCCAGCGCTAACCGAAACCCTTAAACTTAATTCTAACCAAAACCCTACAAAGAACCCTACCTCTAAACCGAAAAGTCAAGTTACTATTTTTCGTTTTAGCTTCGGCTACTTTGCCACTAACGATTTTGGCATCCTACGTTGGCTTACTTCACCTGTGATGCCCACACTGGGCTTACACTTTGAACCAAGACGAGGTAACCGACCACTACCGATTCTCCTCATGAGAAAAGTACATGCCCCGTAGAATGAAATCGCTGATCTGGCTCATAATTATTAAGGAATTGGAAAACTACTTTAAAACCTAAATAGAAACTTTCTCCGAGCATAAAATGCGGAGATGACGTGATTTGTTACCAAATGAGTAAAAGATGGCACATTTTGTGCATGTTCTCTGTACGATATCTATAAGGCCATAGAGAATGTCTGTGAAAACGCATACTACTTAAGTTGTCATTTGTTTACCCAGTGCGGTTTTTACAGGAGTTCGGAAAGAAGTGCATTCAAAAGCTAACGTCCTGTTGATTCCGAAGTATCATAGGATTATGCCGCGTGATAATCATTCTTTCAATTCCACCTAGGTAATCCTTCCAAATCGAAAACGCATTTCAGAATTTCGACGAACATTTCATGCGACCAATCATTGACTGTATACATGAGGAAAATTGTAGGGACTTGCTCTCCAACTTAACCACCTCTACTAAAAGTGCAAGTTTATTGCTTGCTGGGACATAAAAATCCGAACCTTGCAATATCACTTATACAGATGAGGCTCAGATAAGCGAAACTACAGAACACAATACGACTGGGCAACTAGAACCTCTGACCAATCAGCAGAAGAGGCCGCGAATGACGTTTCACTGCCAGTGATTGGTTCTTGCATAGTCTCTCATGCCGTTCACCCTGTACGATCTTTGAAAAGCTTGACCGTGGACATTCGTAAACATTCTAACCAAACGGAGGTTGCCCTCGCAACTGCTATGTTTTCGGTGATTTACGGGTTTGCAGGGGTAAATTCGGGTTGCCTTGCCGGCCTGACTGGAACGTGCACAAAAGCAAGGAAAATAGCGAGATAGGATAATTAAATTTACTCAATGGGCTGAATGGTGCCCATTGAAGTTCAAATTTTCCAAGAACAGTTGGAGGACAAACCGTCAACATTGAAAGCAACATTAAGAAAAACACAAACGCTCCGGCTGCTTTACGCCATTTGTACGATCTGCCTTGGCTTTTAGATTTTCGTGCTTTGGCATACAATGAATCTGTTATAAAAGGGTGTTACGACATGCATATACTCTGTGGCGAGCAATACCACCTCGGGAAAATATGCCCTAGGAGACTGTCGGAGGATACCTGTCAAAACATGGTATCGTCCAGAAAAGAATAAGATGAAATTGTAACAGGAGCTCCACACTGAGTGTAAACTAAATTACACGCAATCAATCAGCCGTCGTCAGCCAGTCATACCCAATCCCGAAGTGTGGAACACCAGAGGCTCGAACTCGCGAAATATTAGAAGTCCAACGCCTCTAACCACTGGGCCACGGGCCCCTTGTCCTGTCGATTTTTCGATCGGTAATATACAATGGTAGAGGGGCTCTCACCGATCGTTAATATGGAACTCACTCGTTCCGTTGTGCCCTATGGGCTCTCTATTGAGCCCAACCAGCAGCCGCACAGCGGCACATGATATAGACAGAAGGGTATTACCGACAAAGACAAGGGAGACTGGAATCGACATTTCTGGCTTATTAGCCGTTGTCAGCCAGTCATACTGAACCCTGAAGTATGAAAAATCTAGGGTTCGATTTCGCGACCTGTTGGTTAGAAATCCAACACCTCTAACCACTTAGCCACGGACACGTTGTCCTGTTGGTTGCGATCGGGCACATACAATTATAGAAAGGTGCTCGCCGATCGTGCTACGGAACTAACTCGTCCGGACGTTGGATTTCTAACCAACAGGTCGCGAAATCGAACCCTAGATTTTTCATACTTCAGGGTTCAGTATGACTGGCTGACAACGGCTAATAAGCCAGAAATGTCCATTCCATTCTCCCTTGTCTTTGTCGGTAATAGCATGCTGCCTATACCATGTGCCGCTGTGCGACTGGTGGTTGGGCTCGATAGAGTGCCCGTAAAGCACAAATGGATAAGTTAGTTCCGTAAGAACAATCGGTGAGCGCCCCTCTACCACAGTAAAGTAACTTCGAAAGAAATCAATACGGGATCCGTCAGACAGTTGTCGAGATCAATTAATTATTAGTGTTTTTACAGATTTTATTAAGTCGTCATACTCATTTGTGAAAAACTCGGATGGTCACTTACAGAACAGGTTAAAGAACATGCACATCCAGCTACACGTTGTGGTTCAATCTAGAGCCCGCACAGACAGTGTCATAGCGACCAATAATTGTGGAGAATGAATACTGGCAAATACTAAAGGGACTAGAAAGACAACTACTGGTCCACTTACAGTTGTCATTCAGCTCTTGCCAACTGAAGATTTAGACGAACTAGGATTCGGATCCTATTCATTCGACCATTGGATGTTATCCTAAATGATCCCCCACTTAAGCCCCCTATTTTAAGCTGATATCTTTCATTGAGGTTTGTTTTGGTGCCCCTATCAAACCATCCCGATTCCCTTTTTCACCAGTGCTCTCTGTTGCTTCACAAAGATAAAGACGTCACCACTATCTGGCAGATTCAAATGAAGACTCAAAAAATGAAAGTTCGACGGGTGCGCCAAGTCTCACCATCAGTGCAGTACTGTGTTGGTGTCAGCGCATTAACTTCCTCGGTCAG
Organism: Spirometra erinaceieuropaei; assembly: GCA_902702965.1. Classification (NCBI taxonomy): domain Eukaryota; kingdom Metazoa; phylum Platyhelminthes; class Cestoda; order Diphyllobothriidea; family Diphyllobothriidae; genus Spirometra; species Spirometra erinaceieuropaei. The sequence goes on from CACRXP010000286.1 coordinate 580,378, forward strand.
CTCTGGTTATGTAGCCCCACCTGAAGTAAACAAACCCCAACCACTTGTAATACGGGATCGGTGGTAATAGGGGTTTTTACAAGTGGGGCCAGGGAATGCATAGGCAACGAGGTCAAGTAGTTGTATGCAAAGGAAATGCTATTGGAAATGCGCGGTTGTACTTTTAGTGGTTGAGAAATAATTGCCCTAACCCCTAAATCTAACCCAACCGTAACCCCCAACGCTAACCCTAACTCTAACCTCTAACCCCAACTCCAACAGTATTGTGTCCATCAGATGGGGCTATATAACAACATCTTAGCACATCCTCATTACATATTATGCTGTGCCAGTGTGAACCGAACCAAATCTAGTCTACCAAAAGTGCGCATTTTTAGACACAGGTAGATGAAACCTTACTACTACTTGTAGAGCCACTTTGTTGGCTCTTTGAATGCAAACAATCTTGTCCTAGATGAAGCATTTAGTTAAACCGCGCGGCGCAGTACCTACTGGTGTTTATGGCCGCACCCGAGGATCGCTGATCAACTGCGGCGACAGGAAGTTGGGCGTCATTGCTGCGACAGCCTCCCTCGCTCCGAGGTGACTCATCGACGGCGTTCCGTGACCTGAAGACGGGGAGTGCAGGCGGCTACCTACCTTCTGTCCTCTTTTTCACTTATTTTGATTACCGTCACAGCGCAGGCGTTAGTGTTACCGCTGGCGTCGGCGTTCAGCCCATCTGGGACGTTGTCACCCTCAGGTTCAGGTGTGTCCGTAGGGCCTGGTAGACCTTGGGGAGGGAGTAAAGCAGCAATTTATGGATGTGGTGACCTCGCAGCTGTCCTTCGGTGTCACTCTGATTGCGCAGCTGTTCCCAGTCCACCGTATCACGATCTTTCTACCGAGTACGTCATCTCCAAAGTGCCGGCATCTGCACCTTCCTACCTCCCGTGTTTTGGTAGCCTGAAGAATGTCTTTGTTGGTAGAGGGTGGAAACCGGTCGCGCTACGGCAGTCACTCGTCCACTGTGTCTTAGAGCTTTATCTGGAGCCCCACCAGCAGCCGTGCAGCGGCGCACGATATAGGCGGAGTGGTATTGCCGACAGAGACAAGGGGGACTGGAATGGACATTTCTGGCTTATTAGCCGTCGTCAGCCAGCCATGCCCAACCCCCCGGGTGTGCAACCCCTGGGGTTCGATCGTACGACCTGTTGGTTAGAAATCCAACACCTCTAACCAAAGAGTCACGGGCTCGTTGTCCTATCGGTTGCGATCTGGTTCACACAAAAGTAGAGGGGCGCTCACTGATCGTGCTACGGAACTTACAAGCTCTGTTGTGTCTTGGGGCTCCCCCTCGAAGGTCTGGAGGTGCACTGATCCTGCACCAGCTCTGGACCGCGTGTGAGCCCTGAGTTTTTTGTCTTGGAATTCTGGGCAAGATCTTACTTCGTAGCTGTACCTGTTAGGTGTTCTTACCATCATTCTTAATACAATTCTTACTATTTTCTGCTAAATATTAGAATTCCTTATGATGGCGGCCACTGGCATCTGTGTCGGCGACAATAGCCAGACAATTGATGTCGGTATAGTGCGCACAGAATTGCGCCACAGAGTGCAGATGCTATGACCAAGGATTCACGAACCGATTTCTCCAAATTCACAGTAAAGCCAAGAAAAAACTGACCACTTGGCCACTTTCCCGAAAACTCCTGATAATTATTCTGCGTCTTCCATTATATTAAGTGACTATATAAATACGCACGCATTGCACGAACATATCCGCATGTTCAACATTTAAAATGACAATTCGACGATGGTCGCATCATCATCATCATCATCATCATCATCATCATCATCATCATCATCATCATCATCATCATCATCATCATCATCATCATCATCATCATCATCATCATCATCATCATCATCATCATCATCATCATGACACGCAGTCTATGTAAAAAATGGATATTTTCCAAAATAGGCTGTGCGACCGAACAAAGTGCTCAACGATCTAGATGTGTTAATGTCATCCCAGAATGGCATTGCCGACAAAAACAAGGGAGACTGAAATGGTCATTTCCGGCTTATTAGCCGCCTTCAGCCTATCATGTCCAACTCCGAAGTGTGGAACACCTGGGGCTCAGTCTCGCGACCAACCGGCCCTAACCGGAGCCTCGGGCTCGTTGCCCTGTCGGTTGCGATCGGATATCTACAATGCCAGAAGGGCGCTCACCGATCACATCAGTACCCGTCACCACGTTTCACGAATAAGGTCACATACTGCACATTTTCAAATCTGGCTTTTGCATTCTAAAATGGGATTTCAGGTTGTACACGGGAATAGGCGCCGCCTCTATCACAGGAGCCTAAGCCCTACTGAGACCCCAGCCACTACGACCTACAGGCTCGGTCCCGAAGGAAGAGAGACGGAGTCTGACGTCAGTCGGAATAATTTGAGAGGGGGTGGGGGTGGACAGTTAGCAGCTGGACGGGAGTGCGCCCTGCGCGTCATATACGTCATCTCAAGCCTTCAGCGAGAGCACGCCTGATTCGGCCTTGAAGATGATTGGCCAGTTGGAGAGGCGTGAACGGACGTGAACCAGGCTGTCGCTGGTGGCGCACGTGCAAACGCATGTGCGAGCGCGTCGCAACAGACGCCCACGGCAACCCCCCCCCCGGCCAAATTCCAGGGGTACCTATTCCCATGTCCTACCCTCAGCCCCCTCCCTCCCCCCTGGAATTCAGCGCAAGGCCAACTGTAAAACGCGGGTACCTAGCTCCCTGTCCCGCCGGAATTTTCCCATAATCTTCATTGCTTCGAAATACTAAGACAATTCCCTCATTTGACACTGAAATGAGCCTTAGCATGCACTAAACTTCAGTCACTCATCGACACGCTCCAACACGTTTCAGTCTACGAGCTGCGATCAGGTCTTGTGATCTCAGTAGCACAGATTCAGAGCAACCAAGCTAAAACAGCGCCATTGACATTACTGGTGTGTCATACAATATGACGTTCGGCTCTGCAGAGGCTGTACCAGTAAACTCCCCCCAAGGACTCATAGCAAACAGAAAACAACTTTTGTCGTGCACCGCAGTGCGGTAGGCTGGTCACGCGGAGTTGACAAACTTGGACTTCTCGGTCGGTGGAGTGCCAGACGTTCAATTGAGACCGTCAGGCAACAGGGGCTTTTCCGACTTCGGCGTCCGCTTGTCAAACCATTCACACCTTCACTGCGCATTTGGGGGCGTCTGTGGAGGCTGGTTGGTCGGATCTTATTTCGGAGAGTAGGCAACCCATAGCCTAAACCCTAATCCCAAACCCTAAACCCTAACCCCGAACAGCTATGGCTGTGGAGTACTTTCGACTGCTATTTGTTGCCTGTTCGCGTTACTCGCACAGAGTCTGTTGAACCTAGCTGCTCTTTAGCCCGTCTAGATTCGGTCGTCTGAGTCGGCTTACTTCGTGCAGTCCGTACGTGGAAACGATGTAAATAATTGCAGAATTGTACGGAAACACGGTTCTATAATTGGCATGATTATCAAGATTTAAATGTTACACTTACAACCAAATGTCTCCAGGCGTACAGTCAGAAAGATGGCGTATAGTCAGACGGGCAGCGTCAAGTTGTGCGGGATGAAAAACGGGAGATTCAAACAAATAGTACGAAGGTTGGGGGAAAACAGAAGGCCATAATTTTCCGAAGCAAACAAAAAATGCAAAGTATGTGGTAAAATGTGCCAATAAAAATGGGAAAACATACGTGGGAACGTACAATGGCTACGAAATAGGATCTTGCCGACTGGGTTAATGCGATCCGACTGGCCGACACAGTGAAGTAGGGAGAACAGAATGCCCCCCCCCCCGGAAGCGCCAGCCTAATCAATCGCCCGTGATTTTGAAGTCGACGGTTCTGATAACACTGTTGGATCCGCTTTCAGGCAGACGGTTTTACCAAGGTCTAGACACTGCCGAGAAAGACCACGCACAATAGATTTCGGTCTACTGAACAAACAGCTGACTGTGTCAGCCATTTATTCGGGACAAGTGTTGAAGAGCAGCAAGAATTCCTGTTTGTAAAACGGATTCCCCCAGTTTAACAGGACAGCTTGTCGTTAAACCGGGACACGGTCGAGAGGATGGTTTGCATTTTTGTGTAGAAAGTTGGACAATCTTCTGGTGGTGCTCCTGAGCAGTGAGTGGACCGCGAGTCGTAGTCACAAATAGTAACCGCTGGAAAGGCCAGCGCGTGTGCTGGCGGCGTTAAGGGTCACGTGTCGCCCTTCTAGGTATAAAGGTCTGAAAGAGTGTGCTATGCCAGTATCAGCAAATCATGGCCCTCGCAGCCTGGTTTGCGCTGGCAGTTCCCTGACACCGGGTTTCCTGCTGGTAGATGCGCTAGCTCCTTTGCCGCTGGATATACAGGTGGCGAGAATGGCTGACCAGTCATCATCCCCGTCCTTCTGACCCCCCTGTTGGGGTGTTGGTGGAAAATCCTGGTCAAGTGTTTGTTGTGGACCAGGCGGTGTGGGGTGGAACGCCAAGGTGTGGGTTCGGTCGTGCCAGCAACCTGCACCCTCCCCCGTCTCTGGTATTCTTGATTCTTTCTTGACACCGGGTCCAGGTGGGGAGCGGGGAAGAGAGAGTGTGCTGGATGCTGCGCAAGTCTACTACCACTATAAACTAAGTCCCCTCCCCTGCTTTACCTTGCTGTGGAGCTCACGGTGGACATCGTCGACGACGACGGTTGAATTGTCGTGTGTGTGAAAGAGAGGCATTAGTTAATTTTACGGCTTTGTGGGAGCAGGCTCAGGTGTATCTTGGCCAGGTGGCGTTGTGCGTTGCAATAGCCGAGAGGCGGCATGTTTAAAGGCGGCAGTCGGCCAAACTGGGTCAAACCGCTCGCTGGGAAAGCGAATAATCTTGACGCAGCAGGGCGTTTAATGAAGATACCAGGCATCACACCGATGGTTGTCATTGCTCTAGTTGTAGGCCTAGTCGAGTGATCTGCATAGGTCATGCGCGCCTCCAGGTCAACCGGCTGAGACTGAGAGCGTACGACAAGCTGTGATGTCATGAGTTATCACAAGGAAGTCCCTTTACCACAAAATCCGCCCAAACCGCGCTGCCCAAAGTCATAATGCAGTGAAAAAACGGCCGTTCTTAAAAAGAAGACATATTTGGGTTTATAAAGTAGCATTTACTAACAGAAACATGACTACTTTTCGCTGAAAACCAGGATTTCAGGCAATGGCTATGTTATAAATCGCTTAAATAGGTCTAGCTGTAAGAATACATAGGGAAGTGGGAGTCTTGAAATGGGGAAAACAATAAAAAGTTCAGAGACCACTACTTTGTTGATTATCTATTTGCATTGAGCACATCTGAAAGTCTCCCAGACATGGAGATGGCCAGGTTGTCTGTAGTGGATTGTTCAATGTGATCATCTAGCACAAAATCGAGCTTTTCTTGTATTGAAAGTTTCTTCTTTGCCTTGTGCCAGTGTATTTTGATAAATGCATAAAGATTTCTTATAGGATTGAGGTCCAGACTCTTGGCAGGGAAAAAAAATCGACTGGAGGTCATATGCAGGGAGGCTGGCTGTTGTCTAGAAAGTCAGATTACGGTCGCAAGCATTGTCAGACTCATGCATCTTTAGGGGGCTGGAGAGATGCATTATCGTGTAAGATTATCGTGTCCATTCGGCGTCGCTGAATGTCGTTGTAATCGAAAACATCCTTCACAATGTTGACGAACACTTTTCTGTTGATGGTGTCCGTAGTCGGCCACCAGACTGGCCGCTCTCCGAGTTTGACAACCATCCAAACCACTGACCATCGACAGTTTCTGAAGGTTGTCGTCGAGGCAGTATGATCTTTTGGAAAGTTATTTCCATATATGTTCATCCGGGTCGACTTCGTAGGGTTGTCTAAAAATGGGACTTTATCGCAGAAGTAAATGCTCCTCCAGAATGAGAGTCGGTAATCAATACATCTCTTAGTAAATAAAAAATATTATCTGGTAAGTTCTCTATTTAAAAACGGCTTAGTCATGACCTTTCGTTGATGAAACTCCAATTCCTGCATCCTTTACCTAATTACGTTCACAGAGAGTATCGGCAGATGTTCCCTCTGAATGGCGTCAGTGGGAATATAATGATACTTTTTTAGTGTACGACGAATAAAATCGTCGTCTTGCTAACTTGTGAACCGTTCTAGGTTACGCCTCTTATTTCTGGGCACGGTTCTATCGTTAATGATTCGCCACAGCGTAACCTTACTGATATTGAAAACACTTACTGACGACTCAGGTCACAACACTTCCGCTGCTAAATGCCGTGTCCTTTCGTAGTTGGCACTGTCTGGACATCTTCATTCCACAGCATGACACAGAAGAGTGACAGAATGTCGCGGGTACTCTATATATATATATTCGTTTACGCCTATTAATTTTCGGTGTTACTGAACAAACTACCGTTCAACAAGTTTATCACTGAGTTTTATGGCTCTACACGTCACAAATTTACAAACAGAATTTTATAAGCTGAATTCTTCCCCTTTCTTCCCGAAAACCATACAATTTCTCATATCGGCTCTCACCTGATTTTCTTGGACGTAAAATCCGATTTCCTCTTCCCAGAAGGAATTTATTTCCCATTCCTCTTGTTTACATTAATCTTAGTTTATAGCACAATGTGATCTGTGAATTTAAGTAGCGTAGCAGACTACCTGGACATAAAGAAAGGTCGGATTTCGTCCAAGTCTGGCCTCTATTCCTTTAATAAAACTGAGTTTAACTGAATCTCTGTCTCTCCAGTAAATATGTAGCTTTTTACACCTCAAATCAATTCAAAAAACATAAATATGGACAGCCACTCAAGTTTCGATCACGACATTTCATGAGTTGGGTCGCCCACTCCATTAGCTACCTATATGAGTTTTCGCGAGCAAGTGTTTATGGTCCAGGTGGTGCGCATTGTGTTAACCGCTCGCTGCGCGGGTGAGTGACCTTGCCACAGTAGGCTGTTGAACAAAGACACCAGGCATCGCTACACTGGCTGTAGGCCGCGCGACTTCAGGTCAGCTGAGTGAGCCTCAGAGCGTAGGGCGCACTGTGATGCGTAAGCCTTGAAACTGACAAAACAGAGGCAGATTTTAAAATGGCGTAGGCTTGAAGGAATGATACCCTAGTATCCGTTTTGTCGCTGAACGACAATTTAGCCTTAACCAGAGTCCACTGCGGACTAGGAGCACGGACAGAGACAAGGGGAGATATGGATGACCATTTCTGACGTACTGGTCGTCGGCTGGATGATATGGGATCAGGATCCGAGTTCCTTGGCCGTGGAGAGGCTTAGGTAATCCAACAGTCGACCACTGAGCGACGGGAGCGTTGTTCTGTAGGATGTGATCGGGAATATTAAGTATGGCGTAGGAGTGTTCTCCGGTCGGGTTAAGGGATATTCTCCTCCCAATGTGCCTGGGACTCAATCTAGTGTTCTCGCAGTCAGTTGCATAGCGACTACAATATGATGGTAGGGGCGCTCACCGATCGTTCTTACGGAACTCACTCGTTTCGTTTTGCCTCATGGGCTCTCGCTCTCGAGCCCAACCAGCAGCCGAACAGCGGCGCAGGATATAGGCAGAATGGCATTACCGACAAAGACAAGGGAGACTGGAATGACCATTTCTGGCTTATTAGCCGTCGTCAGCCAGTCATACTCAACCCCGAAATGTGGAACACCCGAGCCCCGAACTCGCGACCTGTTAGTTAGAAGTCCACGCCTCTAACCACTGAGCCACGGGCCCGTTGTCCTGTCGGTTTTTCGATCGGGAATATACAATTGTAGGAGGCGCTCACCGATCGTTCTTACGGAACTCACTCGTTCAGTTGTGCCTTATGGGCTCTCTCTCTAGCCCAACCAGCAGCCGCACAGCGGCGCAGGATATAGGCAGTACGTTATTACCGACAAAGACAAGGGGTACTGGAATGGACACTTCTGACTTATCAGCCGTCGTCAGCCAGCCATACCCGATTCCAAAGTGTGGAACATCCGCGGCTTGAATCGACTAAATATGTTCTGAGATGAGGTACCGACAAAGACAATGAAGACTGGGATGGCCATTTGAGGCTCATTGTCCATTGGCAATCAGTCGGACCCAATCACATGTCTGTATGATCGCTGATTCAGATCCGTAACTGTCGTCAGAGGGCCCTAGGTTGAGGTCCAGGGCGCAGTGACACGAGCATGTCCCATATGGACGAACCATCTCCCATCAGTACGCACATGTATGCGGTGATTACAGCTCAACCGTCGCAAGCGGTGGCGTACGCCACTTACTCCACGGAGTGGACTCAGCGCCAGTGATTTGTGCAAAGATTAGTTTATCGCATCTATCACACACACACACACACACTCTCTCCTCCCTCACTCACCTTGCTCCGATGGAATGACAATGTCGTCAGGAGCGGAGGTGCACCCGGGTGCAGTGACTGACTAAGCTAAACAGCCCACATGCGCGTGACGCACACACCACCTGATCCCCCCCTATTTGATGTGCCGAGTCGCAACATGCGGGTTTCGCATCTAACTTAGGTGGGAGTGATATAGGGGCTAAATTTGGAAGGGGCCATTACGACCCCTCACCCGCAGTCCTGAGAAAGGTCGATCTAGCCCGTTAGTTGGTAATTTTTGGGGCAACAAGTCGTAGCACGTCACGATTGAGTGAAGCGCGTTAGTCATATTGACCCGGCGCCTCGGTGGGATTCGAGCCCAGGAAAGGAAGGTGAAGGCTTCAGTACAGCCAGCGCTTTAACCACCAGAACTACCAGGCCCCGCCGGACGACGCGAGTTTAATCACTGCTGGGTCTATATGAATCATTCAAAATCTGCCAAAACATCTATGAAGTGCATTAGTTTCGTTATGATGAGGAGTGTCTGCGTTCGCCCTGGGGATGGATTATCCACTATCGGCATACATGCATCAACTTCCCCACACACCCACCCTCCTCGTCCCCCTTCCTCCTC
>CACRXP010000286.1:594195-606416 GCA_902702965.1 Spirometra erinaceieuropaei
GAACATAAACAATTCTTGCCAGATATTCTCCCTAATCCTTCACATATCTCGGTCTCACTCTGTCTTATGATCTTTTTCGATCGTGGATTGTGCACTGGATGTTTGAGTTATAACGTCACGTCCCAGCCATTAGGCTGTCGGTGTTGCCTTGACTAAAACGCAAGAATACTTCCATTATAAAACGCATCCTTGGTGTACTTTCTTCTACTTTTTATCAATTCTTCTCACTCGTTGCAACGAGTAGGCTCTTCGTCGACGGTTTTTTCCAAGGTGTGCCTCGTGTCATTCATGCTTAATTTAGTGGCAGCAAAGTCACCCAATCCGAAACCGTTGCTACTTGCGTCATCTGAACAAGAAGTTGATACTGTTTGCGACGTTTCAGACTTGTCGCCGTGACAGCTGAGAGTTTTCTCAGAACACACCGAAACTTCGGCAGTTGCCTACAAAATATGTTCTCCATGCAAGCGAAAATGTGAGTCCCAGGAAGCAGGTGAGTAGAAGTAGGCATGGTCAAAAACATCTCGCCATATGTTTAAATTTTAAAATGACCATTCGATGATGGTTATTTTGACGGCTACGTCTAAAGTTTTCGCAAGCCGCAAGAAAATATGGGCACGTTTAAATAAAAGCTTGTCTGTGGGCGTTATCACTGCACTTTAGGGCACGAACTCTCGCAGACTTGCTTACATGACTTGTAAAAATCGTTAAAGCGTCTGGTTTTTTAAAAATAACCTGTCTGTCCACAGTCTGCACACCATGGTTAATCCCGGACAAAAAATCAATGTTCAAGTACGACAACTTCTGGTTGGTAATACTAGCAAGGTTAAATAACTTTACTCTGGAATAAAAAGAAGCTCAAATGAGCAAACTAAAACTGGGACCGCTCTTGGCATAGGTCAAGATAGTTTTCGGTAACAATCGGGAGATGGTACCCAAAAAAATCCGTTACCTAGAAATAATACCTCTAACAGTGGACTCAAACGCCTGCAGGCTATATCAGCGGTTGCAGGCCCACTTTCACGCACTACTTGGATTTTCCGCGACGGCCTAACATGGGCTGGCCGAACGAAAATCGCAGGAGGTTACATGGACGATGGTCGCTGTTACCCAACCTTCCCCATCGTTACACACGGACACCTGAATATACGCATACATTCGCATTATGGCAGTTTATTACAAAACAAAAGCACTTTTAAATAGGATACGTCTGCACAACATGGGACAGGAACAGTTCCCAGGCATCTGTCAAAGACATGGCATTGAGGCCAAACCAAAGACGATACTGTACTTCGTCTATGTGAGCCCACACAGCTCGACCACATACAGGGCCTCCCTCGTGGAGTTTGCTTTTCAGTCTACTCCAGTATGCCTCAATGGCATTGGTGTGCCGTCCGGTTGTAGGGTCCTTGAAGTTCTTTGAGTGGTTAACAGAGAAATGCAGATAACCTTCTGAGAGAAGACGATTATACGCCTTCCACTCGTCCCTTACCACTATACTGCCTTTGGCGACCCATTTTGCAATAACGGAACGGAGAGCGGGCCAACTTCGATCATTCACCTGCTCAAATAAGGCTTTCCGTCGGCTAGTATCGTACATCCCGACCAGCCACCACCTATAAAACCCTCATTACTACCTGTCCCGTAAGACAGGCTGCTTTGGTTAGGCGGATTTTTTTGGGTGCCATCTCCCGATTTATACGTAGTTTTCTGCCCAAATTTATAAAAATTGACCAATAAAACTGCTAAGGCACATAGTCTGCACACCAAAGGGACATTTTCCAGAAGAGGCAAGGCGAATCAGCAAAAAGCGTTTTAAGTGCTTGTAAATTATCCTATCAGTTTGCGTCATTAGGTCTCATGAGTAAGGTCACATGCTGTAGTTCAACTTTTATGTTGACAGTTTGTTGCCCTATTGCACTGCTGATTCGAGTATTTACTTCGCCGGAGATGAGGTGATCTGTAAGACGCCGTTTGCTCGGGATAAGTTAATGCAGGGTAAGGTTGACAAAATAAGTTGAATTTAATGATGGGATAAAACTTCGTGAACTATTTTCCTTCCTATTTGTTATTTGTCTTTTTTTGAAGGCGGTTATGGCCATTTCACAGATTCAACCATGGTTACCTGAATGCAGGCTCTTACGTTAAACTGTTGGTATAAAATAGTCCAAACGGCAGCTTGATTGACCGAATTGCTGGACTCTTATTGCTAATATATATCAACTAAGTCACTCCCAACATTACTACAGCTCATAGATGTTTTGGCTGATTTTGATAAAATTCATATTAAACCAACTGTGAAAAACTCGGCGCCTCGGTGGGATTCGAACCCACGCAGTAAGGGGAAGGCTTTAGTACAGCCAACGCTCTAACCACCTGAACTACAAGACACCGCCGGACGACTCGAGTTTAACCACATTTGGGCCAAGTTACCCGCCCAACTTGCTTCAAAGTCTGGAATCCGCCAAATCTGATACAGTTAGTTGACTGCCCAAACAAGAGTTCTTAAACAATTCGCCTAGAATCCACCAGATGACTACCAGGCTCACGTAATTCATAGATGTTTTGGCAGATTTTCGACTAATTTATATTGACCCAACTGTACTAAGGCTGTACTAAAGCCTTCTCCTTACTGTCGTTGGTTCAAATCCCACCGAGGCGTCGAGTTCTTCACAGTTGGGTCAATATGAATTATTCAGTAATCTGCCAAAAAATCCTCGAACAAGGGCTTTATCCTCGTGCCGTTTGGGATTCGTCCTCGGATCCATCGTCAGAGACAGCGTTAGATCTGTCCGTACCAGATCACATCCGAAATTTCAGGCGAACAGAGCTCTTATTGGTCCCGTACTAGAGTCCACGTCTTGTCAAGATACGCTTCATTGGTGGAGACTGCAACTAAGTTGAGGGGATTTGACGAAAAACACACACTGGTCTACGCAACTACAAAGTGGCAACTCGGTGACTATACCCAAACGATCGGCTTGGAAGGCACATTGGAGAAGCTGAGTGTATGTCTGAACTTCGAGGAGAGGCCATCCTAGGCTGAGGTAGTTCAGAGACAGAACAACTCACATCTGAGTTTGGGCTTTCAGATGCCGACTTCCTTAACGAACGGGCATACTGACCTCCCATTGCCCTAGAAAATCCTGCGTCCTTACCCACGCAAAGACAGTCAGATTAAATTTAAGAAAACTGACGGAGGAGTAAAGGAGGTAGGAGATCAAACACATCCAACCGAGGCTCAACAAGTCTCCATCTAGGTGGTGACTAATAACACAAACGGCTGTCAAACTCGCCAAAAGGCTGAGGAGGCGGAAAAAAAATATAGCATCTGAAGGCCGAATAGCTCGTCAAGTCTTCCACATCTCCGTGGGTAGCAGTGTTCGGGACATTTTTCGTTAAACTGTCGACTATCACAAAACAGAAAGTTGTTTGCCTCTAATTGAAAAGACTTACTAGGAGAGACGGGGGACACGGGAATGGCCACTTCTGGCTTCTTTGATGTCGTCGACCAATAATGCCCCTATCCCAGGCTACATAATCGTGAGTCAATTCCCAGTCGGTTTATGATGAATCAAAGCTCTCATCGCCGCACTAATGAGCTAGCGTCATGTCGACTAACTAACATCATTATTGGCTGTTCCATTTGGGACTGGATTTATGTCGGTTGCTCGTCAGGATGCACGAGGCTTATGCAGCCTAATGGACAGGGGATAGTCCCAGCCCCAGGTTCTTCACACAGCATGACAGTTCCTCTGTCGCAGACAACGAGGTCTATCGCTGTTTCGAGGGTACACTAGTGGCTTGAAGACTTGACATAATGACAGAAACTAGGTAAGAGTGCTCAGATTGTAGAAGTGTCAAATGAAGGCTGCCCTGGAAGGCCCCTCTTGAATGTAAGTGAAGATTATTTGCGCAGTTGGAAGGGAGCTGTTTGATGCCATTATTCACGTCAAGACGACTCAATTTATTGGACATGTACGTTGAGAAAACCAGGAATGCTGCCGTCTTTCCGGACTCACAATCTATGTTGGAGGAGGAGGAGGAGGAGGAGGAGGAGGAGGAGGAGGAGGAAAGTGACCAGTCTCCTCGCCTGTCACAAACACTGTGATTGCCCAAAAACTAAAGTGATCACGCAGCCATGGGTGCTTACGAGTAGCTGGCCGTCGTAATCAACGATGGACAACTTTGCCAAACCGAGCAGCGGGTTGGGGAGATCAGTGGAGAACTTTAGCAAACAGTACTAAGGTGGATGCGGAGGTGTTAGCATATCATCCTGTCCTCATTGAGATCACACATTCCTGTCACGCAATGGCCTAGTCAGACACCAGCGAATCCATCGTAGCACAACCGGAGAACCCCTGTCAGGAGTACCAGGCAAAATCAGTCAGGCTCTCTGTACCCACCCACACTGTCCCCGCGTATAGCCTGGCTCTGTTCGCGCGCATAAGCAAAAACAATCGTTAAACACCACCCGTCAGTGACATAACATGCATTTGAGGAAGTTCGTCAATACCGGCAGTGACTCGTGACGCATAAAACATGAGGATGCATGCGCCATGTCATGTCAGTCACCGTGCCCGATCTCCCCTCCGGTGGGCTTGACCGGAGCTTACAACTAGTACCGGAGCGGGATGCGAGTGAGAGATCGAGGTCGATCCAGCTTGGATTCGGTGCTTATTCTTCTTTATTGTAAACAGCCAAACGTCCGTTCGGAGGTTTTCAGTTGACCTGTGGGGCGGGAACGAGACTGCGTCCCGACTTGTTTTACTCGCTTGTACGAGATCCGGGGCCCCGCCTCCCCTTATCGAAGCATGGTGTGTGTAGAGCGAGGGATCAGGCCGTGTGTGGCGCTGGTAGACATGTTTAGCCATGCCAGCGCCTATCCACGTCGTGTTGGCTTTGACGTACCCTCGGAGAACGATGGGATTGGGGAGCCGGAGACGGTGAGGTAGATGCGTCGAAAGTCCTCTTCAGTATCAAATAACTTCACGTGCAGTTCGCAACTGCGATCGGAGAGCAGGGGTGGACCTGCCGCGACAACTAAAGCCATAAGGGAGACCCTATCTGCTATGACCTTCAGACCCGGTCCCGAACGGCAAGCGGCGCCCGGCACCAGTTGAGAGGATGCTGCATTAGGTACAGAAAGATTGACGAACCGATCGGAATAAGTAGGCAGCCGGACGGAAAAACAGGCCCCGCGCCGTGAGAGCGGCCTTCGGGGCGAAAGTGAGGAATGCGTCACAATGTAACGCCCCTGGACATAAACAGGGTTTTTTGAATGTGGTGACACTTTTCCGCGCGAGGACCTAGGGTGGAGATGACGTAACCGCGTGTCGGTGAAGATGGCCGGTGTCCCTTCCTCTCTCTTCCGCCCATCCCTTCCCCCGTACCGTACCGTAACGCTCGTATCGCTCTCCGTCTCGCTACATCGGCACCTCCCTCAGCCCTTCCCTGCAGTTGCCCACAGCGCTGCATTCCCCACCGGTTAATGAGCTGGCACGTCGGTATCGCCTCTCCACCCAGACAGGTTATGGCTGCAACTCATTCTACTTGTACAAGTAACTATTATTATTATTATTATTATCATTATTGGTATTTCCCATGACCGTCTTGTTATAGTATACTGTATCCCGTTCCGGACGTACCATCTTCTGCTGCGTGTGAATGAGTACTCAGAGATGCTAACAGCTCTGTTCAGATCTATCTTCTCCAGGATCTACTCTCAGCGTTTTCTTACTTGGGTGTGTGCCACCCTTGACGTACTCGGCCGCTACAACAACGCCTTGAGCTAGATCACGGCTGGGTCGGCCTTGAAGATGATTGGCCGGTTTGGGCGGTCCTGAGTGGTCGAGAACCAGACGTGCACGACAAGTAGGCGGAAGAGGAGCAACGGGCGTCTGGAGAAGGGCCAACACAGACCTTGGAGTCGAAATATCACGCTTCTGCGTTACGAGTTTACCGTTTAAAGTCTACTGTGACTCCTTTGTGAAGTCGTCAAGACGGGGGGAGGGGGAAGGGATGGTTACTGCTCTCGAAACGAGCTAGTTGGTCAACATCTGTCGCTATCCGGCCAGCTGGCACTTTAGAGGAAAGAAGAGCGTCGTTGGGTGAGGAGTGAGCCGGCCCGTCTGGCTCCCGAAATGAAAGAAAAATGCAAACAGCGACGAATTATGCCCGTTCTTCTTGACTCTAATCAAGCAAATTGACTTTTTTTCTTACTACCATTCTCCTTTTAAACACCAGGTAGCTCTAGGAATCTGCAGTTTATAGCGCCTCTTTTTATCCCTGCAAAAACAAATCCAATAGAAGAGAAGAGACGAGTTCCAGGAAGCAGTCTTGAAGAAGGAGACACGATGGCTGGAACAAGAGCTTTTTTAGCCTGAAGTTTCGCATTTCTGCTCTAACCCATCATCAGAGACAAAAACAGATACGGGTGGTTCATGCACAAGGGACTGCAGTAATTATAGGATGCAGTCGCCATGCTACTGCATACCTATGAATGTTTACGGCTGCCCCCTTCATCAGGGATCGTTGCAGGTGGTGTGATGACTGTTTGATGCCCGAAATTTGCGTCGTTAATTGCTGCAATCTCATCACGTGCGTTAGATGTTGGTGTCATGATTGCTCGACCATCTGACGCACCCACCCTGGTTTTGAGAAAAGTGTTCACCTGTGCGCTCCCCGCGTGGCTAATTACTCCGTCTAGGCGAAGTCTCAGCACGGAGCATGGAAGGGGAAGGTCATTGCACTTGTTAAAGGACTGGGGGTCAGTAAACCATGACTCAAGCAACTTCCGGCTCACACGGTTGTCACCTCTAACGAGAATTTCGGTCTCGTCGAATGTGAATGTGTGGCCGGGTCTCGTCGAATGAGCCGCAACTTGAGAGCTGGCGTCATTTCTCCGCGCCGCTGCAGCGTGTTCGGTCATTCTCTTTCGGAGTTGTCTTCCGGTTTCTCCGAAGTAGTCGCTTTGTCCTCAACTGCACCAGATCCGATAAGCGACTCCGGACGTTTCTTGTCTTGGCAGCGGGTCTTTCGGTTTCATTACCTGACGCCTGATGGTTACCCCTGGTCTGCTGCAGATCCGGCGCCAAAACCAAAACCAAAAAACTGCCGAACGCATCTTTACATAAAAATGTGTTTGAACTCGTTGAAAGGCACCTGAAAAAGCACTAAATACAAGTGGCGCACAAACCGACGACTACGCTACGCAATCAGCTTATATACCCTAAGGATAGGGTTGGCTAACTGAATAAAAGAGAAGTAGTCTATAAGATTCCATGTGGAACTTGTAACGCAGTATATTGTGGTCAAACCGGGAAATTCGTCTCCACACGCCTACATGAATACCAATTGGCAGTAAAGAGGCGGGACCACCTATCCCAAGTCGCCAGGTATACTCGTGAAACTTGGTACAAATTTGCTTTGGATAAAACACGCATTGTCGGTTCATGCCAGTATAGGAAAGGCCGAGAATTTCTAGAGACCATTCACTGCGACGATTCATGCATCAATCGGCGCATAGGTTTGGACACCATGTACACATATATCGGGAAAAGTGTAGAAAATATGTTAGCCAGTCAAAACGCGACGTCAGCCCACAACATCGACCCGTCCTCAGCACTGACAAAGTAATATCGATTTTTCGGGCATGTTTTAATTTTAACTGTTTGTCACACTTTCTACACGGCTGACAACGACCTGGGGAACCAGCGTCGAAAATTTACGAAATAAAGTTTGTTCAGTTTCCCAAAGGACACATTTTTCTTCGATATATATGCCCCCCCGCCAACCCCTGTTCTACTGGTACTGCAAATCCTTTTCCAGGCAACTAATGTGTATTTATTGCGTTTCGCGAAGCCCACGACCCCTCGCCGATGCGCTACTGGACGGCGCAATTACTTCCGCCCCGTTTTCGTGTGTGATGGGAAGGCAATTAGCTCTTCCCACTGAGGCGTAGGTAATTGCATCCCACCCCGCTTGACTGCGTGGTAAACGATTCTGCCTGTCGGACGGTTTCACTAATGGACCAACGTTTTCCTCACTACAGTACCGGGTAGACCTCAGGAGAGAGAAAAACGCAGTAGGAAACTGTGCGTAGAACAAAGTTTCAAGGACAGAACTGACACACAGCATTGAAAATAGGAGACCCGCAAATTTTGCAGCTCTGATGCACGAGAACTGAATTAAATTTGAAATGAAGTGAAACCTCAGGGTGGCCTGTCTTGGAGCTTTTTAGTTTAACAGTCGACGAGAGAGAGAGAGAGAGAGAGAGAGAGAGAGAACGAAAGCTGCTGTAAAGCGACCTTGGAAGTCCAACACCGACCCTGATTACTAGTTCACGAAATTGGTCGGTAAGATTGCAAATAGGTTGGCAAAAATATGATCGAAATTTTTTCCATAAATGATGACAAAATGGCTTTGGGCTGATAAAGTTCCCGGTCTCCCGTGCGCAATACACCTAGGAGAAATACTCCTTAAGTAGTTTGTTATGTTTGCATGTATATTATTGTAGTTGATATAGAAGTGCTGTCTTTTCTCCAAGTGTCTCACAATGGCTGAGAATTGGTGTGCTGTTTTAGTAATAGGGGATGATGGCCTGTTTGAGTCATTATCACTTTTTAATTTCCTCGGAGATTAGCTGCTAATCTGGAGTACATAATTTGGAATTAAACTCTATGGGCGTAGATCATCATCATCATCGTCGTCGTCTTCGTCGTCGCCGTCGTCGTCGTCGTCGTCGTCGTCGTCGTCGTCGTCGTCGTCGTCGTCGTCGTCGTCATCATCATCATCATCATCCTCTTAGCTGTGGTTTTTGAGAATATCAGCATTCTGTTATATTACTGAGCTTGTGAAGACGTGAAGTAATGAGGAAACGAGTCTGACGCATCTGTTGCTGTTAAAACTCCTGGTTAACTAAGACAACTATGCCTTCTAGCTGCCGACAATGTCGACTTGTAGGTCCCATCAACTCTGGAACAACAGCCCCTAAGTGAAATATGGGCGACAAATTATGACAGCCTAAGACCCAGCAGGTTACTGAATCATAGAAAACAAACTTTTAATAAGTACGAAATGTATTACAGGGAGAGTTCTGAACGAAACATCCGCGGATTAGCAGGCATTATGAGACTTATTTTTCGTGAAGCTTCATTACATCGCACGGTTTAATACTTCTTTTTTACCGACATTTCTCCTCAACTCGGGCTAGACGTTGAATAAGAAAAAACATCACCCCTTCCCTTCGTTTAGCAGGTTAAAGAACTAACTAGACAAATCGCTCCACTAACTAAGAACGACCATGCACCATCAACCACCAAATCATGAAAGGGCTATTAATCTGTCAATCCTCACAATGTCCGGGCCGGGTGAGTTTTCCCGTGTTGAGTCAATTCCTTTAAGTTTCAGCTGTGCAATCATACCTCCCCCGGAACCCAAAGACTCAAGGGTTTCCCGGGGACTGCCCGTGGGGATGGTTAAAATACTACCACCACGGATTGTCAGTTGGCATCGTTTATGGTCAGAACTAGAACGGTATCTGATCGTCTTCGAGCCTCTGACCTTCGCTTATGGCCAATGAATACATGCCTGACGAATGCTTTTGCTTTAGCTTGTCTGGTTACGGTCCATGAATTTCACCTCTAGCGCAACCAGACAAACGGCTCCGCCTATCTCTTTTGATCATTACTCCGGATCCGAAAACTAACGAAATAGAACCGAAATCCTATTCCATTATTCCATGCAAACCTTTTCAGACAACATCGGCCTGGTTTGAGCATTCAAATTTGTTGATATTTTGGCAGATTTTAAATAATTAATATTGACACAACTGTGAAAAACTCGGCGCCTCGGTGGGATTCGAACCCACGCATTAAGGGGAAGGCTTTAACGCAGCCAACGCTCTAACCACCTGAGCTACGAGGCCCCACCGGACGACGCGAGTTTAATCACATTTGGGTCAAGTTACCCGCCCAACTTAATGCAACGTCTGGAATCCACCAAATCTGATACAGTAAGTTGACTGTCCAAGCAGAATTTCCTAAGTAATTCAAATTTGTTCAAAGTAAACGTGCCATCCGCCCATAGACACCTTTTTAAGGGCATCCAGAGGCATGCAGACGAGCCGACGGACTCAACTGTCGCAGAGCACAGCCCGACACAGAGACTCGCCCCCTGGCAGCATTTGAGCAGTTTCGCCAAAACGTCGCCAACACAAGAACAGAGAACAGGTGCATCAGTTAGCGGGTTAGAGTCTCATTCGCTTTAGGAATTAACCAGTCAACTCGCTCCACCGACGAAGAACGGCCATGCACCACCAACCACCAAATCAAGAAACAGCTATCAATCTGTCAATCCTCACAGTGTCCGGGCAGGATGGTTCTCTACGTGAGGAGTCCAGTTAGGCCGCAGGTGTTTTGTCGCTATACCTCCTGGGACTCGCCTTGTGTACCATCAGTTGGCGTAGCTTATGGTCAGAATTAGGACTGTGGCTTATCGTCTTCGGGTCTCTGAAACATGCTTGGCGAATTCTTCCGCTCAAGTGAGTTGGGCCCATAGCCCCTTCCCCCTTAAAATGGCCTCTACGACACGTGTGAGCTCCCAGCCGACCGACCACCTTGGTGTGAAAACTTGGGGCCTCTGTGCGAAAGGTCAGGTCATGTTTGGCGCGCGCGCAGACGGCCTTTTTAGCTCTGTCAGCCTCTGCGCCCAATTTTCGCCTCAGATGACTGCGAGGCTCGGACTGGTGAGCGGGAGATAGAAAAGCGACTGTGGTCTAGTCTGGAGGTCACTCAGCTCACGTCCCTCACTATCAACTATCTGGCGCGCCTTTAAACTATAACGACGAGCTAAAAGTTCGGCTAGATCGCAGTTGGTAGCCCGGACCCGCATTACAGGTGGCTGGAGAGTTTGTTTACTGGGGTTATTTTGTGGGGCTCCATAATCACATCTAATACATTTGGCTTCCGTTTTACGCTTGAGGTTAGGATCAGGGTACCGGTTAATGGTTTGGGTTTGAGCGTACGAATAGGTTCCAATATTACGGTTAGGTTTCTCAGCTACGGCTATGTCTAAGGGCTACAGTTACGTTTACGATTTCGGCTAGGGTTAGGGTTGCGTTTAGGGTTAACGGGTAAAGGTAACGGTTGAGGTTAGGGTTAGGGTTAAGTTTGGGATTAAAGTTAAGTTCGCCGTCCGCTTCCCATTCCGGGCTACCAACTGCAATCTAGCCAAAAGTTCTGTCTTGTAGAGCTGACAACTGACCAGATAACTCGCTCCTCCTCTCAGGACGCAGAGTCAAGCTGCAATGGCTCTTTCTTACCGCGATCTTTATCATGCTGCCAATCTGATGGGATTCAAGCCGTCCCACCTGTTCTTTGGGGGAACCCTGTTTATTATGCACGGGCCAAACATGTGTGGCACGCGTAGAGGGGCTGTTTAACATTCCCGGTCACTGCGCCCTCTTCGGCATCCGGCTTTCTTGAAGCCGAGCTCGGGCGGATGTGGGAGGGGAGAGTGTGGTAGATGCAACGTAAGTCTACTATCACTATAGGGCGGTTCACGCGCAAGCCTCAATCCACTCGCCCGCCATGCTGTGGGGCACACGGTGGACATCGTCAAACAGATGAACGGAAGGACAGCCTTTTTTCGAACATTACGTCTAAAGGAGACGTAATTTTCAACTAAATTGAAACAGTGAATGCAGAAATTGCGTGCCTCAAAATAACCATACTTAAGCGTGGATATCCAACAAGTGTCATGCAAACGTACAGCAGCACCTTACGGCCCGATTTGAAGGAACAATCAGTTCCGAAAGGGTCCGTTGTAATATTCTTAGCCTTTAAGGGTGACAACATTTCAAGTACCTTTAAGGGAT
The DNA here is from genome assembly GCA_902702965.1 of Spirometra erinaceieuropaei. Classification (NCBI taxonomy): domain Eukaryota; kingdom Metazoa; phylum Platyhelminthes; class Cestoda; order Diphyllobothriidea; family Diphyllobothriidae; genus Spirometra; species Spirometra erinaceieuropaei. The sequence continues at coordinate 606,071 of CACRXP010000286.1, forward strand.
GATTGAGATGCGCCACTGAAAGAGCATACAACGCAGCCGAACTCATATTCCCACTAAAGCTATCACGATTCCATGGGCAAAGGATGCCTTGCCATTGCACACCACCTCAGATTGCGTTTACGGATTCGCATGCGCTTGTGGATGCATGTAAATTGGGCGAATGTAAAGGTAACTGTCAGCCAGGTCAGTTGAGCGCCTGCCTATGTGGCTTCTAAAGCAAGAAAATAAGATTCATATTGACCCAACTGTGAAAAATTCGGCACCTCGGTGGGATTCGAACCTACGCAGTAAGGGGAAGGCGTTAGTACAGCCAACGCTCTAACCACTTGAGCTACGAGGCCCCACC
>CACRXP010000286.1:612985-635652 GCA_902702965.1 Spirometra erinaceieuropaei
TCGTCGTCGTCGTCGTCGTCGTCGTCATCTTCGTCACCATCATCATCGGCGGCAGCAGCGCCACCACCACCAGCCTCATGGTCGTCGTAGTCGTCATCACACTTACCAACAACAACAACAACAACAACAACAACAACAACAACAACAACAACAACAACAACAACAACAACAACAACAACAACAACAGCAGCACTATTAGGAATAAAGACAACACAAGCTCCAACTTGAAGCCTTTAGTCTAGTCAACAGTTGCTCCTATCCACAGTCACGATTATGGATCTTATAGTGTTACCGACGCCTACAAGAATAAAGGAGCCAGTAGAAGATGAAATAATCATGGGGCCCTCGTGTTTCAAGGCCTCAAATTACGGCCCCGTAATCAGAGTTGTCATGACGACCTCCTCAGGTGCTCGTCGAGACTGTAAAAAAAACCATTTTAAAGACCAGACGTTCGCGCGATTTCTGCAAGGCAGGCTCGACAGACAGACTACACGCATTAGACCCCCCTGACAGCTACCAATCCTGACAACCTCGCATCGCCGGGGTCAGCTTGACACGCATGACCACTACGATGGGTCACCCCTCCCCACACTGTCTACTTTAAAACGAATGAGCAGTAATATGGGTCCTGGCCCTCCGCGGAAAAGCCTACGCTAACGCGGAAGCTTTTCTGATCTGTTCTAGGAATAAAGTTTGTAAAATTTAAGAAGTCAATTTCGCCAAACCTAGGCCTTCGGCTATTCACCATCAGGGGGAGGGGCATAGTAGCAGAAGTAACACAGTCAATAAAAGTCAAAATTGGGGAGAGGGTTGAGGGGCTTTCAGAGGTCAGGGGTCAAATTCTACTTCTGTCACGGGTTTAGGGAGGAGGAGGAGGAGGAGGAGGCTATTAGCCGTCCCTGTTTCATCGCTGTAACGCGACGTGGCGGGTGTGAACACATATGCTGGGTTTCTTTGCTCAGGGGAGGCTTAACGCTTTATGCGAGCACAAGGTTGGGTTGGCTAACCGTATGGTCACTGCCTCTGCCGTCGCAAGTACCCACTGACGCAGGAACTTGGAGTGTCTCGCCGACACTTTTTAGATTACTCGGAATGCTTAGTTGACGTCTACCCGGTGGCTGCTGTCAACAAAGTGAGCTACAATTGCGCTAGAGGTGGACTGTTTCCCACTTTGATTTAGCCAGGCCGTATGCTGCTCTCGCATCCGCCTGGATAGGCGCCTAGTTGTTCAACCAATATAGCCTGCTTCACAGAAGCAAGTGAAGGCGTAGAGGCACATTGAAGCGATCTAAAAAGGCGGTCTACCCCCCACCTTAAAGACGAAGAAGTGGAGTGCTTGTGAAAAGCTAGTCTTATCTTAGCGGCTGGGTACGTGCACGCGGTAGCGGCGTTTAAGCGACAGCGTAGAAGCTAACTAGTACTAGCAGTAGCATGGGCTCTGATCCTCTCCAGCGAAGCCTCCCCTGCCACGACAGTTTTCCTAGTCAGCTTTAGACCCCCCCGCCTGCCGAACCAACGCATGTTTGCGTGACCTAGCAGCACGGCTGACACGGGTGACTACATTCTGTCAGGTCAGACAGACTGTTGCTGTTGGAACGGTCCGTTGGACAAACGTGCTGGATTCATGCGCGTGACTGCTGCGCCCCTGCACGCGCATGTGGAACATGCGGGACGCTGAGGTCAGCAAGGCTCGGCGGCAGCGTAGCATTTTAATCTAAACCAGCATGTACACGCGAGTATTCAACAGCGCGACTGACCTTAGCAAGGCGGAGGCCTGGCCATGTTAGAGGCCTGTCTCTACTTGTCAGAGAGTTAGATGTTTCGTCTCCTAAAGCTGGCAGTGCTCGTACGGCGTCGGGAGGAACAAATCACCTGGTCCTTCAGTTGACTCCCCAGGAGCTTTGTTTAATGCTAGTTGACAAATTACGGGTGCAGAAGTAGCCTTTGTAGATGCATTGCATGTTTTTTTCTGATGCCGATGCAGCTTAAATACACCCTCGTCAACGTGAGGAAGGCTGTATTACCAAGCCTGATTCAACAAAGCCTTCATTCGTTTCCTTTTAAGCATCAGCAGTGAATATATTAATATTCGTCAGTCTGTCAAATAAATTGGTGGAAAATACCCCAGAAACCACCTGCAGAATTCTGGCGAATACCATATTCACTGTCGTCTTCTATGGATTCAGGAATAACGGGGAACAAGTGATTGAAATTTTAGCCAGTTTTCGCGTGGTTAGTCTATCTTCATGTTACGACTACTGCTGCTGCTGCTGCTGCTGCTGCTGCTGCTGCTGCTACTACTACTACTACTACTACTACTACTACTACTACTACTACTACTACTACTACTACTACTACTACTACTAACGTCACCAGCAGAAGTTCTTGTATGGAAATTGGCGAACACGTAGTTTTATCGCCGCGATGGGGTGGACTGGGTTCCTGGGGGCCTAGAAGAATTTGAAGTCAGATCGCAATTCGCAGCCCGAAATGGGGAAGCTAACTTAACACTAAGACCCTACCTCCAATCGTAAAGCCTTAACCAAAACACCAACCGTAAAACCTAACCCTAACACTAACCCTAAAACCTAACACTAAAACTCTAACACTAAAACCCTAACCTTAACCCTCAAACCCTAACCCTAAACCCCACCACTGACCTTAACCCTAAAACCTAACCCTAAACTTGACCCTAAAGCCCTAACCCTAACCCCAAAATCCCAAACCTAACCTTAAACCCCAGCCCTAAACTCAACCCTAGAACCTAACCTTAAACCCTAACTTCAACCAAAAAACCTAACCCTGAACTTAACCCTGGAATATAACCCTAACCCAAAAATCCTACCCTAATCCCAAAACCTAGGCCTAGACTTAACCCTAAAACCTAACCCTAACCTTAACACTACAACCTAACTCTGAACCCAAAACGCAAACCCTAACCCTAAAACTTAGTCCTAAGCCTAACCCTAACCCTCACTAAGCCCAACAACCTGACCGAAACAGGCGACCTGCTTAACTCAGTAGAAACACACCTACTGATACCAAGTTTCCTCGATAAGAGAAACACACCTGCTGATTACAAGTAAGTACGTCGACAGTATCGACTCACAATGTCTGGCTACGAACTGTGATCTTACCGAACTTCATGTAGGTGAACACAAGCAGACACATCGTGGACGCACATGCCGTCAGGTGTTTCATGCGACATTTCGCCGGCCAAATTGCCACAGCGAAACCTCAGGGATGAGTATTTACGGTTGAACGGGTTTGTAATTACTCCCACCCCATGACGTAATGTGCGTGCTCTTAGGTAAAGTCATTTCTCCCTATCCTGTTACCTATAATCCTCAAAAACGAGATGCTCATTTCGAAATATTGGTTCTACCCACCGCCTACTCTTTCGTTGTCCCTTTGCACTAACCCTCCTTCCTGCTCGTAATCATTGAGCGGCCGTCTTGCTGCATTTTTCATCATACCGCCTTCCGTTCTGGTGTAATGTACTGGTTAGCTGAAAAGACAATGTTCGCCCATCTGAGCGCATGAGGAAGTCTGCCTCTCTGTCTCTTCCACTTTCTAGGGCCTCAGTCGACTGTCCAGACATTGGAGTTGACCGGTAATGGGGTTGAGTGAAAAGTTCAGTCTGGGTGATGTTGGCTCTTTTTGACACAGCACAACAAGTAGGCTTTGTTTATCTGGGGCATAGCTATAAGCCAGTCCAACCAAAGACCCAATCCTACCGATGGTGCAAAGGATACGCTTTCATCTAAAATCGCTGCCAGATCTGCTTTGTTTCAGGATTCGGATTTGCCGTTTCGAGTCTATCAACAGCAATCAACCAACCGGGAACTTGTTTTTTTTCCGAGAAGCCCTTCGACGGTTGCGGCCGTAGGGGACTCAGTTGTAAGAATTTTGCGTAATCAGACCTATACCGTCAGTCACTGTGGTAGACAAACTTCAAAACTTCACTAGAGTTACAGGCTCTTGGTGGCCACCGAGAGGACATGTGGTTCTTCTCCTCCACCGCCATCTCCCCCCCCCCCACCCTTCGAGGAGCCTCCAGGTCACAGGGCTGTCTGCTTACATGAGTGATCTTTGAAAAATGCGGAAAGCGTGCTCGCCTTACGAAAAAAAGGTAAGATCGCAGTTGGTAGCCAGACATTATACGTTGGTACTGTCGACGTGCGTACTTGTTATCAGTAGGTGTGCTTACCTTGTCTAGGGAGCTTGTTATCAGTAGATGTGCTCTTACTGAGTTAGGCAGGCCGCCCGTTTCGGTCAGGCTGTTGGGTTTAGTGAGGGTTAGGGTTGGGCGTAGGTTTAGTTTTAGGATTAGGGTTTGCGTTTTAGGGTCAGGCTTCAGTGTTAGGGTTTAGGTTCCCGTTAGGGTTACGGTTAAGGTTAGGGTGAGGGTTAAGGCCAAGGTTAGGGTTAGGGCTATGGCTAGGTCTGGATTAGCTTTGGGTTTTAGGATTTTGGTTACGTCTCGGTTTTGAGGCTTTGGGTTAGGCTTTACGGTTGCGATCAGGGTTGGATTTTAGGGTTAAGGTTAGGGTTTAAATTTCTGCCATTATTCCACCTACTTAAAACTTCCCAACACTTTCCCTGGTAACTTTACTTTTTCCCAGAAACTCCAGCATTCCTTTACCAGCCCCTCCATTTACCCCGCCCATATAACCCCCTTTCCCACCATTCCCGTACGACAGGGACCTGGCTGTACGCCTCCCCAGTCCTGACTACCAACTGCGATCTAACCCGAAAGAGTATGCTCACCGACAAAAAGCGCCATGGCACAGGGGTGAAGGAGTGAATTCACATGACGGAGAAAGAAAATTCTCGACGCCAGCATGCACTTCTATGTGCCCGCCGCGTAGTCTAACCCTGCCGGTGTTCGTCCATTGTGTTAAAACGCGAGAAAGCGTGCTGAGAGTTTACACACATTAGAGACAGCCTGCTGGTTTGTTCGATTGTTTTGCGCCTCGGCACGTTGGTTTTTCAACCCTGGCGGCGTGTTTGTCTACGCACCTCCTCCTCCACGTCACCACCTCGTTCACTGCGCGCGTGGGTCTTGTGACGGGGTGTGGTGGTGGTGGACTGGCGTGATTACATAATTAATGAGTAGATTTGCACTTTCTGCCATACCAGGGGGGAAGGCCGAGCCAAACAGCTTTGAAGTGATTTATGCGCCTGCCCATAATTTCAACTAGTGCGCTGAAACTAGAGTGCGCGACCGATCTGATGAAATGTTGGCCGAAATGCGTTTTCTATTAGGAAGGATTACTTAGGTGGGGTTGTAATGTTGCTTGTCAAACAACATAATCCCATAGTATTTTGGACTTGCCAGGATGTAGGCTTTTGAATGTACTTCTTTTCGACCCCCTATAGAAGCCACAGTCAGTAAAAAATGGCTACTTCAGTAGCATGCATTTTTCACATTTAGTTTCGATGGTCTTGAAAATTTAAATATTCTTATGGAAGACACGCACCAAAATGTGTTTTATTTTATTTGTTTGGTAGGAAATAACATTTTCTTTGCAGTTTATACCCGAAGAAAGCGTATACATTAGATGTGCTAACTCATGAAATGTCAACCAAAATTTCGAAATGAGTTCTCGTTTCGAAAAGATAAATCAAGTAGTGTTGTAAAACTAATCAAGATGCAGCATAAATCTATAATGATCCAGTTACCTCAGGATGTCGGCTTTCGAAAGAACTTATTTTCGGCTGCATGCAAGATCTATACTCTGCAAAAAATGACTACTTATGTAGCATGCAATTTTCTCATTGATTTTCAATGCCCTTGAAAATTCAATTATATTTCATGGAAAACATGCATAAAAATATTCATTCTTTTACTCATTCGGTAGAAAGTCACGTCTTCTTCCAATTTCATACTCAAAAGAACAGTATAATTCGGTTTTAAAAAGTTTCTAATTGTGAGATTTTTTAACACCGTTAAATGGCCGTTCATGAAACGTCATGTATCTGCATTTACGAGTGTGGCTTGTAAAGTTAACAATATTGCTCAAATCCACTGCTTAATTTTATGAACCTCATATGTTCTCCTCTTAACACCGTAGAGAAATGCATGGTTTTCCGTACACGGAAAATATACAGCTTGTAGTTTTGAAACCCTGAATGCAAGTGTAACAGCAGGTCGGGTTCAAAATTATTCGGGAATTAGAACAGTTTTTTAAAACCGAATTATACTCTTCTTTTGAGTATGACATCGGAGGTAGACGTGATTTTCTACCGAATAAGTAAGAGAATGAATACTTTTATGCATGTTTTCCATAAAATATAATTGAATTTTCAAGGGCATCCAAAATCAATGAGAAAATTGCATACTACTTAAAAAGTCATTTTTTCCGACTGTAGTTCTTGCATGCAGTCGGAAATAAGTTCGTTTGAAAGCCGACATCCTGAGTTAACTGGATCATTATAGATTCATGCTGCATCATGATTAGTTTTACAACACTACTTAATTTATCTTTTCGAAACGAGAGCGCATTTCGAAATTTTGGTTGACATTTCATGAGTTAACACATCTACTGTATTTAGGTTCCGAAAAAGTTTACCAATTCTTTAATAATTTTGGGCCAGATCGGTCGTTGCTTTACCATTTAGCGATTACAGTCTACAAGATGCATGCTTTTTGCATAACAAAAATCATGTTTTTATGTGCCTTTAAGGGTATATCATGCTGACTTCATAAAATTTTGCAATGGATGTGGACTATGTTGTAGGTTTCCCGAGGAGCATTGGTAAAGTAAGATATGCGACGCTGTATGTATGGACATCACACAGTCTTTAAAATCTCATAACTAGAAACTTCTTTAAAACCTAAATGTACGCCTTCTTCGGGTAGAAAATTTGAAGAAAACGCTATTTCCTACCAAACAGGTAAAAGAAAACAGATTTTGGTGCGTGTTTTTCATAAAAAATATTTAAATTTACAAGACCGTCGAAAATCAATGTGAAAAATACATGCTACTGAAGTTGTTATTTTTTTTACCCAGTGTGGCTTCCATAGTAGGTCGAAAAGAAGTGCACCCAAGAGGCGACATCCTGGCAAGTCCAAAGTGCTATGGGATTACGTAGTTTCACAAGCAACGTTACAACCCTACCTAAGTAATCCTTCCTAATCGAGAACGTATTTCAGTATTTCGGCCAACATTTCAGCAGATCGGTCACGCACTGTAAGTACAAACAAGGACTTTTCTGAGCGGAGTGCTTAAAGTCTTCAGGAATGGCAGGGGGGAGGGTGAGTTGTGAATAGGTGGATGAAAAGAACAAAATGGGGCAATCGAGAAAGGAAGATAAGGTGGGCAGAAAAGTGTCCAACGAGAAAAACAATTAAAAAGAGATGAGAGAAGGCAGAGGATTAGGAGGAACAGCATAAGGGACGAGGCAAGGGATTGCACAGAAGGTAGATGTATAATGCACAGTTAAGTGGTCTGAGGTGACAGCCTCTCCTTGCCTTCTCCGTGCAAAATGCGGTTAATAGAGAAGGATATTCGAACTCATGCTCCCGGGAAGGTTCGCGAGACAGCTTGATCAAGGCGTCTTCTTGGGAGTTTGCTTGCAGCGTCTCCTTAAGAAGGGACTTTGAGGAATAAGCATCGTGGAGTTGTGAAAATCCCTATAGCTATATTCAGAAGAAAAGGTGGCGAGCGAACGTTGCTTTCGGTAACTTCTCGTCAGGCCAGTACAATTATATTGGGACGGGGTCGTACGAGTCAGCGCCTTTCCAAAAGAACACGAGAGTACTTTCCCGCATGACTGGCAAAAGTTGAAACTAGGAGAATAGACAGCGCCGTCCTTGCGCATGCAGTGGATTCAGGCCATCGAGTGGACCCCGCTGAAGCATTTCGTGTGATTTATAGGGTCCCCTCGAGCTACCCTACGCTACTCGGCCAGCGCCTGTTAGCAACAGCAGAAGCGGCCGCCATTAAGTTACGAAAATCGACACTATGCACCCAGAAGAACCTTGTTCAGGATCCGCACTTACAGTGTTCAAGGGTTGACTAACTACTTACAACTTCCTGCGCCCTTCCGCTCTTGCCTAGCGTGTATTTTAAAAACTAGCTTTTATCGATTTTTTTTCACTCACTGTACCCCCTCCCATATAATTGTACTGGCCTGATGAGAAGTTATCGAAGGCAACGTTCGTTCGCCACCTTTTCTTCTGAATAAACATTTCTTTTCAGTGTTCAGTGTGGTGGGTTTTACCGGTCGTTCGACAGTGTTCTTTACAATAAACCTGCCAGGATACCAATTTTCGCGAAGCAAGTCCTGGATTTTTCTAATCTCCTCCTCGATGCTATCTGTTGAACAGGGTTTTGTAGCTGTGTGTGCCAAAAACCAGATTAGATTTCTTTGTTTTGTTGGAGGGATACGAGACTGGTGAAGTTCGTGTATTGTCCAGGCCAGGTTTTGTTCCGATAGACGCTCATTCGGACGCTACCGTCAGGTCTCTTGTTTAGAAGGACATCTAGGAAAGAGAGCGAACGGGCCGTACCCATCTCGAACGTGAATTTGATCGACGGATGTGCCTGATTTACGGCATTTAAGAGGGTAGCTACGTCGGTTTCTGCGATGGCAACTGCCAAGATATCATCAACATAGCGACCGTAATGTTTAAGCTTATTGATCTGACCGCTTAGTCGAAATCTCTCCAGTTTGTCCATGAAGACGTCGGCTGGGCGAGGTCCAAGAGACAAGTCCATAGCAACGCTGTCTGTTTGTCCATAGAGTTGGTTGTCAAAAAGAAATTGCACATTTAATGTGCTTCTTAGTAATAATCCTTTGAGTGCGTCCGTCGGAATTCATATTTCTTGCTGATTGGTTGATCGAAATCCCCAGATGCATTTTAACTGTTTCTGTGACTGGTAATTTAAGTTCCAAGGCATGACAGGACGAACATATTCCGCAATGTTCTTGATGCAGAGGTTTGTCCATTTGATCCCAAGTTGTATGTACAGACATGTGGCCAGACTGTTGCAACACGATGATCGAAGTCCGTGGACAGTACCTCTCTCGCTGGGCATTTCATTCTTTGGTTTGCTACGTTGGGTAGAAAACTTTTCTCATACAGAACACGTCCATAAGTTACTTTTCTTCGAAAAATGAATGATAGGATAAAATTGTATCCCTTTTCTAACTGACCGCTTCCCTACGAGAATCGATACAGACGATTACATCTGTGCATACATATGTGCGTGTTTCTACTAAAATAACATTCGCCAACTTGAAATCTGCTTTTTTCGGTCTGTATGAATCAAGTGAGACATGCAGGTTATTTTAAAAATTTGCGTATTTATATAATTCTTTGTCCTAAAAGCAGAAATAACACCGTCAGACGATTCTTTGTTCTACCACACCATACCATAATTTCCAGGCGTAAACAAGTAACTTCAACAAGTCTCTCCACCAAGTGGCCATTTTAGGTTCCGGGTACATGGTAGTATATTTTCAGCGCGGTTGGGTTCCTGTTGAAATGTGAATTTAGAACAGAAAGGGTAGTCCTGCGAGTGCTTTAGACGCGTTCCATTGTTTACAATCGCAGAATGAGGCCCACACATCAGCGAAGATAACAAAACCGGCTGTAGAACAAATGAAAAGGAATTTTTCTCCCTTCGCGGCAGATAAATTACCAGAGAACGGACAAAATACTTCAGATTCATCGCCAAATGTGCTTTGAGAGTGATGAACGACGTGGCTTTCATCCGTGAAATACCCTAACAAAAGTTTTTTTAAAGAGAGGAATTCTCCGTTTAATGAAGGGCATATTCATCGTGGGCTTTCATTGTGAACGACCATTTTCTTCGGCGACTGTGTTTCAGGCTTAAATGAGTTTTGACACAAAATATAATCTGCAGAAAAGTAAACGTCCAAGAACTAACTTCATAAGCAAAACCTCTTGCGATTTGTCGTTTTTCCAAAGATTTAATAAGCACAAACTGCAAGATAGTCTATTTAGGCAATGGAGTAAGAACACAGAAAGCTGTAGGCCATCCACTAGTATTTTAAGGACGTCGCCAGATGACCAACAGTTAGGCTGCAGAAGAAAAATTCCTCTGATAGTCACGGAATGGCGATATATATATGCAAGTTGTATTCTCGCGAACGACTTCTTAAAACATGACTTGATGGAAACGTTCATTCTGGAGACATCCCGGCCCAAGAAATCGTAGAATCGCATACTGAAAGACAAAAAACGACTAGTACATCGAACTCTCGTCAAATAATCACGCAGGACATCGTCAGGTATCCAACGGTTAACTGGATGCCACAATACGCACCACAGTAATTCATGGAGAAAACGTGACCTGATAATTATCTGAAAACTTTTTTAAAGTTTGCAACGCCTATGGTGTTTTGCTTAGCCACTTGTTCACACTGGCGCCTTATACACTTCTACAAATTAAGTATATTCCTGTGACACTAATTTTTGCGTTTTCAGCACTCTGCGTCCTACAAAAATGTTGTTTCTAACCAAAGAGTGTCACTTAAAACCCCGAGTTATGTTGACTTTGGATTGGATATAGCTGGTTGACGACGGTTAACAGGCCAGAACTGACCACACAAGCATGATCTGATTCATATTTATTGGTAGAGGGATGCTCACGAACCGCGTTACGAGACACACTGGTTCTGTTGTGGCCTGAGGTCTCTCTCTCTCGAGCCCTGCGAGTTGTCATTTACATGCCCGATCCCAACCGACAGGACAACAACCCCGTAGCTCAATGGTCAGAGGGTAGCATTTCTAACCAACAGGTCACGGGTTCGAGCCGCAGGGGTAGCGAAACCTAGGGCTTGGTATGACTAGCTGATGACGGCTGGTAAGTCAGAAATGGTCATTCCAGTCTCCCTGATCTTCATCGGAAATGTCCGTCCGTCCATAATACTAGCCTGCTGAGCGGATGCTGGCGGACTCGTATCTGAGCTCTAAGGCACAACGGGACGAGCATGTCCCCTAATCCGATCGAAAAGCGCCTGTATAGCATAATTAATATTTCCGATCAAAACCGACAGGACAACGGGCTCGTGGCTTAATGGCAAAATGTTCGACCCAACTGCCAAAGACAATGAGCTCGATTCTCACATTTTGCACATCTGGAATTGGGTAAGACTGACTGATGAAGGTCAGTAAGCCAGAAATAATTATTCTGGTCTCCGTAGTCTTTTACTAATTATGTTATTTTGCCTAGAATATGTATACTATGTACATATGCACGTATGTATATATATACAAAAAAACAAACGGTGTGGCGTGAACAGCCTCCTTAACCAAGCTAGAACTTACTGCTCTGACAACGAAACATACCAAACAGTATTGAATTATTTGGTTTAGTTTGGTTGAGGGAAATGTAGGTCTTCGCCTTCGAACTCCATATTTATTTAAAAGCAACTTATACTTCTCAAAAATGGGAAAAGATATCATAAAGTTGACAAATAAGCGAAAAGCGTAAACGCTGTACAGATAGACTAACTGCCCGGAGTGTTAATGGTACGAGCATTGGGCTAGATAGCAGTTGGTAGCCCGGAATGGGAAGCGGACGGCGACCTTAACCCTAATCCCAACCTTAACCCTAGCCCTAACCTCAACCTTTACCGTGAATCCTTAACGCTAACGGCAACCCTAACCTCAACCCTAGCCGAAATCGTAAACGTAACCGTAGCTTTTAGACATAGCCGTAAGTGAGAAGCCTAAGCGTAATACTGGAACCTATTCGTACGCTCAAACCCTAACCATCACCCGAAAACCGAAGCTGAAAGGCATACCCCTAACCGAAAAATCGGAAACCATTAACCGGTACCCTAATCCTAACCTCAAACGTAAAACGGAGGCCAAATGTGTCCAATGTGACTATGGAGGCCCACAAAATAACCCCAGTGAACAAACCCCCCAGCCACCTGTAATGCGGGTCCGGGCTACCAACTGTGATCTAGCCGAGTATTGGTACAGCAGTCTTTTGGAGTGCAGGAAAAGAAATAATATCCCAAGGGGAGAAAATTGCCTGGGTGCATGCCAGTAAATATCGTAGATATTTTGTAGATCAATGCGTGAGACGACAGACGTTAAAAGAAAGAAACAAGGAACTAGATTGTTCCGATCAGATCTCCAAACCAACAAAACTGGCGAACACTTCCGCACATAAAGAATGTGTCCGAACTATTTGAAAGACACCTGGGGAAGCACCAAATACATGTGGCGCACAAGCCGAAGACTACACTTCGTAACCAGCATGTACACCCTAAGGATAGGGTTGGCTATTTAGATTAGAAGGAAGTCGTCTATAAGATACCATGCAACACCTGTAATGCGGTTTACTGTGCTCAAACTGGGAAATCGGCCTCTACACGAATACGCGAACATCAGTTGACCGTAAAATGACGAGACCACTTGTCCCAAGTTGCCATGCATACGTTGGAAACTGGACACAAATTCGCCTGGGACAAGACTCGCATTGTAGATGTCTGCTCATCTAAAAAGGCTGCGAATTTTTAGAGGCCATCCATTCTGATAACACTAGTATCAGCCAACACGTAGAATTGGATGCTGTGTAGAACAACCTCAAGGAGAAGTGAAAGAGGCATTGGCCAATCAGAACATTACGCCAGCAGGAGTGACGGGGCAAAATCGATTTATAGGCTTGTTTAAATGTTATCTATTTCGTACACTTACTTCCCGTCTGAGGACGACCTGGTGAACCAATGCCGAAAATTTACAATTAAAGTTGTTTATCTTTCCCAAAGAGCTTATTTCTTCCGAAATGTTTGTAGTAAGTATGCAGTGAAAGGAGAAGGTCCGTCGGAATATGGAGTTGTAGTAGCGAATTTCCAAGCTGATTACACCAATCCGTCGTCAGACGAAATGAACAGTGGGCAGTGGGATAATCACACTAGGGCGCTTGGAAACGCAGAGGTTACATGGACAAGCAGTGTGCCATTGAAATTTCACTCGCTGCCCTACATGACAGGAATTTCCGAAGGGGTCCCCCGATGAGTAAGCCTGCTTGACATCTCCATTGGCCCCAAGTCGGCGTCCTCTCCGCGCAGAGCATTATCCCGAGTAAAAAATTCCATTCTCCGGGAACAGCGAGTTTATAGTTAGTGGACGACCGCTCAATATTTAAGTAGTAACTTTTAACTGCTTTGCTTGAAAGAAGCCGAGTCAAAAACCAGAATCCTGTCGTGCATGAACTACCCAGAAACTGCGCTGCATGCCGCAACCTAACTCAGGTAGACTTTTCCAACCGAAACCCGATTTCGGAAATTCACTCAACATCTCTCGATTTTGGCCCCCTCAACTGTAATCACAGACCGTCAAGTTGGGCGAGATTTGAAGCGTGGGACGTAAAAGCTTTAGAACGGGGGGGGGGATAGGATGAAATTCGAGTCGGGACGCATCAGAATAAGAGGGAAGCGTAGATTTAAGGCCAAGATAAAAGCCGGACGCGGAAGGGGTGGGGGAGGGGAGGGAGGGAGGTGGAAAATTAAGATGATGAATCAGCAAGTGCTGGGAAGACGAGGATGTGAAGGGGAAGACATGGGAAGAACGGAAGGAAATGGGGGGAGGGGAGGGGACAGAGTTTCAATGAACGCGCTGAGACGGGTGAGGGGGAGAGGGAGGGCAGGGTTGAGTGAACATAGTAAACAGTTGGCTCATTAAACGAGGCAAAGTTGTAGTCGGAGCTCAATAGAAGGATCACTGAGGAGGACAGGACGATTGAGCACAGTCAAAAAGAGACGAGCGAGGCTGAAAGAAGAGTCAGAAAGAGCGAGATATCGGGCTTTGGCAGAATCAGAGTGTTGATTCAAAAAAGAATTTTCGAGTGTGAAAATTCCGATGGCTGTCCGAAGAAACGGGGCTGTTAGAGAGTGGGCTGACATTCAGTAGCCGGAACGGCGGAATATAGGGTAGTCAGTGACTAATCACATGAAGTGTTGACCAAAATTCTGAAGTGCGGTTTCGATTAGGAACGACTGCTTACATAAGCGGGGCTGCAATATTGACTATCTTACGATGTAATCCCATGATATTTCAGGCACGTCAGAGTGTTGGCTTTCTAATGCACTTATTTCAACCATCTGAGAAAACCCATTCGGTAAACAAATGACTACTTAATTGGTATGCACATCCCCTATCGATTTCCTATAACCTTATAAATTCGATAATATTGTTTAGAAGACCTTCAAAAAGCATCACTGAGCGTACTTATGTGGTAGAATATCATGTCTTCTTTAAATTATATACTCGAGAAAATGGGATCTTTTGGGTTTAAGAAAGTTGTTCTTTTCCCGAACAATTTTAAACTCGATCTGCCTTACCACTTATGTTTAGAGTTCTCAGCCCACAATCTATATACTTTCCGTGTAAAGAAAAGCACACCCCCCCTTACGACATTAAAGATATACTATATGGGGCTCATAAAATGTTGAGACAGATGTGGGCTATGTTGTATACCTAACGGGGAGTATTAGCTATTCCAATGGTCTTTGCAAGGCCTGAAAAAATCTCACGATAAGAAACTTTTTTAAAACTGAAAGGTAGGCTATACTGGGTTACAAAATTAAAAGAAAAGGGGATTTTTTCCCAAATTAATGAAAGAAAGTATATTTTTGTGCATCTTTTTCCTGCAATTTGTTTTTCTATTAACATGGGCGTGGAAAATAATAGGAACAATGCATGCTATTTAAGTAGTCACTTTTTCCGTTTTTGCAGACGGTCGAAAAGAAGTGCATTCAAAAGCCAACATCCTAGCTTGTCCGAAATACGACGGGATTATACTACAGGTTAATTAATATTACAAGCCTTCCTATGTAATCCTTCCTGATCGAAAGGACATTTCAGAATCCTGGTTAAGGAGTCATGAGGTTGGTTACTGAGTCAACGACTAAACACGGCTAGTTAGCTGTATTACTGCCGTCAGCGAGGACCAGCAGCAGATCGACCGTTGTATTTGTTTTAGTGGACTAAAGTATTCGCTGCGGATTTAACCGCAACTTCCGAAAAAAACACCATCTTCGTCAATCATTCCGTGATATTCTCCATTCTTCCTCATGACTCTGGCGTAATCGGCTCTGAAGTACCGCGTTTTACTTTAGAAGGTACAAAGTCTGCACAATGGGACACAGATTATAAATCAGTCGATAAGCTAGCTGGACGGGTACAGTGCAGTTTTGTCCGAATTGATAGCATCAACTTGGAGCAAAGTCGCCCGAATGGACATTTCAAGGTCATTAAAACAACCGAGTTGGTTACCCCAAGGTCTTAGCGGAATAAGCGCGTAGTTTTCACGTCCGTTTTGTAAGCGTTTATTATGCGCGGACCTGCGTTTGGAACATTTGTTTGCAGTTGTGTGACCCGGCCGTGAAGGCTGATTTGTTACTTCCGTGTGTTCCAAGCATTGTCACTGGTGATTCCTAGCATAACTACCGTCCTCAAGTGACGGTTTATAATTTCGCCGGAAGTTGCTGTGAGAATGTAAACTTACGACGACGGCGACGTGGCATTTAAGTTTTGTTCCGATGCTTATGTAAACAGTTATATAAATTGCTAACAACTTCAGTCGACTACTGCTGATCTCTGCAAGCCAGCGACAAGTGGTATGTTTTAGAGAAATGAGACTCTGTTTTAGCCTGCTTCGAACGCGGACACTGCCAGCGAAGAGACGAGTCCCAGGAGGCAGTTCAGCAGAAGATGATGATGTGATCGCTGGAACGAGAGGTTTACTGGCCGGACGGTTTGGATTCTCATTTGAATCCATCGTCAGAGGCGGTCGCGGATAAGGGTGATGGCGGCGCAAGGAATGCGGTGTTTATAGGACGTAGTTGTCGCGCCAGCCCATGCTTACTATAATTAGCAGCCACCGCATTCATCACTAGGGTTCGTATTTGATACGATGATGGCTTGTTAGTTCGCACTCGGATTGTAAACATCGAAATTTAATCATCGTTGTGGAGTCTTGGCGGGATAACGACTCGACAAGTTGGCCTATTGTCAGTTGAACTGGCGGTCTCTCGCGCCATCCCGCTCTGCCCAGACAAAGTCTCGGCACAAAATATAGGGGTTCGAGGTCATTGCGCTTGCTGATCTACTAAGGGCCGGAAAACCATGACTCAAGCAGCTCGCGTCTCACGAGGTTGTCATCTCTTTCGAGAATCTCGGTCTCATTAAATGGAAAGGTGTGACTGGGTCCCACCTGATGAGCCGCGACTTGAGAGCTAGCGTCACTTCACCTCACTACTGTTGCATGTCCGGCCATTCGTTTCCAAGATAAGCTCCCGTTTTCTCCGACGCAGTTTCCTTGTCCGTAACTGCCCCAGAGCCGATAAACGAAACCAGACGTTTCCTGTCGTGGCAGCGGGCACGTTGGCTGGCGTCTGTTAGTTGCGTCTGGTCCGTGTGCAACTTCAAGTCCAAATGGTGTGGGCAGGCAGTTGACGGCTTCCGAGACGTTCCTCACGTACGGGAGAGCCCGTACAGATTTGATGTTTGTTTGACTGGGCCTCTTCTCCCATGTGCGCATTTTCGGGCACAAAGACTAGATAATGACCATAAGGGATTGACGACGGTCGACAGGCCAGTAATTTTAACTATGTACGCATAAACAGACACACACAGGAGGGGAGAGAACTTGGGGATGAACTGAGAGGGATAATTAAAAGAAATGCGGATCCAGAGCCCGAGTGATAGAGCAGTTAACACAACCAAGCGCTCGTCGGAGATGGAGGCTGGGTTAAAGCCCCTCAGCACAACATCCACTGAATTCACCGAGGACAGTCGGATCGTTCCCTTTCAGCACAGTCTCAACGAGGGCGTGCATGTCTCTGTGAAACTTGATCTCCACATATAACGATGAAAATCACTACCAGAAAGGTAATTTTATGGGTTTGCGTTGCACCAACTTCACGCTCCCGTCCCAAGTCGCAGCGTTTCATTGGTCAAACAAGGTCAAAACGACCGCTTATGGGGCTGGGCGTTAAGAGTCGAGCCTCGAGGGCTGCCGACTGACGGTAATTCCGGTCCTCATGGGAATATTTTCGAGTGACTATGGGGAGTGAGAGCCAGGCTGCAATGGCTCCTTCTAAATATGGCCTTCGCGGAACCCCCACCCGATTGGGGAAGGAGTCAGCATGCAGCGGGGACCAGGTTGTCTGCGGCACGCGTAAACGGTCTGTTTAGCTTCGCCAGTCATTGCGTCTAAGACCACCCACGGTCGTCTTGACATCGGAAAAATGTGGGCGAGGGAGGAGGGGGCGCGGTGCATGCGGCGCAAGTCCGCTCCACCCTATACTATTGCGCGCACGCACCCAACCGCCAAGGTAAGACTAGTTTTCACTAGCACTCCACCTCTTCGCCCTGAAGTTAAGTATAGACTATCTTTTCAGACGTCTTCAATGTGCACCTATGCCCTCACTTGCTTCTGTGGGGCAGGTTATATTGGTCGAACAACTAGGCGCCTATCCAGGAGGATGCGAGAGCAGTATACGGCCTGGCTAAAGCAAAGTGGGAAAAAGTCCACCTCTAGCGCAATTGTGGCTCACTTGGTTGACAGCGGCCACCGGATAGACGTCAACTAAGCATTCCGAGTACTCTAGAAAGTGTCGGCGAGACACTCTAAGTTCCTGGAGGCGGTGGCCATACGGTTGGCCAACCCAACCTTGTGCTCGCATAAAGCGCTAAGGCTCCCCTGGGGAAAGAAACCCAGAATATGTGTTTGTAGTGGCACAATTGCGAGAATAAGTGCTCTGAGCGCTACAATCACCAAGTCAAATCCCAGATTAGAAGGAGAGAGACGACAGAAGGGCACCATTGTGGGCGGTTTATTGTACACAGAACCCGAAGTTGTCCTCTCAGGCGGCAGTGGCCACTGGCGAAGCCAGGGCTGGTGTTGACTGCGTCCAGTCACGCATGAGAGTCCCTGAGACAGTGGTGGCAGCCGCTTTTGTAGGCTTGTAGGCCAAGCTCAAGTGGTGGCCAGTCAGCGTGCGTTGCATTTGCCGAGGGGTGGTGTCCCAGTGGCTTAAGTTGCGGTTGCAGGGGCTGGGGTGCCTCCAAGTGGCCGCATGAGCAGCTGCGACTGCGCGGACGCAGGTATGCCCGAGCTGCTGGTCGTGTGACTTCAGGTCAGCTCGTCTGGGACGGCTCGCTGCAAGGGGTGAATGACCTTGAGGCAGCGAGGTCTTGAACAATGACGCCAGACCAGTCATGATGGCGGGCACTACATGTTCATACCCGTCAAGTCGCGTTACAGCAATCTAATCGCCAGACACTCCCTCCTCCCTAAGCTCCTGACAGAACTAGAATCCGACCCCCGACCTATGAACGTCCCTCAGTCCTCTTTCCTATATTTTCTTTTATTGGCTGCTTAACTTTGGCTATTCCGCCCTCCTTTATGTTATCGTACAGGGCTGATTATGATGAGTAGACGTATGCGTACGTTTGCTGGGCTTGACTTCGTAGATTACTTTTAATATCTCCTTTATGTTTTCACTTCGCTCCAAATCGTTCATTATTAATTCTGGGTTCTGATCCATTCATTTTAGACCGGGTTTCTGGTGACTAAAGTTGTCTTGTAGATTCAGGCACCATTCAGGAGATAGCACACGCACTGTCTATGCCTTACCTACCCACTTTGCTTCAGGTCACTCGCATAACAGTGATCACTGAAACAGCCCAGCCCAGTTCATCTTTTAATCACGCGATTTCGTCTCGTGATCACCTGATTCATGAGCCTACTCTGTCAGATAAGCATACACGTCTTTGTGCCAAATCAGACGGCTTGACGTAGAAAAGAGAACACTGGAGGCCAAGACGAGGCTTCAAGCACACAAGAGGGCGATTGTGCGTGTGCCAAGAAGGTCAATCCGTAGACCCTGACAACATGTTCGCACGCTCAAATGACATTCGGGACGCAAAATAGCCTCACTATCATCTTCGATCCGTGAAGAAGGAGATACGATCGCTGTGACGAGAGCTTTATTCGCCTGACGTCTCGGATTCCTGCTCGAACCCACCATCAGGGACAGGTGATTCATGCACAAGGGGCTGCAGTATTTATAGGATGCAGTCGTCATGCTACCGCATACCTACATACCTACCCATAGAGGCTTCGGGGCTGGGGAGCGGGGAGGGGATCACATCTCATGGAAGTGGCTACGTAAAGAGGAGGTCGCTGCTGTCTAACACGCCTTCTAGAGGGGCGCCGAGCTATTCTGTCAACTGGCAGCATTCGAAGTCACTACTTCTAGACCGTCGTGATAGTTTTAACTGCGTCGAGTTAGTTATGCTGAAAAACTGACTGAGTTGCCGTGAAGAAACATGCCTGTGCGGTGTTAAACTCAAGCTCACCGACAGACTACTGGGCAACTTGACTGACGTGGCTTAAGCCTCTGTCTAACCCATGCCACACACGACTCACGCAGAGCCAGCAAGGCCTGGCAATGCAGTCTCCGGTACGGCCCATCGCAAGATCGGAGCAGCTCATTTAAGGAGCGCCATGCTATCAACACAACGAAGACTTAACTTGCCGCAGCACCTAGCTGAGTCCTATGTGGGTCAGATGCAGTTATGTCGCGCCACCTGAAGTAAACAAACCCCAGCCACCGGTGGTAATAAGAGTTTTTACAGATGGAGCCGGGGAACGCACAGGCGACGAAGTCAAGTAGTTGTATGCAAAAGATAAGCTATTAAGAATGTGCGGTTGTACTTTGAGTGGTTGGTAAATAGTTGCCCTGACCCCTAACCATAACCATAACCCCCTAGCCCCAATCCCAACAGTATCATGTCCCTCAGGTGGGACCACATAACCATATTTTACCCCTAAGTGTTTACGCACTTTGGTCCTGTCTTAACCATGCACAATTATCTGCACACAAGCCTACCCCGCAACTGAAGACAGCGAGCGTAACACTGAATCTCTGTGTGCTCTCCACGCACGAGGTCAGTTAAGCCCGCTAGGCTGCACCAGCAACACCGATCGCTCTGCACCGACGCAATTGACAGGCGAATTTTAAGAAGTCATTATGCCGACTGGCAGAGTTTATAATCCATTTGCCCTAGGGCCATTTATATGCAAATGACAGGCCTTAAGCAGACCTGTACAGGATGATTTCCTTTCGGTCCGAGCGAACATGCAGGTATTCGTGCTCAACGTGGCTCACGAAACTGAAATAAAAACAGAAGAAGAACAGTGAGGAGGGCGATCAGAGCAATCTGGCAGCCGGAGCTACCGCCAACCAGAACACCAGCATCAGCATTAACAGAAAAAGACATCAGCAACAACAACCACCTGACAGGAAGGCTTGCTGGTTCCGGTAGTTTGCCGGGACAGCCAACAGGGAGTCGGAGCCAATCAGGCTCCTGCCTACTACGACAAGTGTTTGGAAGCCCGAATAGAGGTTTCTACTTATGAGAAGGTAGGTCTCTGAGTTGATAAACTTACGACTCACATGACGAAGAACCGTCGACATCTAGGGGCAGCTTGCAAGTGTGAACTTCAACAGGTCGCATTCACAAGGCTGGGGTGGAGGGGGCCTAAGTTACAACACTCTTCACAAGTAGGCCACAGTCAATGACCGACCTCAGGAAATGTTAACCGAAATTCTGAAATGCGTTTTGGATTAGGACGGATTACTTAAGTGAGGTCGTTATATTTATTATCGCGCAGCATAATCCCTTGATATTTCAGACACGCCAGGGCGTTGGCTTTTGAATCCACTCCTTTTCGGCCGCCTGCGAAATCTGTACGCTGTAAAAAGTGACTACTAACGTAGTATGCATTTTCTATTGATTTTTGATGTCCCTATAAATCCAAGCATAACTAAAACCATTCTTTCTTATACTTGTTTGGTAGAAAATCACTTCCTCCTCCTCTTCTTCTTCTTCTTCAAGTTTTTTTACTCGAAGTAAGGATTTATTTGGGTTTAAAAAAGGTGTTTGATTAAGGGATTTTTCGAGACCTTGCAATTCCCATTCAAATAGCATCGTATCCATTCGTTTATTAACGCTCCCTATGAAGTACACAACACATCGCAAAATTTTATGAGCCCTTAATGGCATCCGCTTAGTGACACAGAAGAATCTTTAATTTTCCCTGCATGAAAAGCACACATTTTGTAGACCAAAAATCCTAAACACAAATGAAACGGCCAACCTTACTCAAGATTATTGGGGAATGAAAGGACTTTTTAAAAATCTTAATATACCCCTCCGTCAGTCATAAGCTCTGAAGAAGAATTTATTTTCTTTACGTTAAGTTGATTCATACTAACAACACAGGTACTAGCCAAAAGCCCATACACGCGTATTTCGCCTATATTCCGCCGCTGCATGGAGCAGCTGCGAGGGGTTCGGCTCGTCAGTGGGTCCCCCTGCATTCCTTCTCTGCTTTCTGATAGATACTCCAATTGAGAAATTGTTGCTTTTTAATTTCCTTAGAAATTAACTGCGAACTTGAAGTAGATCAGTATACTTAAGGTCTATAGGCTCATACCTAAGTTTTTATATACGAATATTTGGGCCGAAGTTCATCAGCCACAGCGGACAACCACGTAGTATTCATTAACTGCCGACAGGCAGCTAGTAGTACACTTTAAGTTAAGGTGATTCCATACGAACAGCACAGGCAATAGCCAAATGTTCATACACACGTGTTTCTTGCATATTCTGCCGCTGATCTACTCCAAGTTCTCAGTTTATTACTAAGGATATTAAAAAGCAACAAGTTCTTTTCCGCCAAATGTGTCCAGGAAAATATTTTCATTTATGTTTCCTGAAAAATACATAAACGCCTGAAAGAGTGTTGAAAATGAATATAAAAACCTACTACTCAAGAAATCATTTTTACCGAGTACGTTTTTCTGCAGACGGTTAAAGAACAACTCATGCGAAATGCAACATCTTGGCATGTCTTGGATTTCTACCGCCCGATAAGCAACATTACAACCGCCTTGATCAAAAACACATCTCAGAATTTTGGCTAACATTTCAGGCGACCAAGCCCCCGTCGTAGGTGATCCCCCCCTAGATGCGCGAAACTGAGGACTTACCATCCGAAAGACGAGCCGACAATGCAACTCCAGTGTCCCTGAAAGACTTTCTCCATGCGTCTCTTCAACTTTTGCGCTATATCCTTCTCCAGCGTGTACTTGTTCAGAAGACGACGCAGTTTTTCCAGAGCACACTGCTCCTCCCTTTCGGGCAGATCGTCCCTCAGGACTTGCAGGCCATCCCAACAGCAGTTAGGCGGTAATACCCTCTTGCTTTCAACCTGGGGCCTAGAAAGACCCTCTGCGTCGTCTCGACGAGAGTCGCGGGAGATGCGGAAGACCATGGCGTTTGATCGGTGTGTGTGTACGGTAGTGACTACTGTTGCCCTCGGCGACTGACGGGAACCCTTTTATAGGCTTCCTCGTACTGACGTCCTCCGCAAGTTCCGCACACCTAAGCGCGATCATCAACTTCTTCACAGCTGAAACGAAAACAACAACAACAGCAGCAGCAGCATCTGAGCACTTAAAAAGTACAAGTTTAGAAAGTCCAAAAAGCGGAAGGTCAGATGATATGGGGCTGACAGACCACACCAAGGTGTGTCGCGTGTTGTGTTGGTTGAGACGCCGCAGCGGGTGGCCTTTGAGGGGGGGGGGTAGATAGTGCA
>CACRXP010000286.1:635881-653382 GCA_902702965.1 Spirometra erinaceieuropaei
GGACACGAAACGGCCAGCATAGAATCGCCTCAAAATGCTGCTAACGCATGAAATACTTTGTTTATCTGCGCAGTTTTTAATATTTCCTGTGCAGTTCTTTGACGGTACCTCTCTCCCATTTTTTTTTCACATAAATCCCAGTAGGAATTCCAAAGGTGTGCAACCACATTTCTTCAAATAAACTGAACTGAAGAGCTCGGCCAACTTTACCGACCGCTCAAGTCATATACCAAATAATGAAGTTTTATTCATATTGACCCAACTGTAAAAAGATCGGCACCTCGGTGAGATTCGAACCCACGACAGTAAGGGGAAGGCTTTAGTACAGCCAACGCTCTAACCACTTGAGCTACGAGGCCCCGCCGGGCGACGCGAGTTTAATCACATTTGAGTCAAGTTACCCGCCCAACCTACTGCAAAGTCTGGAATCCACCAAATGTGATACAGTAAGTTGACTGCCCAAGCAGGATTTCCCAAGTAATTCAACTAGAATTCACCAGATGACTACCAGGCTCACGTAATTCATAGATGTTTTGGCAGATTTTAAATAATTCATATTGACCCAACTGTGCAAAACTCGGCGCCTCGGTGGGATTCGAACCCAAGCAGTAGGTCGGGCGGGTAACTTGACCCAAATGTGATTAAACTCGCGTCGTCCGGCGGGGTCTCATAGCTCAAGTGGTTAGAGCGTTGGCTGTACTAAAGCCTTCCCCTTGCTGTCGTGGGTTCGAATCCCACCCAGGCGCCGAGTTTCTCGCAGTTGGTCAATATGAATTATTCAAGATCTGCCAAAATATCTGTAAATGAGGTTTTAGTTTATAATTCAGGTTCCCACAAAGGGTCCACAGAGTCTGACAGACCGATAAGATTGTTACGAGCCTAAGCTCAGTTATATATTTTCTAATGCCTGGACTACTGGTAGGCCTAAAGAAAAAATCGTTATAACTTCCGGGCCCTGTAGCAAGGGGAAGATGAACCGATGAGGTTGAAGGGGCGGCGCAGGGCGATAGGAGTCTGCCTCAATTTCGAACAGTCCTTCCGTTTAAACCCGAAAGTTGCCTTGGTTTGTTTTTTAACTTTTCGATTCCGATGGAGGAACGGGGAATCAGAACGGTCGGACCTTATTTCGCAGCCGCACCTGCAGTAGACAGGCCCCAGTCGCCTGTCACAGGGGACCGGTGGTAATAGGGGGTTTAACATTAACCCCTAGCCCTCACCCCCAACTCTAACCCCAACCCCTAACCCTAACGCATAACAGGTGCGGCTACGAAATAGGATCTTTCCATCAGAATGTTCACGTTTGGTTCGTTTACTGGGGTTGGCCATTCGGAGTCTAATTAGAGACGAGAAGTATCCAAGAAAGCGGGGTTTGCGACGACATAATGTAAAAGCGATCAATCTAAAAATGCGTCACCAGTTCTTTCCCCATACTTTGCATGCAGTGACATATTTTGCTGAGAACGCTTCCCCGGTGACTGGGTTTTCAGGTTACGGCAAGGATAGGTTGTGTAACCCAATTGGGTTTAGCATATATGAGTAACTACTATATTTATTTTAGAAGGTCTTGCTTTGCTTATTAATCCATAGCTACAGGAAGTCCCCCTTTGTGTGCTATCTAACACTTTGATATAACCGCATGCATTGAGTTGCTTCAGCAGGAATTTTTAGTGATAAATTATTTAACATGATGTTCTCGCTCCCCCTTCCCGTAATCCCTTTGTCATACCTTGATTTCCTGGTTAATCCCAATGTACTTGTATTGCCTTTCGTTGTTGATTCTGTACGCCGTGACTTACTTATTTCTTCCGGAAGAGTAACTAAACCTTTTTGTGCCATGTCGGTACTCACCATACTATGCGTGCTGCAAGGATCGCTGGCTGCGTATTGGTTTACTTTGCTCAGATTTGCAAAGTTGAGAAATCCGGGAAGATTATTTGAAGAAGAAAATAGGCTCTCCGGAACAGGTTTATTTAACTGCTGACGTTTCAAAGAGCTGGGTCGGCTCTTCATTGTCAAAGCGAAAAATGCACTTAATCGATCAGAAATTTAATTTAAAGTGGCATCTTGTGTTGGTTGGCCTTATGCTGATCGATTTTTCTCTCCTCTCGCTGCCTCAGCCTCTCGGGAGATGGTGGACGGGCGTTTTGCCTGTGTGCTTTGTGAGTCACCACTCCGTCGAGGGGGGCTGAGTGAACCTCTGTCGGACGGTCGGTCTGGCGGTTCTTGTTCTTCCTCACCGAGTAAACTCAGCGTCAGGCTATCTCCGTAGGGCCTTCTTAAGTCCGGTGTGGTTGTTTGGTCCTGAGCTCTACGATTGTGATGACGTAGGACTTTGTAAGCTGCAGGAAGGTCCAGATGCCTGTTGATAGAGTGGGCATCGGAGAAGCACGCCTCGAGAGTTAGCCGTTCTGCTTTTGTGTTGCCTCGGCCTAAGATGATAGCCCTCTGGAGGTCAAAAGTATTCCCTGTTTCTCCAACCTGTGTTGCTAGTTGAGAGTTAGGGTCTAACCTCCGAGTGACCGATTTGTGCTCTTGTAGGCGAGTTTGCAATTTCCGCCCGTTTGAACACAGACGCGCTGTCTCCCTGGTATCTCTGAACGGTTTCTGTTGCCGAACGCGTATGCATGATCTATCTATTTCTTTAAAAATACTTGTGCATAGTAAACCTCATAACCAATAATAAGACAGTTAAATTTAGTTGAAAGGTGAGGTTACACAACCCACCTGCGCCCACTTTACTTTATCCAGTCTTCCAAAAGTGTTCCATACTAGAGAAATCGTTCGAGTGTACCTCTAGTCAGAGTTGTTTAAAGTTTATCATTTTTCTCTTTTTAGTCTTTTTAAAGTACATCAAGGACTCCTCTCGCCTTTGGGGCTGGTAGAATCATCGCGCTCATTTTGCCTACTGGGTGATATGGGCATCAGAAATAGAAAACCATACTGGGAGGTCGGAAGCCAGGATACAGGTGTCCCACTGTATTTTATAGGAATGTTTTATGTTACTGAATTATGAGTCAAGTAACTATGTTCGCCTGTAGAAACAGGCATCAGTGGGCTCTGTTATGGAAGGTTATTGGTTGAAGTCAAGGAGGAAGGATGTCTGCAACTTCGCAGACTTATTGCTTGCTTGGACGGTTAAAAAGGATCGAGGGCTGTGTGAAATAGTATGAGCAGTAGGCAGCTTAGCAATATTAGTAGTATTTTTCACATGACTCCTTCGAGATATCCTCACTGCAGCCACGCTTCTCAGTCCTGGTCCGTTCTGGCCAGACATTTTCGGCGGACACCGCCAGGACATACTGAACAGGCAATAACAGTCCCCAAATAATTCTTACCCGTTCGCGCCGCGCATCGGCCTGACTGGACACCTACGGATCCTTTTAAAAAAGACTGGAGAACTAGCGCCAGGAAAGCCGACCATCAGCCGTCCAGTTAATCCTCCCAGCCCAAACTGTCACGCAGATCCGGATAACGCATAAGCCATTTCAGTCAGATGTATATATATACAAATAATCACAGAAACCAGCATGTGATAAAGTTTGCCTGCACCAGTGTCATAAGTTGGGAACCATCTGCAATAAGTCCGTACTTCTGGGTCCCTCTACTTCATTTTGTGTCATGTTTCACCCGACTTGCATCCGTGTCCACTCATCTCAATGACTTTTTTTAAAGACGTCAGTATACCTAACGCGCTGTTTGAACTGCTCCTGTCTCTAAAGCATCCGTCAGTTCTGATTCAAAGTCTCCTCCGTTTCACCGCTGGGCGCTGCTGAAGTTCATGGAGTGAGCCGTCTCAAAGGCAATCCTTCTTCCCTGTTTACGTCCGCCCCGGCCGCCGACATACACTTTCTGATCAAAAACAGTGCGGTTGCACTTTGCTCCCCGTTGATCGCATTTTCACAGCTTTCCCTAACACCTTCAGTTTGATCTACGAGCTGCCGTTGAGTCCATTCCAACGCGAATTTTGCCATGGCCCGCAGTCTAAACTCGACTTTCCGGGATTCTGTCAGTTTATTCCTGACAGGAGTTGCAACCTTTCCAGAGAGGAAGGGGGGAAAGAGTCGGAGACACGGCTTGTTTCTCACTCTGAGTATTTTCTCCTGATTTTATCCACTTTTCCTCTAACCACGGTGCGTCAAACATTTTTTGTTGAAGACCGGAGAGCCGCGGACGAAGTTACACACACAGTATCTCCCACTTAACTGCTACAACCGACTCGGTCGTGGGCGACCCCCTGACCAAAAACCCAACGCCTGGCGTCGGAACCTGCAAGCTACAAGCTGTCCGCTGTAGGGGCAGGACACCGCCAAAGTATGATAACGACAGTTGCAACCGTTGCAAGCGGCGACATCCGACAGTTCGACCGTCGATTCCGACAATGTCTGCAGTGTGCTAAACAGCTGGGTGCCGTAGGCACGGGGACTTGCGTATGAATTCGTTTATAGTGATAGTTGACTTGCGCAGCATCTATCGCACTCTCTCTTCCCCACTCCCCACCTGCACCCCGTGCAAAGACAGAGTCAAGAAGACCGGAGGAGGGGGGACGCACCTACCGCGTGTCCCACGGGCTCGGAGCAGCACCGGGGGTTAGACTTGCGAAGTGTCTACAGCACTCACTCCTTCCACGCAGCTGGCTCCAATGGCAGGACAGCGTCGAGACAACTAGCGGTGGTCGACGAGGCTAGACAATCCGCTTGCGTGAGCCTCCCACAATCTGATTCCCATTTTCAGATGTATCAGGGTGACTTGGATCTCACAAGCGTGAGAGTGTCATAGGGGTTACGCTAAGAAGCATTCATTTCAGCCTGACTATCGGTCCTAAGAAGGACCAATTTATCCCGTCAACTGGCAACCCTCCAAGCCACGGCCCCTGGCTCGTCGTAAGGCAACCGCAGACTAGACCACACTACCTGAATCCGGAGGCTGCCGTCGCAGACCCAAACTTCCATGGCGTTACGCATTCTCATTTGCCCTGGACGGTGCATACACTTACGCTAATCAAAGAACACACTCACTGAACGAACATGCAAGTACAGGTATCCGGTCAGGACGGAAGTTCATGCTATTTTTATCGTGCACATCGAGTTATTTGCTTTCCGTAGTAAACAAACTTCGCATGGGCGGCAGTGGACACAAACAGGCAAACACCGCTCAGGCCGAAGTCGGCCAAGCTATGGTAGCGGTGATTAAAAATATGTATATGTTAATGAGCTCACCCATCTGAAAGTTATAAGTCCAGATGATTCCAAGCTGATGACCCTCAGTGATCCCCATATCGCACGCGCGTATGGTCGCCCAAAAGTGCATAAAGTGGACGCCCCACTGAGGATTATTGTACCACTCATCGGATCACCTACGTACAATATAGCTAAGTGGTTGTACAAGCATCTGAAGCAGTTAATCCATGGATCTGACTACAGCATCAACAATTCTCTCGCGTTCCTCCAAAGGATCCAAGGCCTCGAAGTAAGTGCCGATGAATGCCTCCTGTCCTTTGACGTCGTTGCCTTATTTTCTTCCATACCACACGATTTGGCAATTGACTGCGTCGCCCAACGCTTACAGGAGAATCCTATTGAGATTCCAACTCAGCATATTATAGAACTGCTCAAACTCTGCCTTAGAAACTACTGTCAATTCGACAATAAGTTCTACCAACTGGTAAAGGGAACACCAATGGGCTCGCCAATATCTGGACTGATCGCAGAACTTGTATTGCAGCGACTAGAAAAGGAGGTTTTCCAAGATCTCAGCCCCAAAGTGTGGCTTCGCTATGTAGACGATACCTTTGTCGTGATAAAGAACTGCGAAGTTGAACGGCTGCATCAGAGGCTGAATGACGTCTTCCCGGCCATACAGTTTACTCGTGAAGAGGCAATAGGGGACAGCCTGCCGTTTCTTGATGTGAAAATACAAAGGCTGAGCGATGGTAGTACGCGACGAGCGTCCATAGGAAAGGATCTAATTCCGAAATTATCCTCAATTATGGAAGCAACCACCCCGCAGCTCACAAAAGGAGCTGCGTTCGAACTCTGTTCCACCGGGCCTATCGTTATTGCAACAGCGCCGATCTCCTTAAGAAAGAGCTTGTCTACTTGTATCGGTTGTTTCGATCCAACGGATATCCGACAAGTTTCGTAAAGGACTGCCTCAGACACCATGCACAACCGCAAGCTCCCACCCTCAACGGAGAAACTGTATCTCGACAATTCTTCTCTCTGCCTTATATGCAAGGAGCGTCCGAAGTAATCGCCCGGCAGTTAAATAGCTCTGGTATTCGCATCGCCCACAAACCAGCATCATCACTACGCGCGGCGCTATCTCGAATCAAGGATCCCCTCCCCAAAGAGCAACAAACAAACATAATTTATCGCATCCCGTGCTCAAATTGCTCTTGCGTGTATGTTGGTCATACAGGTCGAAGCCTGGGCACCCGTATTAACGAACACAAACTGGCTGTCCGTCGGCGAGACCCTCTGTCCCTCGTCTTTGCTCACGCACTCGAGTGCGACCACCGATTCAATTGGAATGGCACTGAGGTCGTCGCCATGGCTAACACAAAACGGGCGAGAGAATTTCTCGAGGCTTGGTACCCCGATGCTGGTAGTATCAACCGCCATGTTGATCTGGACGCCCATTATGAGGGCCTACGCTCACGACTTACTGCCCCCCGCCCTGATGCCACAGCAACGGCCGCCAATTTAGCCACCCGGAGTCCAATTGATCCACCATTACACCCTCCCCCTCCAGCACAGGCATCCATAATTGTTCCACCTCCCCCCTCGCTCAGAGACCTACCATGACTTTGTGATCATCCCTCTCATAGGCCGATAGTCTGTCTGCCCTGTCGCGCTAACTAGTCCAGTGTGACAAACAAACTTTCTCCCCTGTTTTCATTTCGTCTGACGACGGGTTGGTGTCACCAGCTCGAAAATTCACGAGTACAACTCGATTTTTCCAAAGAACCTCTTCCTGTTTTCATTATATCGACTCGGAATGCATAACATCTCTGATCTACATGTATATATGTGCATATAATTACTTGGCCGACTTTGCCCTGGGACGTGGGTGCGTTTTCGTGACCTCTGTCGCCCATACGAAGCTTGTTTACTTCGAGAAGCAAATAAATCGGTGTGCGTCCATTCCTGAATACACATACCAGATGTCTGCTCGCACTTTTAACCTTCATGATATGGCCGAAGATGTGCACGGATCAACAACCACACTCAGCATATTTTAAGCGTAAATCACTTCCTGACTTTCGTATCTCTTGCTTCGGTGAAGAGATTCCGAGGAGTAACTGTTTTATTGGTCGTCCGAACTGGAGCAAACTATATCTTAAAAAAGCACATTAATAAACTTTTCTGCACTAAGTCTATTAAAAGCCGTGGAGCTCTCGGAGTGTAAATTCGGGTCACTTACTCCTATGAGATATTGTAAAAATCTAGAATCTAGTCCGTGTAACAGAAGCACTTTTGGCGAAGGAACCAGTGCATGTCCACCTGCTGAAAGACCCCTCACATGACGAGCATACTGAATACCAGACACACTTTCAAATGGATCCTTTACCATAATGCTAAGCTTAGTCACCAGTGGCTCATTTGTGGAGACCAACCAATACAAAAATCAGAAGAGGGACTTCATCTTAAAAAGACCATATTGCATGAGTATTGGAATGTTCTGGGCGTCGTCGAACTACAGGAAAGTAGCCGGGAGATAAAACTGATGTGCACTGCCGTTTGAGAGCCGCTCTAGGGGGCAAACACTGATCCTCAGTTCAGCGGAGAGAAATCATCTCCCACCCCGACAATGTCCCGCCCAACACCGCAGAAGTCACCGGCGATCAGCGCCTTAACGCCCGTCATTGTGTGTCGTTGTGGATGGGGTTTTTATTCAAGCAGAAATAGGCGTACACCGATCCACTGGCTTCCCGAAGCAAACAAGTTTCGCATCGGGCGGCAAATAGTCACGAACCGGCGATCAACGAGGGAAGCCATTTCAACCCCGCTTGTAGTCCTCACTATTTCTTCCCAGGTGAACCCAGGCCAAATGTGAATTTAAACCTGGGCGAGTCCACGGTGGACACGCACATCGCCGTGCCACAACTCGGATCCGATGGAGGCGTAGTCGTCACTACGACCCCATCAACCCGGCCGATGAGAAAACAGACGGCTGACTGAGCGTAAACAAGATCACGGGCGTAGGACGACATCTAAGGTCAATGCGGGTAGGGACGACGGCAGCCAACATCCAAACGCCCCACCCCTGCCCCACGAGGGTCACGCAGACTGAGACCATTCCGTCTCCCTCCCCGCCCCGTCCACCACGGCCCCCATGTCCACACGGACGATGAGCGCCAAGGTCAAAACAGCGCCCCCCGCCCATCAGGCGGCATGGTGATTGAGGGTCTCCTCCCCACCCCTTCCACCCTGCGGCCGTTTAAACGCGGCCCTCACCACTTTTAATGGGGTAAGATGCTGGCCTCTGACGATGGAAGCCTGTTTGCTTTTGTAGCCTCAGGCCAATGCAAGGTAAGATGAAAGATCACCCGAGAAAATACCAGATATGGATACCTACAGTTTTGCAGCCGGTCTTGGATATAGGCAGAATGATATTACCGACAGAGACAAGGGAGACTGGAATGGCCATTTCTGGCTTATTAGCCGTCGTCAGCCAGCCATACCCAAGCCCGAAGTGTGGAACACCCGAGCCTCGAACTCGCGACCTGTTGGTTTAGAAGTCAACGCCTCAACTCACCGGGCCACGAGCCCGTTGCCCTGTCGGCTTTCGATCGGGAATATACAATGTTAGGGGGCGCTCACCGATCGTGGATACGTGGTCTTGGATATAACCAAACCAGCTAAGCAGTATCATCGAAAAACCTAGCCTACGTCCAGCACTGCAAATTATCGACCGCATCACCTTTTCGAAAATCGAGGAATGTGATGTCTTACTCTCACTGTTCTGTCAGTTAGGCCAATCAAAGCATGCGACGCATACTGTGAGCTCGATGTATTGGTTATCGGGTAAGATTGGGTTATGTAGTCGCACCTGAGGGATCCAATACTGTTGACCTACTTAATTATTTTGAGTTCGTGTGATTCCGTTGGCATGGTGTTTCTGTGCGTTACGGTGTGTGTTCTGTTGGCGGCCTTGTTTCTTTGTTGTCGTGTCTACCGTTTTTTGCCCAATGCCGGTGGTCCTTCTTGACTTTCGGCCTGTCTTCTTCCAACTTTCGTGTTGGATGTTTCAGGGTTTAAGTCTGTGGTTAAGGGCTAGGGTTTTGGTTAAAAGTTTAGGGGTTATGATTATGGATTAGGCGTTAGGGCTTAGGGTTGGGGTTAGCGATTATGGCAACTATTTCTCAACCGCTCAAAGTACAACTGCGCATTCCCAAAATGTTGTCTATGAGATCCCCGACCCCACCTGTAAAAAGCCCTATTACCACCGGAACCGTATTACAGGTGGCTGGGGTTTGTTTACCTCAGGTGCGGCTACATAACCACATATGATCCACTGGCTCATAAATTTGTTTACATTTGCGTCACCGATAAGGCGAACCGAGTCCAAGTTTCGACTGTGCCGTCTGTGACCAAGAAAGCGTGTAGTGGCGATGGCGGGAGGCGGAGGGAGTAGAGAGAACTGTCCTTTGTCAGTGGTTTTTAGGCAGTTACCTTTGCCCTCTTTTTTCGGAGTAAATCAGACGAGAGGTGAAAGTACACTGGGCGAAAATGCACCCCACCATCATTGCGAATTAAAACAAAAAAACTGTGCCGTGGGGGCCTCCAGGACTCCGCACCAGGGTTGAATTGATGATAAAGCTGTCCAAAGAGCGAAAAGGGAGTCCAAAGCAAGTGACGCAGACAAGGCGAAAACGCGAGCTATATACATCCATCAAATGCGAACTTTGCGTACTTTGGACACGGTATGTGGGAAGCTGTGGACAAAAGTAGCGATGCGGCATGTCTGCCGATGCAAAGATCGCAAACCCCCCAGTAGGCTAAGAGAATCCAGGAAATGGTCAATATCAAATGGAAAGTGGACAGGGTTCTTTTGGTTGTGAAGTAAAAACCATTTGTTTTGATGATTATTTCTATGTGCTAGGTTCTTAGAAGCCACTGCACATTCCTACAAACATTTCTCCCAA
This sequence comes from Spirometra erinaceieuropaei, assembly GCA_902702965.1. Taxonomy (NCBI): domain Eukaryota; kingdom Metazoa; phylum Platyhelminthes; class Cestoda; order Diphyllobothriidea; family Diphyllobothriidae; genus Spirometra; species Spirometra erinaceieuropaei. Next base: position 646,029 of record CACRXP010000286.1, read on the forward strand.
GTTACAAAGCATTAACCTTTCAAATTTTTTTAGATATTAAAAAAATTCGAGGAAATTATGTATGTAAACATAGAACAACTTCTAAACTGGAGTTCATCTACCAGAAAGCGCACTGGGAATGCTGGGGGACCCACTGATGAGCCATGCAGCGGCAGAATATCATCGAAATACGCGTGTCTGGGTTTTTAGCTACTACCTATGCTGCCAGTATGGTATTTTCTAAAACTAAAAATGCCCTTTTTATGCACATGTATCGTACATGATTTAGGAGTTTCATTTAATACGTTATGCAGCTTGAGCACGTTGCAATGATAAATCTTTTAGAAAACATATAGCCATAACGCCCCTGTATGAAGTCAGCTCGGGAAATCAGCAGAGGAAACATGTACCAGAAATAAGAAGGCTTGTTGTCCACTGAAATCCGTGAACCAGCAAAAGACGCGAGATGTAATTAGCTATGCTTGCATACAAAATTGGCTATACAATAAAGTCAGGACTGTAGAAAGGCGTTATAGCGAGGGATTACTGCGTAGTCAGAAAATCGACCTGAGCTCTGAAATATGATTTAGATTAGAAAAGATTGCATTTGCGAGAATAAACCATGATACTTGGGTACTTGAATATTTGCGCACTAGGACGCTGGCCTGCCACTGGCTATCTGCAAAGTCCCTTATTAAGTAGTATCAATCTTCCAGTAGTTTTCAAAGCCTGTGTTAATCCAATTCTATTTTCTAGAAATTGGACATAGGGGGAAAAACTATTTCTTCTGATCCGCCTGCAAGAAGCTGCATCCCTTAACGAGTTTCTTATTTGACGAAGGGACTGTCTTCACCTTAAAGATTTGAATAATTTGACTGACACACTTATTGTTCAAACCCTCTACCACAAGTGCATTGCTTCAATACAATCAGAGTTCTGACCACTCCGGCTACGGGGCTCCTATCGAAAGTCCTGGCTTTTTCACATTTGGGCTAAGTCATTCACGTCCAGCCGGATGCAGCTTATGAAACCCACTAAATCAGGGTCCAAAGTCAGGGGCCCATAGCTTAGGTGGCTAGAGCGTCTGTCTCATCAATGCCACGCCTTCTACTTTCGAGACAGTTCACCGATTCTAGCGTTATTTTTGGATCCAATCTCCTGTTGCGCTTACGTTCAGGATTTCTAAGTGGCCGGGTGTGTGCTTTCTAATTGGACGAAATCCGAAATCATTCTGTGCCGTTAAGAGGAGTCCACCTAGCGCTCGTAAAATCTCCGGCCATTTTCAGTGTGTATGCCTCAAAAGCGGCACCAATGGGGATGCCCGTATTACGCTACCCGAATAACCATGTCGGCTTCCCAATTGTCGTTAAGTTACAAACTTCGCGGACAGTTACTGCGGCAAAAGTATGGTGGGTAACCCCCTGGCTCTAACGCCAACCATGATCATGGTTACAATGGGTGGTCTAGACTCTTAAACCGTAAGCGCTTAAGGAAAACTCGAACGTGACCGCAACCTTAGCCCTAGGCTTTAGATCCCTGACCCAAACCCTAAAACCCAAGCCCAACCTACTAACCCCAATTCTAAACGCAAACTCCAGCTCCAGCCACAAATCCAGACTACAACCCGAGCCTGACAACCTCAATCCCAGGAATAACTCAACTCCGAGCACTAAGCCCTAACCCTAACCTTGAACACGGTCAGGGAAACTTGAACGTCAGTAACACTAGTGGAGATCAAAATCTGCGTATCGCATGACCCTTTTGCTGACCTTTTGTCAGGAAAGCCGTTGTGAGCCGCAGACTAGCATTGCAAACAAAGATAGGGAAGACTAGAACGTCCGCCTCTGGTTTATCAACCGTCGTCAACTAGCCATGACCCAACCCCGAAGTGTGGAACATCCGGGGCTAAAACGATCTTTGGTTCACCGCTCTGTTATCGATGATCGTTATTAACTGGGTACTAAAAATCGATGAGAAAGTCGATAACATTCAATCATGGACTTTTCGCAAAAAAGGTTTACCGAGGACGGCCGTTAATATTTCCGAAGAATGTTCCCATGTCATGGCAAGTACCATGAGTCGCGATTCCACTCGATGCCCATCAATATCGCAGTCCTGCTTAAACACTACCCTGTATTAGGAAGTGTGTTTAAGGATTTCGGTCAGTACGTAAGGAGCTGGACAGCAAGTACACACGAGTCAATGAACGCGATAATCCTGCTTATTAAGCATTCTGGGGAGACCGACGATACACAATGATTACTGGCAGAAGGCTATTACCGATAAAGACAAGGGAAACTGGAATGGGCATTTCGGGTTCATTAGCCGTCGTCAGCCAATCATACTCAACCCCGAAATGTGAAACACCTGAGGTTCGATAACGCGTCCTGTTAGTTAGAAGTTCAACGCCTCTAACCACTGAGCCACCGGGCCCGTTGTCCTGTCGGTTGCGATCGGGACTATACAATGGTAGAGGGGCGCTCACCGATCGTTCCTACGGAACTCACTCGTCCTGTTGTGCCTTACGGGCTCTCTCTCTCGAGCCCAACCAGCAGCCGCACAGAGGCGCATGATATAGACAGTATGTTATTACTGAAAAAGACAAGGGAGACTGGAATGACAATTTCTGGCTAATTAGCCATCGTCAGTCCATCCTACTCAACCCCGAAGTGTGGAACAACTGGGGTCTGATACCACGGACTGTTCAACGCCTCTAACCACTGAGCCACGGGCTCGTTGTCCTGTCGGTCGCGATCGGAAATGTATAATGGTAGAGGGACGCTCAGCGATTGCATTACGGAACTCACTCGTCCTGCTGTGCCTTATCGCCACACCACACCTATCTAAATAGGAAGTTACTTCTTGAAAATCCATCCAAGGGGGGTTACATACCCTACTCTCACAGTCAATACATGTGTTATATTCCAAAATTGTGCATAAATGTGGAAATCGCGGCTTCTACTAGCGAATAATCAGCAGATTAGAAGAGTCTTATCACTTGCCAGTTTTGGCGAGGGGGTTGACTCCCCAAGTCTGAGCGGACACCGACAAGAGCCCTTAAATGCGAAGTAGAACGAAACAGTGGCATGCATTACCACTAACGTAGCTCTCCTTGCTTTGTGAATGGCGCTTTCCGAAGGAAACAATTCCTGCCTCCCAGCTAACCGATGCACTACTGTTTGCTCAGATTCGATTTGGGGCCTAAATAACAGCAAATTTCCCACACACACACACACACCCCAGTTGCCTTTTTTGATGGACACCTCATAATCCAGCCTCATGTTTACCCGGCAGTTACTACTTGCACTTTTCTGACGTCGAGATGTACTCTCAAAGTCCACATTCCCGTGATCTTGCTTGTTATTTCTTTTCTTCTTTTTCACTGTATTCGAGGTGGCCTGAGCAGATCGTGATCAGGCTGCCAGGTGATGCCCCGGTGCCTATAAAGGCCTGCCGTTGTGGCAGTCGATGCAGCCGCTTTAGTTAACCAGTGCAATGGCTATGTCAGTGCAGAAGGATCGCCTCTTTCGACGTCCGGATGTTGAGTCCTGCTCGCCGTTTTTGCCAAAGGTCTACGGGGGCATTGAGTTGGTGAAGGTGGACCTGCCGGATGAGGAGAGGGATATTGCCTTGGAGAAACTTAATCGCCTGCTGAATAAGTACAGCGTGGAGAAAGATATTGCCCAGAAGTTGAAGAAGCGCATGGAGAAGAGGTTTGGAGGCTGTTGGAGCTGTATCGTCGGCTCTTCCTTTGGTTGGTAAGGCTTTCGGCTCTGTTTACTGTCATTATCAGACAATTTCATGGAGACTGTCGAAGTGTGGCATGCAGGAACAACAGCTATATAAAAGTACTGTCCTGTGATGTCGCGTAGGCATCATTGGAGGTCTCGGCCTCAATAATGCGGTTTTTAATAGTGATTTCTGTACAGTGGGTAAATTTACACGTGTATAAAAGATCGATGTGTGAGCTTGAAGTACAGTAGGTGGGCTAACTCATGAAATGTCAACCGAAATACTGAAATGTGTTTTCCTTTCGAAAAGATTAATTAAAAAGGGTTTTAAAACAAGTCAGCCTGCAACGTAATGCTGTAATTATGCAGTTATTTCAGGATGCCGGCTTTCGAATGAACTTCCTTTCGGCTGTATGTACAAACTACACTTTTTAAAAAATTAGTGCTTAATTAGCGTGAACTTTTCGCATCGACTTTCAATGCCTCTAAAATTCAAATTTTATTTCATGGAAGACATGCATAAAATATTCATTCTTTTGCTCATTCGGTAGAGAATCACATCTTCTTCCAATTTTATACTCGAAGAAAGGGTATAATTCTGTTTCCGAAAAATTTTCCAGTTACCAATTAATTTTTAACCCTATCTGCCGTTACACCCGTATTCTGGGTTTCCAAACTACAAACCGTCTATTTTATGAGTACGGAAAAGCATACATTTCTCTATGGTATTGAGAGGAAATCATATGAGGTTCATAAAATTTAGCAGTGGATTTGATCCATACTAATAACTTTACAAACCACATTGGTAAAGGCAGAGACGTGACGTTTTATGAACGGCCATTATATGGTATTGAAAATCTCACAATTACAAACTTTTTAAAACCGAATTATACCCTTCCTTAGAGTGTAAAATTGAAGGGAAACGTAATTTTCCACTGAAGGAGCAAAATAATGAATATTTTTATGCATCGTTTCCATGAAATAGAATTGAATCTGTAAAGGCATCGAAAATCAATGAAAAAATGTATTCTACTTAAGTGGTCATTTTTACGGGCTTTGCTTTTTGGATGCAGCCAAAAGAAGTCTTTTTTTAAGCCGGCGTTCTGGGGTAACTGGATTGTCATAGAATTATGCTGCACGATGGTTGGTTTTACAACCCTACTTAATTAATCTTTTCGAAACTAAAAGGCATTTCGGAATTTCTGTGGACATTTCATGAGTTAGCCCACCTACTGCAAGTCTGTTTGGAGCAAAGTTGAGCGTTTTCAACTGCACCCTTTCCATGACAGCCTTGAGTGGAGCGTAACAAGTCTTAGGGAGAACACCTTTCAGTGAAGTGATCCAACGAGCTATGACTGGCTCCAATGGTAGCAGTTTATTCCCTCCATCTAGGATACGTATGCAGACTCGATCAAATCTCTCAACTTTCAGACAGCCGCAATTCTTAGGTTGTCAAATCAGCAGTCCAGCACACTTGGACAGGCGTCTGTTTATGAAGCCAGGCTTTGGTGACCATGGGCTTCCATTACTTACTTACATTACGGAAATCGGGTCAGCTTTCTCATAACCTGTTTGTTTACGTAATCTACCCTTGAAGTTTTGAATACACGCGCGGTTTTTCAATGACAGTCGGCCGTCTGACCTTTTAACAGTAACTGGGTCCAGTCTTGCCCTCCACACGGGCCACCTGGTAGATGTGCTGGACTAACACGGAGGCCACATAGGATTCTGGCAGGTCTTATCGGATTTGCGCACCATTACAAATGCTAGCATTTCGGGCTGCGGTGGCGGACCCGGTTGCCGGCAGACGTCGCGCACACTGGGAACCCGTTCACCCTCCCCGGCCCAAAACCTGAGTCATTTGCTGTGTGGATCAGGGGGGGGGAGGGTGTGGCGTAGGACGCCAAGGTGCGGGCTCGACCGTGCTATCCACCTGCGTCCTCTCCCACCTCCGGTCTTCATGACTCTGTCTTGACGCCGGGTCCAGGTGGGGAGTGGGGGAGAGAGAGAGAGAGAGAGAGAGAGAGAGAGCGGTAGATGCTGCGCATGTCTACTATCACTTTAAACAAATTGTGGCCGTGTCTGCTGCACCTTGCTGCGGAACACACGGTGGACGCCATCGAACTCGACGATCAAAATGTCGGGTCCAGTCGTCTCTGGTTTAGCGGTGCTTCTAGAGTGTTTGTTGTAATTCGCTGGGTGCAGAGGTTTCAAGTACAGCGAAGTCGTCCCGTGTCTGAAGATCGGGACACCCGGATGAACGCCTCGGTGAGTGCACATACCTCTTGGAGCGCCCAGTGAGTGTAGCAGAGGACGCAGTACCCACAGCCCAAACATGTGCAAACATTATCACTGATCAGAATCAATTTTTTTTTCTAGTTATTTTTACTTGCTACTTTTTCCTGCTTTTTGCAGCTTCCTGAGTCATATTGAACACGCGTACTTGCAGGCCCGCGCTGAAAAGAAGGAAATTATTCTCTTCCGTGCAGCATAAAGAGTCATGCGCGTGCGTCCTCGCTCATGCGCTCAATACATCCTCCTATGATTCTTTCCATGTAAATGCCTGGACAATAAATCTTCCAATGAGCCTCTGGTCTCCTTGAGTCTGGGACGACTACAAACATGCTATGTTCAGGATACCATGACAGTTCCGTGTTCAGGTAGGATATAAGGATACCAGTAGATCACCGGAAGCACTCGTCTGAGCTCGAGAACGCGTATATGCCCACATCGCCAGACGCGGCAAGAGGTATTTTTAGGACTGTTTATCCAGTCAAAAGTCAGTATAGGAAATTTGAAGATGGCTGTGCAGAACTGCATATGTGGTGTGAGTACAATGTGTTGGTTGAGTGAGTTCTCGTCAGAGGCTTGAAAAATCCTGAGATTGTCGAATTGGACTGTATTGGCAGCAACGTGGGATTCTTGGGGACTCTATGGCGCGTGTGTAATCGTGACCCTCGTTCGGCCTAGATTGTTTTTCACATGTAGAGATTACTCATGAAGTACTAAACGCTGCCGGATTGCACGCTAGGATCTATTCGCTCCTTACTTTTCATGAAACAGATGCGCAGTGCGTGCAGTCGATCTTGAAACGCCCTCTAATGTACGGCATAGCATGTCAAATCTTTGTTCGACCTTCTTCTGGGATAGTAGGTGGACGGACGCGAAGGCACCGTCTCCCAGATGACTTTGGATAGTTATTCCGAAAAGCATCGGTCGCAGAGTTATCGGGTCTCACGTGCTTTGCCCACCGGGTAATTGCAAGACTGGCGTCGATTGGCAAATCTGTATTAAGAGAACGAAGGACATTAGGGGTGGATTAAATCTGACGGTAGTATTGGTCGAGTTGCGGTCGTTGGATGCTTGACGAGTCGCTAGGCTTACTAGCAACCCTGCCTCTCGCATTGAATTCTGCGGAGTGGGTTTCATGTGCATACCAAGACGACAGAAAAGAAATTAGGGGGGAACGCTAACTCACAACCCCTATCTACGTGCCCGCACTGTCAACTGACATTTTGGACGTGAATTTACCTCACTAGACACCTTCAAATCCACCTCGGTTTCAACATGACTATCAGACCGTCCACGCCATGAAACACCACCACCACCACCATCATCATCACCACCACCACCACCATCATCAC
>CACRXP010000286.1:678664-712441 GCA_902702965.1 Spirometra erinaceieuropaei
GGGGGTAGGGGGGGGGAGTGGGACGAGACCAAATTCCCCCCCCAGGCCCCAGAGTGTGGACAAGCAGCTCGTCAATCTCTCATGTTGAGGGCTTAACAATGAACGTACCGGCTAAGGGAGTCACCGGGAGACAGGACTGAAATAATTACGAGGTATGTTTGATGACCGATACATGTCACGTTCTCTCTCTCTCTCTCTCTCTCTCTCTCCCACTCTTGAACAACAAAAGCCCATCCGTCATTCCAACAATGAGAGCCTGTTCGGGGTTAGGAGGCGAGTGATGGGATTAGCAAAGTGCGGGGGGAGGATGCTTAACTGGTCAGGGTACAGTAAGGAGTCAACTCGTCCCCTTTAGCCTTGGCTATCCAGCCTAGACAGTCACGTAGCGTCATCTACTGATACATGACAAGTAGTTATTGCTTGTCGCTATGAGACCGCCTGAAATGACCCCAGACTGAACTTCAAAGCACATCGGAATGAGAATGTTCCTCGTTGCCAATTGAAGCGAAGAGACGAGTCCCAGGAAGTAGTCTTGAAGAAGGAGACACGATCGCCGGGACAAGAGCTTTATTAGCCTGACGTTTCGGATTCCTACCGCAGCCCCTTGTGCAGCAATCACCCGTTTCTGCTTTTTTGTCTCTGATGATGGATTCGAGTAGGAATCCGAAACGTCAGGCTAATAAAGCTCTTGTCCCGGCGATCGTGTCTCCTTCTTCAATGTTCCTCGTCCTGATCAGTGAACCATCCTCCCATGATAGTTGATATCCCCGATCGCAACCGATGGCATAATGGGTCCATGGGGCAATGGTGGAGTAGTGAACCTAGCCCTCAAAGATCGCGTTCGAATCTCCGATTACATAAATCTGGGCTTACTGGTTAAGTCGACTTTCTGAGCGAGCTTTGATCATCAACAAAGGAGGGGAACGAAGGATAGGGACGTGAGTGAGTAGGGTAATGACTGATGATGATGATGATGACGATGGAATGGAAGCGGAGGAGGAGAGGCACGATTATGACGGTGCAAACGATAGCACGATGATTCTGACCTCGAGGGGGCCGTTGAAGTGATCGATAACTTCTTCAAAAATCGGATTGACTTGAAAAGTTATCATCATTATCGGCCGTCCAAGTGAAATGACGTTCAGTGAGAGCGCTCGGTTCTTCCAGGGAAAGTAATATTTCATCAGTTACTAAGGACGTCAACCCTATCGTCTTCCGTTCAAATTTATGTCGACATGGATTTGTAGGAGGTCACTGCCTATCCCAACGACCGATGAAGTTACCGGGAAAGTTCACATCCTACCGAAGCTCTCTTGTCTGTAAATAATCCTATTGGTTGTCATTATAGCAAAATTTCTCCTCCTGCGAGGCGAGGTGTGCATCAATGCGGTTGTCGTCCATTTCGAAAGAAAACTCACTGAGCAGGTGGGTGTGCGCGCTTGTAGGTGACATACAGGCCAGCATTTTGAACTTCTGTCCGAACATTTCAAACTCACCGACTCATCCAGATGGTCGTCTACCATAAGGCGAACTGATATTAGTGTGCTTCTCCTATCTCGAAACGGGATAGTCGCGTGTGTGCTGAAGACTTCCTGTGGACGCGAAACCGCCTGACGCAACTGCGTTTGTGACCTATCGAGTGGTTACTATTGAAATTCAGTATTTGCGTCGTATCCATAGCTTGCCTGAACATTTTGGTTTTTAGGCCACCACAATCTTTGCGGCCAACGAGGACATCCAGAAAGGCCAGCTGGTTGTTCTCTTCCTCCTACATCGTAAATTTAATGCCCGGGAAAACGGCGTAGAGACGTTCTTTGAATGTCAGCACCTGACCCCGTTCGATTACGACGAAGGTATCATCCACATACCGAGCCCAACATTTCGGTCCGTGGTATCGAAAACCAGCGACTCCAGTCGCTGGGTGACCGCCCCGGCTGTGAGAAGAGTAATGTTTGAAGATCTACCTTTCCACTTCATGGGCACCAGACCGGTTGCAGCTGTCTGGGAACAGCAACAGTCTTTTCCAAAGTCTGCGCCAGCAATCCCTCTGAGTTCTAATTAAGGTCCCGACTCTGTGGTGAGGGGGAGGGGCGGGGGTCTCGTCCGGTTCAGTGAGCCCGTCTTGTCGGAGGGAGTGGGTGTTTTCGGTAGAAGACGGTGTCACGCACCAGTGCACAACCCCGGATAGAGGCTTGTTGCTGTCGCTGCTGCTACCGCTGCTCTGACTGGTGAACCGTCTTCTTTTCCATTCACGTTCCGCCACAAAAACACAATTGCCAAAGCATCGCGCGCTTCTTCAAGGGGTCTTTATGCAAACCCCCGAGGGAATGTGTCCGTGCGCACAGAGGTTTAACTGCGTAGGCGACGTCAATTTGAGGCGGAAAGATGGCACACCTGAAGGCTACAGTCCTTTATCTCCTTGCCCCTATACCATGTTTCCTGAGTTTTTTTTAGAGAGCACAGCTAGAAAACTAAAAGAGAAGCCGATCCCATAAATGAAACCGGGGGGGGGGGCTTCATTCGTCTGTCTGCTACCTTAGCGGAATGACCTTAATGCAGGTAGGGGGGATGTCCCGTCTACAAGATGGACCAGTCACACAGCTGCACCGCTATTAGTTTTGAGGCCGAGCTCACATGGTAGCCAGGAATGAATATTCCAGTCTCTTTTGACACAGTCTGTATTCCTTCTGAGTAGTCGTTATAGAAAACTCGGCAAAATGGGAACTTTATGCGGCTGAACTTTTGCTCAGCACGTTGTCGTGACTGCCAGTGGGCAGAATTGACAGTCCAACCGTAGCGAGCGACGACGCCCACCGTGTGTGTGTGTCCCTCGGAGTGTGCGCAGCACGGCTAACCTGCAAAGTTTTTAGTGGCATCAGGCAAATGACGGACTTGCACTGCATCTACCGCACTCACACATACCCAACCCACATGCAGTGGGCTCGAGTGTTCTAGCTGACGGTAAAAAGCGGGACGGTTTTCAGTGGCAGCAGACTTGCACAGCATCTGCCGCACCCTCTCATACCCAGCACACCAGCAGTGGGCTCGGGCGCTGTGGCTGACAAGGATAAACAGCCTACATACGGGAGTTACGGAGGACCTGGTCCCCAGAACATGCACCAGTCCTTCATGGGGGGCGGCTAGGATGTTACATCAGCGGGAGTACCAAAAATAGGGAGTCCGCCCCACAGAAAAGTTCAACCGTCGGGACCGAAGATGTCCACCGTGCGCTCCACAGCAGGGTGCTTGGAGGGACGGTGACTCGAGCGTGGGTTAATTTTGGAGACAAAGTGGACTTTCGATGCATCTGCCTCACTCTCCCGTCCTCCTCCTCCTCCTCCTCCTCCTCCTCCTCCTCCTCCTCCTCCACCACTTGGCTCCTATTAGTTGTCAGGCAGAGCTCTCATGGTAGCCTGGCGACTGCATCCTATAAATACTGCAACTTCCTGTGCACGAATCATTCGTTTCTGTCACTGTCTCTCTGATGATGGGTTCAATTGGGAATCCGAAACGTCAGGCGAATAAAGCCCTTGTTCCAGCGATCACTTCGCCTTCTTATCAACTATTTCCTGGAACTCGCATCTTCGCTCGTATCGGTAGCTGGTTATATTTCAGTCGAACCAACGCGACATAAAACGGATAACGCGCAAACGAGTGTACCAACTGAAAGACCAGCGATAATAAGGGTAAGGCAATATTTATCCCACGGCCAAGTTGTTCGCACAGATCAGGTTTTTCTTCCTCATACACCCAAGAGTAGTGTAGCATTCGAGCAGTTGTACTCGGAAGCGTCGATTTCGGCCAGCGATGTGTCCAAAATCTGGTAGGTGTTCCGTGAGCGAAGACCGGTGGAGGGGGAGGTCTGCTTTCCGAAGTGAGAGGTGATAAACTGGCTTGAGAGTCAACCGTTTTTGCGTCCGCATCCACACATGCAGTACAGTACGTATTTCATGAAATATTAACCGAAATTCTTAAATTTGTTTTTTTATTATAAAGGATTACTTGGGCTGGGTTGTAATATTAAGCATAATTTCGAGATATTTCAGTCATGCTAGGTCGGCTTTTGAATGATGTGCATGCCAACCACAACGACTGTAAATCAACAAAAAGGCTTTCTTTTGCCCATATGGTAGTAAACTGCTTTTCTTCGGAGTTTTTACTAGAGGAAACGGAACCTTTCAATTCAAAATAAAACTTTCCATTTTCTGAATAATTATGAATATGACCTGCCACTGTACTTGCATTTAGGACCTGCAAACTACAGGCTGCATGCGTTTACTGTAAGGGACATAATCAACGCCTTTGTACTATTAAAAACTACCACATAGCGCTCATGAATTCTTCAATAAATGCAGACCAGTTTGCATTGCGAAACGGACAGGCACGATGTTATCTGAATGGACATTACACTGACATAAAAATCTAAAGGAACCTTAATTTACTATCAAATAAGTAAAAGAAAGCATATTTTTGTGCGGGTTCTCCGTAAAATATATTTGAACTTATCAGCACATCAAAATCTGATAAAAAAGTCGATAGACCATAAGTAGTCACTTTTCACCGAGTACGGTTTTTGCAGCCGGCCTGCAGGCGGCGCATACAAAAGCAGTCATTATATCGCAGTTGAAGTATTTTTTTGATTTTTCATCATGATAAGCAGTAGAGCAATCCCACCTAAGTAATCTGCTCTAACCAGGACCATATTTGAGAATTTCAGTCAGCTTTACATGCGAATCTATAAGCATACATTGAGTTGACCCTCGTAATCCAGGCACCATTCACCGCCCTAAAAATGAACTGCCTTTCTTGGGGCTGATAAATGTGTGTTGAGGTGTATTGCAACGCATGTTAACCGGTTGACGCAACAGCATCCCCGTCATGTTTGAAATATTTTCTTCCGTCCGTGGTAAAAATATCGTGACAGGCTTTTCCATAACCCACTGTTTCGCGAAATTTTGTCGTAAGGGATTTAAATAACTCTGCGTGGAATGGGTTAGATAACTGGGTCTTACCAGGGCAAGTCCGGAGCTCAGTGTTCGACTGGAGCGAATTTTCGCTGCTCTTACGCAGACGTTGTAGACAGAGTTTCTTTTGAGTTGAAATGTGACTGTCGGCCTTCTTATGTCTGTATATATCTAAGAACATTCAGGAAAGACAGCTTGCTATCCTACTCCCTCTCCTTTGTGAATCCCAACTGCTCTTTAATTGGTAAATGTGATAAACTTTATTCCCTAAGTCTTTGATACCGCTTCCCAACATCGTCGTCATCAAATGCAGAGTAAATTTTCGAAACAGTTTGTCTAAAAGTCGACATTCATCTGGCATGTGTGCCAATAAGCGGTCACTGTATGTTATAATTCTGTTTAAATTGACTTCCGACCCTTTCATTTGCCCTTAAAATTTATGGATGCGCCATTACATACAATCGCAATCGATATATCTCCTGTGCACCGTTGTCCGGTCTACTTTTTATGACTAATTTTGTCATAAAAGCGTCCAAAGGGATGTCTTGATTGTGTAAGTCACCTCAATTTACGATTATGAAGTCGTATATGCACGCAATTGCAAGGATGTTGCCTGGGCGCAAAACTGGTTTGCGGTCAGGTCAGGAGAACGGGTAGCAAGTTGGAAAAAATGCTCGGCTATTTGCTTCCGGAACCTTTATCAGATTGTGGAAACATTGCTGGCCCAAATCGAGTTCTCCAGGTGCTTGTTAGCACAGAAAAAGTTCGAACACTGCGCAACTTGTGCGCAAACCTACAAGACGTTAACCTAAATTCTACAATGTGTTTTCGATCACGTTTATGCAGGATGTTGGCGTTTGAATGTACTTTTTTCGGCCGTCCGCAAAAACCACACTAGGTAAAAAAACACCGCCTATATGGTGCTGATTTCGATGGCCTTTTAAATCCAAACGTATTTTGTAGAAAAAGTGAACGAAAAATTCATTCTTCTACTTATTTGGTATATGATTACGTCTTCTTTACTTTTTTACACAGAGAGAGGGTATATTTAGGTTTTAAAAGTTTCTAATTATAAGATATTTTAAGACCGTTCATTGTACATTCAAATAGCTTCGCATCTGTCGTTTATTATTGCGTCTCGTAGAGTAAAGAGCATAGTCAATATACATCGAAACATTTTATGGGCCCTGTATGCTACCTTCTGAATGGTATGAAAAAACGTAAGATTATTTTATACGAGAAACCGAAAATACCAAAATTAAGTGCTAAGGCAAATCGGGCTCAAAAGTATTCGAGAAATCTAAACATTTTTAAAACCCAAACATACCTTTCCTTAGGGTATAAAAGAGGACATGATTATATGCCAAATGGGTAAAAGAATGAATTTTATCACGTTGCTGCAATATTTTTACGTTATTTTTTGTTGTTTGTTTTTGAATGTCTTCATTTGACGTGCGTGCTCATATCGTTTTTCTGAACGAATTCAAGCCGCGTTATGCCTGCTAGTCTTTAATTAGTAAATAAAACAACCGAGGACAGTTCGAAAATCGTAGTGAAACTGGACGGCGTCAGAAAATCCTGCTGCATATGCTTTTAAGTTTATACCGGTAAAAATTGCTCTTAGAGCACCATTTTCATATGGTCATTCCGTGGGAGATCACGGTGACTTGAAATTTCACAATTTAAGAAAAAATAATAGACTAATAAGATAATATAATGATACCACATTTCGGAGACATTCTTGGACCCCAATCGAAATTTTCATTGGGCCGAAGATCTGGGAATCGTCGCAGACAACAAGATGTCGGCTTGAGCATAAAAGAAGACACGATTACCTGCCAGATAAGTGCAAGAATGCATTTTTTTCCTGCTGGAAGTTGCAGTATTCCTTATGTTGTTTGCTTGCTGTCTGTTTTTAAATGTTTTCACCGTCGATTAGACTGTATTCGTTGAACCTTGACCTTTGCGCTCGTATTGATTTTCTGAACAAATTCAAGCTGTGTTGTGTTTTCTAGTTCCTACTTATTTTGGGACACAATCGAAAAACTATTAGAAAGTCGTAGTGAAGCTGGACGCCGTTAGTAAACCCTGCTGCACCTGTTTTTACATTTATGTCGGAACAAAGTGCTCCAAAGTTTTACTTCCATATAATCGTTTCGTGAGAATCACATTGACTTGGAATTGTGCACTTTAAGGAAGAAATAATTAAATGGCAAGACAATACAATGACGACGTCCTTCAGAAGCATTCTAAGACCCCAGCTGAAATTTTCATTGGGCCAAAGACCTGGAAATTCTCGTAGACATCCAGATGTCGGTTTGGACAGCAGTGTCCGCCATAGCAACATGGTGAAGAGGAATATTAAGTTTGCCGATAGAAGTGAACAGGCGAGTTCCAAGAAGCAGTTCAGACGAAGATGCGATCATTGGAGCAGGAAGTTTATTGGCCTGACGTTTCGGATTCTCACTCGAACCCATCATCAGAGAAGATTGCAGATAAAGGTACTACAGTAGGTGGGCTAACTCATAAAGTGTCAACAGAAATGTAAAAATGCGTTTTCGTTTTGAAAAGATTAATCAAGCAGGGTTGCCAAACAGATAATCATGCAACGTAATTCTATAATAATTCAGTTACTCCAGGACGCCGGCTTTCGAACAACCTTCTTGTCGGCTGCATCCAAGAACCATACTCCGTAAAAATGGCTATTTAAGTGGCATGCATTTTTTTCATTGATTTTCGATGCTCTTAAAGATTCAATTATATTTCATGGAAAACTCGCATAAAAATATTCATTCTTTTGCTCATTCAGTAGAAAATGAAGTCTTCTTTCAATTTTACATTCGAAGGGAGGGTATAAATAGGTTTTAAAAAGTTTCTAATTGTGAAATTTTTAATACTGTAAAATGGCCGTGAATAAAACGCCATGTCTCTGCATTTACCAATGTGGCTTGTAAAGTTAACACTGTGGCTCAAATACACTGCTTAATTTTGTGAACCCCATATGGTGTCCACTTAATACCGTAGGGAAATTTATGGTTCTTCGTACGCGGAAAGCATACAGCCTGTAGTTTGGAAACTTTGAATGCAAGTATAACGGCAGGTTGGGTGCAAAATTATTCGGGAGTTGGAAAAGTTTTTTAAGACCAAATTATACTCTTCGTTCGAGTATAAACTTGGAAAAAGACGTAGTTTTCTACCGAAAGAGTGAAAGAATAAATATTTTATGCATGTTTTCCATGTAATATAATTGAATTTTCAAGGGCATCGAAAATCAATGAGAAAATTGCATGCTGCATAAGCAGTCATTTTTTACGAAGTAGTGATTTTGCATGCAGCATGAGGAAAGTTAGTTTAATAGCCGGCATCATGAAGTGGCTGAACTATTATAGAATTACGCTGCACGACGATCTGTTTTACAACCCTCCTTTATGAATTTTTTCGAAAAGAAAGCGCATTTTTGAATTTCGGTTGACATTTCATTAGTTAGGCCAACTACTGTAAGTATTAATTTTCTTTCAGGAGGTACGTTGCAATGTGTTTTGCGACAGTTCAACTGTCGCGAACAACGACGCAGGATGGCGACTTGCGCGTGAACTACTTTGTGGTGAGGCACGCTTGCGCAGCATTCACCGCCCAGGCTGCGGCTGCAAGACAGAGTCCAGACCAGGACCCCTCGAGTTCCGATGACAAGACGGTGCCAAGACGACCGGAGGTGGGTTCGAGCGCGGTGGCTAACAAAGCTCAGCAGCCCATCTGCGCCTTCAACACGTCGCCTAGCTCCCATGGGATGCATCGTGTTTACCAGAGAGCTGCTCGGATCTCATTTGCGTGAGAGAGCCATAGGGGGCCACTGAGCGGTAAGATGTGGCTATGCAGTCCCACCTGATGGACACAAAGCTGTCGGGGTTGGGGTTAAGGTTAGGGGTTATGGTTAGGGGTTAGGGCAACTGTTTCTCAACCAGCGTCGGCCTCATTCTCCGTCCCCTCGCCCATTCATCGACCGAGTCCTTTCGAGTCTGCCAACCAACTGGTGCTGGGATTGGACGCAGTAACTGACGTGGTGTGAAGGCCCGCGTCTACGGCTTGCTATCACGCCCATTTTGTTTACATTAACATCTGTTAAAGTTAACAGTGCCCTGCTCTGGACAATACGCGAACCTCGGCGGTATCGTGCCTCTCCAGCAAAAACGAAATCTAGTCCAGTGTTTCTCGCAAAGAGCTAGAAAAACTTGTTTCACAGACAGCACCGAGGAGGAGGTTAGAAAAAACCAAGACTTGCTTCGAGAAAACGGGTATTCTGAGGGGTTTACTGCAAAGAATATTTCCGGGCGACTGGAAGACCTACCATACTGACTGCCGAAAAGAAAAGTCTGTTCCGAAAAGTCCTTTTTCATGGGGATGCTGTGAGTGGACTTCTACGAAGACGGCTTGATCAAGGTGTCTCACGAATCTTCCCAGCAGTAAGGGTTCGAATATTCTTCTCTACTAACTCAATTTTAAGCTGAGAAGGTAAGGATAAGCTGTCATCTCAGACCACCTCAGTGTGCATTTACTCCTCCACGTGCTCCTGTGGAGCAGGCCATACTGGTCGTACGAATCGACGTCTATACAATAGAATAAAAGAACACCTCTCGAGGTGGTTCGAAAAAGACGGAGCGCTACTCTCACGCATGTTGCTGATTCCGGTCGTCGTACGGGCCCCAACGAAGCTTTCCGTCTGATTAATAAGGTCCCATAGAGTTACCCTAAACTACTGGGCCAGCGCCAGTTAACAACAGCAGAAGTGACCACCATCAGGTTGCGAAAACCAATCTTGTGCGCACAGAAGAATCCCGTTCAGGTTTCGTGTTTACCGTGATCAAAGGCGGACGGACTAGATGCAACTCTCCGCTCCTTTCCGCTCTCACCCCATCCTTGGCATTGACTATTTCAACCCCCCACATACAGCAGGTGGGCTAACTCATGACATGTCAACCGAAATTCCGAAATGCATTTTCGTTTCGAAAAGATTAACTACGTAGGGTGGTAAAATTAGTCAGTCTGCAACATAATTCTGTAATATTTCAGTTAGCTGGGGATGCTGGCTTTCGAACGAACATCTTTTCGGCCACCTGCAAAATGGTTACTCTATAAAGAGTGACTACTTATGTAGCATGTATTTTTATCATTGATTTTCGATGCCCTTAAAAATTTAATTATATTTCGTAGAAAACATGCATAAAAATATTCATTCTTCTGGCCATTCGGTCGAAAATGGCGTCTTCTTCTAATGTTATACTCGAAGGAAGGGTATAATATGGTTTTAAAAAAGTTCCTAATTGTGATATTTTATAATACCGTGGAATGGCCGTTCATAAAACGTCATATCTCTGTATTTACCAATGTGGCTTGTAAAGTTAGCAATATGACTCAAATCCACTGCCAAATTTATGAACTCCATACGGTCTCCTCTTAATACCGTAAAGAAGTGCATGGTTCTCTGTAGGCGGAAAGTATACAGCCTGTAGTTTGGAAACCCTGAATGCCAATATTACGGCAGGTTAGGCCCAAAATTATTCGCGAATTGAAAAAGTTTTTGAAAAGCTAATTATACCTTTCCTTCGAGTATGAACTTGGAAAAAGACATCCTTTTCTACAGAGTGAGCAAAAGAATG
The DNA here is from genome assembly GCA_902702965.1 of Spirometra erinaceieuropaei. Classification (NCBI taxonomy): domain Eukaryota; kingdom Metazoa; phylum Platyhelminthes; class Cestoda; order Diphyllobothriidea; family Diphyllobothriidae; genus Spirometra; species Spirometra erinaceieuropaei. Next base: position 689,283 of record CACRXP010000286.1, read on the forward strand.
AATATTTTAATGCATGTTTTCCATGAAATATAATTAAATATTCAAGGGCTTCGAAAATCAATGAGAAAAATGTATACTACTTAAGTAGTCATTTTTACAGAGTGTAGTCTTTGAATGCAGCTCAAAAGTAGTTCGTTTGAAAGCCGCCATTTCGAGGTAATTGAATTATTATATAATTATACTGCTTGAAGATCGATTTTACAAGCCTACTTGATTAATCTTTTCGAATCGAAAACGCATTTCGGAATTTTTATTGACATTTCGTGAGCTAGCCCACCTACTGTACTTATTGTATATAGATGAAATCAATATGTTGTCCGCTGTTAATCAGCCATTTCGCCAGCTTTTGAACGCCCTTATGTCACTATAAGTTGTATTAATTCCGCATGTTGAAATCATTAGTTAATCTTCGCAACTTAACGGCTCTTCGTGGGGACTTTTTTTCTAAATGAGCTCCCGCGGCCTCTGCTCAGCACGATTAGCGCTTTTCATGAGCCAACCTGATCCGCGCCTTATTTATTTCATGAAATACAAACGGGAAATACGAATAATGGACTAAATGAGTAGTTACTACTTTGTATGGTGTACTGATTTGCTCGTACCTTTAACTCAGGTGCTCAAGCGCTTGGTCTGGGAAGGATGAAAATTTGCATAAAAGGCTCCAGGAAATGAAAGTTTACCCACTTTATTTAAAGACTCCTGATAGACGGATAGTAAAGCCGATGAAAATTCATGCTTTTATATAAGCGCTAGCGTTTTGCGATTGGGAAGAATGTGAGAATGTCGACTAAACATGAGGCGTGTCGTGGTGCACGAATAAACTTGTGGTTCTTCCCCCCTACTATTCACAATGTAGACCCGCATAAATAATATATTCGCCTTGGTGACGTATTTATGGATTTTATCCAGTTCCCGCGAGAGTGGTATTTTTGAGTTGAGCTGTTATTCCTCTTCCTCCTTTTCATATGCAAGCCGTCCGTTTTAAAGCAGGAAACTGCCTGTCTTTTCAACTGAAAGTGCATTTTATTTTTCGACATCTAGACACTGTCAGACGCCGTCTACTGACAACAGCCGAGGTCTCAGAAAAATTAACTTCGAGCGTTATTCGCTAGTTTAAACAACGATAGAATATGTAGTGTTAGCTTACTTTGTCGAACCAGGGTGTTCAGACACTTCTCATTGCAGGTTTTTTTATCCCCAGCTGGAGCCCCGTTATTCTCCGCACCGTTTAGGTGATTCCTATTTTTATCGGGGCGGAGGATACGAAATTTCCGGATCCCTTACAAATTCTAATTCAGTACAGGCAAAAGATAACTTTGGACGACTAGACTGTAAGAGCGAATGCATTTTGCATTTAAGCGTTTTACATGATTGTGCGTCGGATTATGATAGTCACCTCTTTCGGGCAAAACATTCACCTCCAGAAGCTCTTAATGCACTGTCAATTGTAGCCAAAATATCGTCATTAATGCTCCGGCAAAGCACTCCATAACTCGCCTCCCTCCCCCCTCCCCAAGATATCATCCCAAGCACACAGCTCCACAGACAGCCGATTATCAGACCTCGTCAAATGTCAGTTGACAACAAAGCCCGACGTAAAATGATTAATAATAATGTTCTCCCGTCTGCGTAGTCCTAAGGCCCTCAGTCGGTTTTGTTTTTCAACGAAACATTTTTTTTCAGTCGGTTTTGTGCTGCAAAAAATAGGAAAATGTTTTTACCACTTGCATCCATGAGAAGTGATGAGGGCATCCATTTGCAAAACGTCTCGGTTTGATGCGAAAGGACTGCCCTACGGCATGTGTGTGTGTGTGTGTGTGTGTGTGTGTGTGTGTGTGTGTGTGTGTGTGTGTGTGTGTGTGTGTGTGTGACGCAATTCATGAAATATGCATAAATTCACAAAAAAGTTCTACCCACTCGTCGACCGGTCTAAATGCATCGGTCAGAACTCCAAATAAGGGATGAACGAACTTCACTGAGGTAAAAACATAAACGACGTATTAAGAGTAATAGTACGTTGGCTAGAAATGGCCCATTAGTTATGACAAAAGAACTTCCGAACACTACTGTAAACCGAATTCCCAGAGGTACACAAAGCATGGCCATGCAAACAAATGAGTAAATAAAGCAGCATAAACAAAATAGTGTGTGAAGGAAACCATTTTTATAACTGCTAAAGTAAATTCCCTTTCTATCTCGGCAATACACCTCTGATGGAAATCATCCTGCGCTGTGTGAGCGCCGACGTCGGTTTTAGACCAGGACTGGAAGACAATATGGGGTGTTAGTATCCCGTTCTGCTAGCAGGGTGAATCAGTGAACACTGCTATCATGGAATCGTTTCGGTTTAACTAAGTTCCTTGTAAGCGAAACCTGGAATATATCGTGCCTCCGTCGGGACTAAGCAACGAATAAAATTACACTCCTTGATTAAGGGCATAAGACTGTGAAATTCGCTGCACCGTCCTCGCTTTGCCGATCCAATGATATTCTGTGTAAGATGTGGTTATGTAGACCCGCCTGATGGACACAACACTGTTGGGGTTGGAGTAAGGGGTTAAGGTTAGGGGTTAGAGAAACTATTTCTCAACCACTCAGAGTAAAACCGTGCATCCCCAATAGCTTTTCTTTTGCATGCAACTATTTGACCTCTTCGCCTGTGCGTTCCCCGGTCCCACCTGTAAAAAGCCCTATTACCACCGGTCTCGTATTACCGGTGGCTGGGATTTGTTTACTTCAGGTGGGGCTACATAACCACATTTGACCATATTCTTTCTAAAGGCGCCGTCATCATCATCATCATCATCATCATCATCATCGACATTTCTCGTTGCCAACCTTTCTACAGAATAGGAACACATTTCTCATTGTGTCTGTAATGTACGGACGGATGTGCCTTCCTTAGATCTTGCCGTATCCTCGCTGCAGACTACATATCGTCAGCAAACTAAATGGGGGAAATGTAGATTTAATCAAAAACCTTCTTCTATCGGAACTACCCTCTTGAATGGATTCCAGTGACAATTCCGCACCCCAGGAAAGCTCTCTGTTTAGGTATTTATAAACGCCCATTGGAGTCATGTACTGGACGAGCATTACTTACCTCAGAGTGTTGATAGAGCGTCATTTACGCCATTTCTCTAGCTCTAAAAAGCCTCTTTCAAATTAACATGCATTCATCGCTCACTCACTAAAGGCGAAAGGTTCTTGTAGATTCTAACCCCCATAAAGGCTTTTAGAGCCTATAGTAGTACTCCATCATCGGCTTCTAGAACTGCCTACATACAGCTAATAAGTTCACCTATCCGAGACCTGATTTAGCCCCAAACACCTACGCCCTGTTAAGTTCCCCTCCACTGCCGGCTGATGGGGCGGAAAGGGAAGCCTTGCGTGCGCCTGCGTATCGTTCTCCCAAGGGGGGAGGGGCTGCCTTGAAGTTCTACCCACCTCCACCCTGGTCTCCGCAACCCAGCTTCTACCGCGACTACGAAGCTGCCGCCAGGCCCCCACGACGGGTGCGATCAGACACTGGCCTAGATGACAGGCCAGACGTCTCCAGCATCGAGGTCGGGGCGGAGGGGGGGGGGGACGCCAGGTGCGTGTGAAAACTGGTTGTGGAGGCCCTTCCGACCCCGTTCTCTGCCGCCGCCCGCAAGAGCGCGCACACGACTAAACTGAGGGATGACGAACCAGGCACCTAGACGTTGGAATGGATTATCTCTCGGCTTCGAAAGTATCAGCCAACACCTGGTAGTAGCTCCCTCTGTGGGATATCCACCGACCTGTTTTGACAATGACAGGTAGATTAGCTGAGCGCCGTAGCCAAGGGCCATCATTGCGAAGCCCAGCTTATTTGTTCAACGATCCACTACGTCGGGGTAAATCACCTTCCCTTCGAGAGGTTCCCGACGCACTGACCTTGCAGTCTAACCGTCGGCCACTCGCGCACTCGGACAGTCGCTGACGTCCATGTCCCACTTGGACACAGAACACATGAACTTGCTCCTACAAACCAACGAAAACAACCATCGACATGACCGCTCCATCACTCCCCACTACAACTATTACTACTACTACTACTACTACTACTACTACTACTACTACTACTACTACTACTACTACTACTACTACTACTACTACTACTACTACTACTACTACTACTACTACTACTACTACTACTACTACTACTACTACTACTACTACTACTACTACTACTACTACTATTACTACCACTACTACAACTACTACTACCACTACTACAACTACTACTACTACCACTACTACTACTATTACTACTACTACTACTACTACTACTACTACTACTACTACTACTACTACTACCGTTATTATTATTATTGTTATTTATACCACTGCCACTATTACTCTCTTAGGTAGAACCTGCTGTCGTTCTGCTAATCTGGACCTGACCGGATGCTTGTGTCGCTCAAGGCATGTCGAATATTCGGGCCGTTAAAGCGTCCAAGAAGATTTAGCCAGCGCTCAGGAACCATATGTGTCGAGTCGGCTGTCCCACGGTAGTTGATAGTGGATTTTGCAGTCTTTTGTTCTAGAAAAAAAACCATTCGTGGTGAGTGTCCATCGCCATGCCACCGGTTGTGAGCACCCTACTTTTGGCTTCACAGAGCGAGCGTACAGCCATCCGAGAAATGTCAGGCCGGTGAGTGCTTCTCACACGGAATATCATCAATCGCAGGTAACGGAACATGACCCCACGGCCCAGTTATAGATGAACAGGCTTCGTCAGCCTGAAATTGACGACAAGCCTAAACCTTCGGTAATGTCAATTATAAAGTAATTATAAGAAGAACGAGTGTAGGATGAGTCAAAATATGTCAGACGTACAGTGATGCGACCTATTCCCGCAGGACTCTGTACGCTGTCAGACTAAATTTATTTGACGATATAGAGCGTCCTGGAATAGTTTCAGACCGAGGAAAGCAGAATATACAGTAGATGTGCTGTCTAATGTAACACTGACCAAAATTCCGAGACGCGTTTTCAATTATCGTGTATTTCCATCGACATCAGGATGATGACTTTCGAACGAGTTCCCTGTCGACTGTCCGCGTAAGCTGCGTTTCGCAAGAATGAGTAATTGAGCAGTATTAAAGTTTCCCATTGATTTTCACTGTCCTTATAAATTCAAATAAACTTTATGAAAAGCGTGAACTTGACGCAAGTGTGATAAAACTCGCGTCGTCCGGTGGGGCCTCGTAGCTCAGGTGGTTAGAGCGCTGGCTGTACTAAAGCCTGCCCCCTTACTGTGTGGGTTCGAATCCCACCGAAGCGCCGAGTTTTTCACAGTTGGGTCAATATGAATAAAAATATTCTTTCCTTAACTTACTTGGTGGCAAATAACGTCTTCTTAAAGTTTTATAATTGAACGAGTTCTAATCGGTTTTAGAAAACTGTCTTAATTATCGAATAATCTCGGACCCAACCTGCCGTTACAAGTGAATTCAGAGTTTCTAAACTACAACCCGCATACTTTCCATGTAATTAAACTCACAGTCTTCCATATGTCATAAAGAAGACTTCATACTGTACTCACTAAAATCTGCAATGGATGTGGGCTGTGTTGTCCACTTTATAGGAGCATTAATAAATATACTGATGTGATGCTGTATGAAAGGATACTTCACATTATTGAAAATTCTCATAGTGAGAAACTTTTTTAAAAATCGAACGATACACTGTCTTGAGGTAAATAATTTTTTATTTCGGTAAATATTTCATACACAGCGGACTTTCCGCCGGGTCGTGCGCGAGCAGTCTGCTACGTGGAGGCCGCCCACACTACGCAAAGTTACACCCGACATTACCAAGCTGCTGATCTATGTCACAAACCTGACTTTATCGGAGTACCTCGTGGTGCCCTAAACAGAGCTCTAAAATATGGTCCTGTTGCTTCTTCCTATCGATTTTCTGAAGGAATTCAAATTTGCGCGCGAGTACTTTTTACTCATTCGTCCTTCGCGGCGAGTGGAGACAACTGATGAGCTGTCATCGGGTTTTTGGCGTCAATAAATCTCACGCTCACCTATCGGACTTAAGATGTTTAACATTGGGAATGTCTCTCTTCCAATTTAATCGCTTAGAATCTTGAACCATTGGCGTTAAAATGGAGGTGTTCAGGTCCCGCGAAATGCCCCACCGCGCCAATAATCAAAAGTAAGGCGAAGTTTGATGGCATCCTGCGAAAAATATCGATCCTCTGTCTATGTTAATTAAGGACCAGTCGTGTTAGTTTCATGTTCTTTTGTTCTGCAATGATACCCACTTTAACATACAAGAAGGCAAAACTTTCCACTATTCCTCTTCAGACCTGTACGGTAACCGAGTCAAACAGCAGTCAGTGAACAGTAGTCATGGGAAGAGGGCGGAGGACGTTCAGGCATGTCAGACATCAGGGTTAATTATAGTCTATTTATGGTAGAGGAATTCTCAGGGGGGAGGGCGGAGGGGGCGGGGGTAGTGGGAGTCTGAAAGCGAGGTGTGCCTATGTTTCGTTGCTGTGGCGCGACGTGGGAGGATGCGGGAACGAACATGCAAAACTCAGCTCTAGTCAGGGGCGTTTGAGGGCTTGTAGAAACACCTTCCGCGAGTGCAAGGTTGGGTTGGCAACCGTGAAGCCACTGTCTCTGCCGTCGCGGGTACCCACCGGTGCAGGAACTTAGGGCCCTTCATCGGCGCCCTACAGGTCATTAGAAATGCTTATTTGACGTTAAATTGGGAGCCGCTGTCAACCAATCGAGCCACTACGGTTCCAGACATAGACTCGTCCATGACTTGATTTAGCCAGGCAGGAGGGTACTTTCGTATCCGCTTGGATAGGCGCTGTGCAATTCGAGCAGTTTGACCTGCCCTACAGGTGAGGACGTAGACGAAGACTGAAGAAGTTCAGAAGAACAGTCTATCCTTACCTCCGAAGACAAGAGGTGGGATTCTTGAAAAAAATAGTTTTATCTTGGCGGCTGGGTACGTGTGCGCAATAACAGAGTTTAGGCGGCGTTTTGGAAGTTCGCTGCCCGGGTCTCCTTGAGAAGGCATGGGTAGAAGTATTTCCTTCATTTCGGCCGCAGGCAAGTTCGATTTAGACGGACGTTCCCCATATATATCTTAAAAACTTATCGGGAAGCCATTTTCACGCAATGTTTCGTATAAAGGTGATTTTGCCAATTTGAAACGAAGAGATGGGTCCCAGGAAGCAGTCGCGCAGAGGGAGACACGATCGCTGGGACACGAGCTTTATTCACCGGAGGCTGCGGATTCCTGCCCGACCCCATCATCCGAAACAATAACAGATACGGCCGGTTCATGCACAAGGAGCTGCAGTATTTATAGGATGCAGTCGCCATGCTACCGCATACCTATAAAAATTCACGGCTCTCTCCTTCATCAAGTATCATTTCACTTGGTGTAATGACTGCTCGATGACCGACATTCGAGTCGTTAATTGCTGCAATTCCATCATGGGTGTTGGATATTGGTGTGATGATTGCTCGACCATCTGACCCACCACCCCTGGCATTGGGAACAGTGTTAGCCTGTGCGTTCCCGCGTGGCTAATTACTCCACCTAGTCGAAGTCTCAACACCCAGTATGGAAAGGGAATATCGTTGCACTTGTCAATGGACGGGGCCAGTGAATCATGACTCAAGCAGCTCGCGGCCTACGCGATTGTCACCCCAAGCGAAAATTATGGCCTCGTCGGACTTGAATGTGTGGTCGGATCTCGTCGAATGAGCTGTAACTTGAGAGATGGCGTCATTTCTCAGCGCCGCTGCAGCGGGTTCGGCCATTCGCGTTCGGAGCTGTCTTTCGCTTCCACTAACGTAGTTGTTTTGTCCGCAATTGTCCCAGATCCGCCAAACGACCCCAAACGCGTAGGCCGCGAGCTGCTTGAGTCATGGTTCACTGGCCCCCGTCCATTGACAAGTGCAACGATACCTGATGAAGGAGGGAGCCGTGAATTTTCATAGGTATGCGGTAGCATGGCGACTGCATCCTATAAATACTGCAGCTCCTTGTGCATGAACCGGCCGTATCTGTTATGGTCTCGGATGATGGGGTTGGGCAGGAATTCGCAACTTCAGGCGAATAAAGCTCTTGTCCCAGCGGTCATGTTTTCTTCGTCGTCGTCGTCGTCGTCGTCTTCTTCTTCTTTTTCTTCTTCTTCTTCTTCTTCTTCTTCTTCTTCTTCTTCTTCTTTTTTCACATAAATGAGCTTCCTTTCCAGCCTGTCCTGATTATCTATTCTTCTAGTTTGGCTGGTTAGGCAGTCGACTATGCGTCGTTTATGACTTAGACGGACAAAACAGCAGAAATCTAGGCGTTTATCTGTCCATGTTTATGGCGAAATCCGCTTCTATGAATTGGTTTGTCGGGCGTTCTACGCGGTAGGACGTCCAGAGAGGGGAGACACTCTCATTTCTCTCCTCTCCAAACTGACGGTTAACGCTGGGTGAGTCTGATTCACTTTTTGCGTACTTCGAATCTGACTTTTTCAATTTTCTTTTTGTCACACAAAGTTCACTGGACCGGAAGACCACCCTGATATTGCCAGATAAACTTTGCCCCCGACGTTATCGTCGGACAACATTCGGGGAGACGTCTGTACATGCGCTTGATAGTGAGTTTTTAGGCAGCCAGAGCATGTCTTCAGGTTTAGCACAGTTGTTGGAAAAGTCCCGCCCACATAGACCTGCATGGGAGACCTCGTCTTCCGGCCAAATAGGAGAATTTAACTGAGGTAGAAAAGTCACATTTATAAACAAAACGACTCGTTGGTACTTTTAGTGGCTAAAACGAAAATGCAGTCATAGAGACAATACCTGCTATTTTGGGATTAGTAGCCAGAGCGACGCGTCTAGCAACTGTTTTCTTGCCTTAATACAGGATGTCCCAGAAATACCTACACTTTTGATTGGCGCTCCTTCCTTTTCAGCCTCGGCACATTGGATCAATAGTAGCGGACGGGTTAGGCTTTGAATAAAAGAAATTACAGTAGGTGACCTAATTCATGAAATGTGTCGAAATTTACGAATAATTGGCAATCACTCGCAAACCGGCACAAATTCATGGATCCAATATCTGTGTTAGTTAAGTACAGCCTTGAAGGAATTAAAAACTAATGGCAGTTTTGCATTGCTTCGAAATGCCGATTTTCCTTCGAAAAGCGCAATATCTCGAGAACGTCAAAAATGGTTGCAATTTAGTAAACTTCGTTTTTAAATGTGTAGACCGTCTTCTCATGTAAAAAAACGTAGTAAATACGAAAGTACAAGTAACATTACGTTTAAAAATAGTGTTTCAATGAAAATTGCATATCAATATCCTTTCACAATTAACGCAATTTCATACATCGCGGATTTTCAAAAGCCCACATTCCGAATACAGATTTCAAAATAGTCACCCAGGGATTCGTGGTATTCTCGACTCCTTTAAGTTGAATGAGATGCGGTTCAACAAGGGAAACGGAATTTTGCTTGATATCTCCAATGGGGACGTTGAAGGAACAATTTTTTTCACAGGGCCACTTGCTGCCAATCCGATCGGTGACTAATAAATTTAAATAGAACTTAGGGGCGTGATCGTAAACATACCAGTTTGTGTTTAAGTAGAGAACTTTTCTTCCGTTAAATTAATTTAGACTTCTCGTTTGTTTTGGACTGCGTTGAGTTTCAGATCGGCCTTGAAATTTTGCTGAATACATCAAGATTTTCAGTGTTTTCCCCCCATCGCTCATAAAGACAGGTTCTGTGTCATGTATCTGTTAAAAAATTTAAAAGACTCTACTTGAAGACATTTGCCGAAGTAATGAGTGTTTGAGCGTTCTTTTTCATGAAGGATGTCGTTTGGGTCACATTTGAATACTCATTCAAATATAAAACTTCATTTCCGAATAAAATGACTGCCCACGACGAAAGACAGAAACAAATATGCCCTCAATCACTTAAAAAACTTTCTCTAATAAGTCACCTCCTTCAGAAGTGCTTTAATACTGCACTCCGTTGACAGATCTCTGTGTACTTTGCATTTTTGGGATCAGTAGCAAGAGAAACACATCTACCCCCAGAAATGCTTACGCACTTGTTTGGCACTCCTCCCTTTTCAGCGTCAGCACACTGGAGCAATAGTAGCTGACGGGCTAAGCTTTGAACAAAGGAAAGTGATAGTAATATTTCGCTGGAAGTTTGAAGACGCAGTTTAGGAGGACGTTTCAAACAAATTCGCCTGCGTGACCTACTATTGCTCGAAGTATAGATAAGATCAGAGTCGATGAAACTACTCAAAGTGTCCACTCGAAGCGCTACGGAGGACCATGACCATTAAACGAGCCCTACAACGCAAGAAGCGATGCCGTAAACGACTCACCAGTGTCCGAAAAAAGCTGGGCGACGGACAGGTCGTGCGTGACACATGAATTTCGAGGTAGTCTAGCGATCTTATCTATCCATTCAGTGACCGATCTCACGAAATACTGAAACGCGTGTTGCATTAGGAGGGAGTACCTAAGTGGGGTTGCTGTAATACTGATTGTTTTGCGGCATAATGCCGTAATATTTCAGTCACTCGAGGATGCCGGCTTTTAAATGCACATCTTTTAAGCAGCCTGCAATGACTGTACTCCGTAAAAAATGACTACTAACGTAGTGGGATTTTTTATACTGATTTGCGAGGGTTCTATGAATTAAATGATACTTTATAGAATACATCCATATATGTATCCCCCTTTATACTTATGTGGTAGCAAATCACATCTTCTTCAAATTTCACACTCGGAGAAAATGTATCTTTTGGTTTCAGAAAATTTCCCGATTGCGGGATTGTTTTAAGGCCGCGCACACCTATTCAAATAGCTTCGTGTCTGGTGGTAGAGGGGGACGCTCACCAACCGTTCTTACGGAACTCGCCCGTTCCGTTGTACCTTACGGGCTCTCTCTCTCTCGAGCCCAACCAGGGGCCGCACAGCGACGCATGATATAAGCAAAATTTTATTACCGACAGTGACTGGCTGGCGACGGCTAATAAGCCAGAAATGGCTATTCCAGTCTCCCTTGTCTTTGTCGGTAATAGCATTCAGCTTCGCATCTGTTTGTTTAATGTTGTTTCCCATTAAGTATATCGCATAGTCCTATATGGTATCTACTTAATGGCTCAGAGGAATGAATGTCTATTCCTCCACGGCAAGTATACAACTAGTAGACGTGAAAGCCCTAAAAGCATGTGCAATGGCAGATCGGGCTCGAAACTATTCTGGGACTGAGCAACTTCGTTAAAACCAAAAGATGCACTTTTTTCCAGTGTGAAATTTTAAGAAGACGGGATGTTCGACCACATTAGTTCAAAAGAAAATATTTTTCTGCATATTTCCAACAAAACATATTTAAACTTATGAGGGCATCGAAAACAAGTAGAAAAAAGCCTACTACTTAGACAATCATTTTTTGCCGAGTATGTTTCTTGCAGGCGGAGGAAATAGAATGCATTTAAAAGCCAACGTCCTGGAGTGTCTACAGTTAGTTTTTAAACTGCCGCTTATTAATTTACTTAGAAATTAACTACAAACTTGAAGTAGATCAGTATATTTAAGGTCTATAGGCTCAGGCCGAAGTTTTTATCTATGAATATTTTGTCCGAAGTCCATCAGTCCATCGCAGTTGTGTCATGCAGCGGCGGAATATTAGCGGAACACGCGTGCATGGGCTTTTTGCTACTACCTGTGCTGTTAGTATGGAGTCACCTTACCCTGAAGTATTAAAACGCCTTTCTAATGAAATACACATTTTCGGAATTTCGGTCAACATTTCCTGGGACTGGTTATCGGCTGTAAACGTCGGCATTGGAAGAGCTACATTCCAAGCTTAGATAACGATGAGGTCTCATGTTTGAGTGAGTTTACAAATATGACCCAGTGGGTCACCTGCCTAAAAGGACTCCTTATAACTTAGTACTTTGGTAAATTTTCTTCAAAAACTAACTATTTTGAAGGTTTTTATAGACAAAAGCCGCAGAATCTATCCTTTTCTGGTGGTCAGTTGAGAACTTCCAAACCCTGAATCTCAGTGGACTCTATCGTCGTGAGAAAGCACACAGATAATTGCATTCCAACTTCTTATTTAGTGACCGGCTCGCCGAACTGTGACTTTATAAACGTTTCCAGTCCTGTAAAGTCAAGATGAGTCCTTTTTACTTTCATCAACTTCATCTCGATCAAAACAAAAACGAAAAAAGCTACATCGAGGGTTCGTATAAGGATTTTGAGACAGCACATACTTAACTCTGCGCCATACTTCATAAAACCCCGATTTTTGGAAGATATTTACATCTCCAGCATGCAAAGTTAAGTTCTTAAATGTTATTGTGTTTATATTGCTTTATGTACCCAGTTATTTGCATGAACAGATCGACATGCTTCTACAAATGCTGATTATTCGTTTGACAGAATTTGTCACGTTTTCTCCATCTCTGCCTATTTTTTGAGAAAATAGCATCTTCTAGCAAACATAAAAGTACGTTTAATGTGCACATTTTCAACTGACCGGAGGTCGTTCACTGTCAATTTCGTGTTGCCGTCGTAAATAACATGTGGATTAGGTTCCGATGGGCTGAATATTTTTCGTTAAATTAGGCACATTTCATGAATCCCGTCCGTCGGATCTTTTTATGGTCGCACCTGCAGGAGACAAGTCCTAGCCGCCTGCCATACGAGACCGGTATTAATAGGTATTTAACACTAACCACTGACGCTAGCCCTAACCCCAACCCCTGAACCTGACCCCTAACCCTAACCCCGCCGCTAACCCCTAACCGCGAACCCTAACCCCTTACCCCTACACTAGCAACTAACTCTGACCCCTAACCCTACCCATAGCCCTTAACGCTAACTCCTAACCCTAACCCCTAACAGGTGCGGCTACGAAATAACGTCTTACCATTACGTCATCAGCTGCAACTTACTTGGCTACGGTTGTAGTCGGTAGGCCGAATAACGCCAAATTTTTGAGTGCTGGATATTCAGTTCCTAGGATGCATGAGTCGCTGGTTGATCTTGGCTTTCCGGCCCTGAGCAAGTCCTATCTAAGTCCGTTCGTCAATCTAGGAGAAGACGAACAATCTGAGATACAGCGCGTCAGTACTTCGGGTTTGGCCCCGTTCTCGGATTTCGTCTGCCTGCATTTCTCGACAAAACTGCCAGCTTAGTCTCGTTAGCTGTGAAGGGCTGCCGTTTGCCGCTTGATTTGCTGCAAGGCATTTTTACAAACATGGGCGCATAAGTTGGCGTTAAGAAGTCAATTAGGGAAAGTAGGTCCACTTTCGGCAATTCATTTGCTAAGGCGACCTCAGATGCACTTAGTTCAGCATTATTATTTTGTCCTAGAAGGTGGAAAACAAGATTAGCACTCCTAACCTGACCTTCACACCTTTAAAAGTACTTACCCTTAACAACCTACTCGTTGGCCTTCTAGGATAACGTGGGGCTATGTACTCTCTTGGTACTGCCGTCGGACCAGCAGTTTTGTTTACCAAGTCATAGTCATTTATTTCAATAGGCCGCTATAATCGCATTCAACTTCCCATAGTCTTTCAAAGGCGCGACTTTTGTGCTAACATGTCTTTAGGGATGTAAATCAGAAACACACATTTAAAACCCTACAGCTGCGGAGATTGTCTTATGGGCGCTTAAGCAAAACTTTGAATGTGGGAGAGTGTTGAGACGAATGCAGCCGCCGTTTCAGACCCGTTCGTCATCATCAGTTAGACCAGACCCGGGTTTTAAGCTGGATCCAGTTCGGTGCTGAGTGTCTGAGGAGAAGCATCTGTCGCCTGTGCTACGGCTTACATTCGTGATGCCAGACTTTTGGTGAACCAGAAATTCCTCGGAGGCGACCAGGGGACTATCATCCCCCGCATCTCCAGTATCTAAAGGCACAATTACAAAATTCAGAAGAAAAAGTGGCGAAAGAACGTTGCTTCCGATAACTACTCGCCAGGCCAGTACAGTTAAATGGGACAGGGTACAGAGAGTGAAAAAATCGATAAAAGTCAGTCTTTAAAATACAGGCTAGGCAAGAGCGGAAGGACGCATAAAGTTGTATGTGGTTAGGCAACCTTTGACCACGGTAAGCGCGGAGCCTGAAGGAGGTTCGTCTGGGTGCATAGGGTCGGTTTTCGTAACTCGACTGCGGCCGCTTCTGCTGTTGCTAACAGGCGCTGGCCCAGTAGCTTAGGGTAGTTCGAGGGGACCTCTGACCGTTGAAAAGAAAACGTTGTTCCTTAAAGCCCCCTTCCAAGGAGACGCTGCAGGTGAACTCCTAAGAAGACGCCTTGACCAAGCTGTCTCGGGAACCCTCCCACCAGCAAGGGTTCGCATATCATTCTCTACTAACCCCGTTTTACGCGGAGAAGGCAAGGATAGGCTGCCACCCCAGACTGCCTCAATGTGCATTTACTCATTCACTTGTTCCTGTGGAGCAGGTTACATTGGTCGTACGAGTCGGCGCCTGTCCAAAAGAATACGAGAGCACCTCCCCGCTCGGCTGGCAAAAGGCGAAAGTAGGAGAATAGGCAGCGCCATCTTTGCACATGCAATGGATTCAGGCAACCGGGTGGACCCTACTGAAGCATTTCGTGTGATTTATAAGGTCCCCTCGAGCTACCCTAATCTACTGGGCCAGCGCCTGTTAGTAACAGCAGAAGCGGTCGCTATTAGGTTACGAAAACCGACGCTATGCGTCCAGAAAAACCTCATTCAGGCTCCGCGCTCACCGTGGTCAAAGGTTGACTAACCACATGCAACTTGCTGCGCCCTTCTGCTCTTGCCTAGCCTGTATTTTAAAGATTAACTTTTATCGACTTTTTTCACTCACTGCACCCCTTCCCATATAACTGTACTGGCCTGACGAGAAGTTATCGAAAGCAACGTTCGCTCGCCACTTTGTCTTCTAAATATAGCTATGGAGATTTTCACAACTCCAAAAATTGCAAAATTATTTTTTTTGGATGCGTTTCTATCATGCAAATGAGACCGAGGGCATTTATCCGGTGACTGTCAGGAGCATCTGGCGTAAGCAGAGGAGGGACACCCAGGATGGCAGAACAACAGCTGGTAGGCAAGCTCGCATTCCCTCATCTTCCGGACGACTGCCCTGTCGGTTGACTTGGCAGCACGCCTCACGGCCTCGCTGGCCCAGGAGGCGATGAGGCATGGCGGCTGTCCTACCGGTCATACTAACTTCGAACTGAGAGGTTGTAACAGACCCCTACTCCCCCGGTTGGGTGGGCATCTACAGCTCCGGGGTGTAGGCGGCCGGGGTCTAATGATCTGTGCATCTGTCCAGAAAATAGGCGGGTCTGATTCTACCATCCGCCGACCCCTGCCTTCACCCTCGCCTGGGGCCCCACATTACAACCCTTGGGGCTTACTATGGCGACATTTAGTTGGCATTGGCAGGGCCTAGTAAGCGTAAGTTCCCTCCGTTACCGATATTCTTGTCCCCCTGTTGCAGATAAAAGCGAGCAGGCGAGTTCCAGGAAGGAGTTCAGAAGAAGAAGGAGAAGATACGATCGATGGAACAAGAAGTTTATTGGCCTGAAATTTCAGATTTTCACTCGAACGTACAGTGAGTGACCGATCTCGTGAAATGTTGGTTGAAATTCTCAACTGCGTTTTCGATTAGTAAGGATTACTTAGGCGCGGTTGTAATACAGATTATCTTGCGGCATAATCCTATAATATTTCGGACTCGGCAGGATGAAAGCATTTGAATACATTGTATGCAAAAGAAAAGCTATTGGGAGTGCGCGGTTGTACTTTGAGTGGTTGAGAAACAGTTGCCCTAACCCCTAACCCCAACCCAACAGCATTGTGTCCATCAGTTGGGGACACATAACCATATCATATCGAAGGTAGGTTGGCCAGTTAGAACAGACTTGCCAGAAGTGATGAAGTAGAATTTTTTGGAACTCACTGCAGTTCTACCAAAATGCTATATTTATACTCCTCACAATCCTTTCAAATGCGATAGCATCATGACTTCTTGTGCCCCACTCACACGTAATTGAATTATACAAAGACTCCATCATTGTAGCAATGAAAACCAGATTGCCAATCAAAGAGAGAACGCAGTTTTACAGTTGAGCTTTTCTGCGTTCGCCTGCATCCCTTGCACAGTTCAATTTTTTACTCCGTCAGCAACTAATCAGAAGAGAGAGAGAGGGGTCGAACGCCGGACAAACGATGGCATTTACCCCGTCGTCTAATTTCATACAGACCCCAGTGGTGCGGGACAAAGTCTCAGTCTGCTATCGACTGGTGCTACGAGTTTGCATTTGGCCGCGCAGCACTCGGTATGCGGACGGGACGTCGATGCACCGGATGGTCGAATAAATGTCAGAGTGCATGACGTCAGTTTTCATCGAGCCTGTTAGGTTTCCTCACGGCCGCAAAGCTCACGTCCTGATCCATCTGCCTGGTACAGTGAACAGGCTGAAATAACTGTTCCAATCGTTGTGCGGCCAAGTGTGTTTGGGCAGGCGTGGTGTCAGTCATTGTCCAGTTTGACCCAGTGAACTCTAAGGGCAATTAGGACATGCAGTTTGCATGGCAGCACCAAATGGTTCCCAGTAGGGTAATTGGAATTTAATCGTCCATAAGGCATAAATGTGCGCGAAAACCCATCACGTGCACCGAAAGACGAGGAAACTGCGGATTAGATCGGAGGTCGACACTGACAAAATGCCCAAAAACCCAAAAACTAAGGCTAATGACGTTGCTTGTGAAAGCAAACGGAAGTTTAGTAAAAAATAACTACACTGCCTATGAACAATATTTTTATATAAGGCGTGGGATATAACGCATGAATATTCGAAGGGCAATTTAGATAAGTGAGCTATTAGGAAGCATCGATTCATGATCAATGAATGTCCGCGATAAATTTGCTCGTGTTGGGAGAGAGAGGAGCCGGTGGTGAACCCCATAAACTCCCTAGTTCAATATAAGCAACAAATCCAGACCCCAGAATTGCTGAATTCAGTAGTTAATGCAAGGCCGTACTTTCTCCCAAAGACATGCGGACGAAGTCGGTGGGCAACGGCATCACCAAATAGAGTGAGGAGAAAATCCGGCCTCAGTCGCCAAGCTCCTTTCCGCACAGTGCGTTTTTGTGGCACATCCTCGGTGAAACTCGATGTAATTCAATTTTTTTCAAATCAGTGTCATGGGAAAAATGCCTATATCATGCGCCGCTGTGCGGCTGCTGGTTGGGCTCTAGAGAAAGCCCGTAAGGCATAACGAGACGAGTGAGTTCCGTAAGAACGTTCGGGGAGCACCCCTCTACCACTGTACATTCCCGATCGAAACCGACAGGAAAAAGAGCCCGTGGCTCAGTGGTTAGAGGTGTTGGACTTCTAACTAACAGGTCGCGGAATCGCGCCCCAGGGGTTCTACACCCCGCGGTTGGGTTTGACTGGCTGACGACGGCTGATAAGCCAGAAATGGCAATTCCAGTCTCCCTTCTGTTTTTCGGTAATGCTACTCTGCCTATATCCTGCGCCGCTGTGCGGCTGCTAGTTGGGCTCGAGAGAGAGAGCCCGTAAGGCACAACGGGACGAGTGAGTTCCGTAAGAACGATCGGGGAACACTCCTCTACCAGAGTTTTCCCCTGGTCAGATGATAAGAATTATTGTATAGCAGGCGTAAAGCTCTTGTCCTCTTCACCTTTTTATCCTCCTCCCTCACATGGTTAACTTCAAACGACGACTCAGGCGGTCCCGCTAATAGGAAGTCACAAGAAATAATCTTCCCTTCCTTGCGTGACCTCTAAACTCGTCCCGACACTCCCTGCGTACTCCGAGGATATTCATTTGAGTCGCGAAGAAGAAGACACGTTCGTTGGGACAATAGCTTTATTCGCCTGACGTTTTGGATTCCTGCTCGAACCCATTATCAAGGACAAAAGCAGCTACGAGTATTGAAAATGCCAGCATCGTAGGACAGGAGACTACCATCTGGCACTGTTAGGCCGGCCAAGAACATGACGCAGCAATCCGGTCGCCCGACTGTCACGCCTGACAAAGGACTGCAAAGCAGACAGATCAATCGCCTAGCAAGCCTGCGCGTGAGTCGGCAACTAGCTCACTGCCGAGTTATGCGCGAGGGTCTGTCCATTCGAGCGCTCGGAGTTGGACCACTAGGAACACGCAAACCCGACAGCGGCAGAACCCTTAAGTACGAAGCCGCAGGTGAGAGGATTTGCAGAGAGAGACAGAGAGAGTGAGGGAGGGAGAGAACCAGAAAGGGTGAGTGAGAGAGAGCGAGAGAGAGAGAGAGAGAGAGCGAGAGTGAGAGAGAGGGCGGAAGATTTGCAGAGGGAGGTAGAGCAAGAGAGAGGGGGAGAGAGAGGGAGAGGGAGGGGAGAGCTAGAGGGGACGAGTGAGAGAGGGTGAGAGAGAGAGAGAAAGAGAGAAAGAGAGGGGGAGGGAGTGTGAGAGAGAGCGAGAGAGGGTGAGAGAGCGAGAGATAGAGAGGGCGGAAGGGTTCGCAGAGGGAGAGCGAGGTAGATAGAGAGTGTGAGGGAGGGGGTGAGTGAGAGAGTGAGGGCGAGCGAGAGGGAGGTAGAGAGAGTTAAAGAAGGTGAGTGAGAGAGAGAGCGATAGAGCGAGGGAGAGAGAGCAAGAGAGAGAGTGTGGGAGAGAGAAAGACAGCGAGAGTGAGAGAGAGAGAGAGGGAGGGAGGGAGGAGGAGGGAGAGTCAGACGTTTTACTTTGGACTTGTCATACCAAAATTTTTTAGCAAACAAGCCTCCACCCACTGCGCAAAAATGACTACGCAAAACCGATAACACCAGAAGATCACAAGCGATAACTGGCGGAAACTGTAAACGTCAACGTCATAAAGAATAGTCGGTGACTGAGTTGCAAAATTCGCGTCAGATTTGACTTCCTTCAAAACGGTGCTAGCGTAATGTACAGATGACCTCATTATTGTAGTTCAGATAAATAAAGAGGGGAAAAATCAGTATATAATGAGAAAAGCAACGATCAAATACTCTCTACTGCGATAAATGCCTTCGAGGAGTACCTTATTTTAGGGATTTACTCTGTCTTTATTGGCAACTGATCGGAAACTGTGTAAATCATGAAGTATTCAGCGATATTTCAAGGTCGATCTGAAAGTCAGCGTAATCCAAATAAAAGGAAAAGTGGTAATTAATTTTGCGGGAAAAAGCGTCGATGTATACACAAAATGTTATGTTGGCGATTACACCTGTCACTTCTATTTACATTTATTAGCACCTGACCCGCCTGGTAACATGTGACCTTATGAAAACTGTTTTTCTAATGATCTCCATATCGGCTAACTCGAGCGAAATCCACTTTGACTTACTAAACCGCAAGCCAACCAGTGTAAAAAAATAGAAAATGCAGCGAATTCCCCCGAAACCGTTCTGGAATCTATACTCAAAGTATAGGCTGTTCGCGAACCATCATACATAGGGTTGCAGTAATTCTTAAAGGATATTTAAATGTAAACTTTACTAAGGAACTATTGCAAAACATTACGCTATTTGAGCTGTCATATTTTCTCCGTTTTTTTTTCTATGGACAAGCCTTCTGTACATCGAAGATTGAAATTTACTCAATTTCAACCAGTTCTGGCGTTCCCAGAGTTTTTTCGCTTTCCAAAAAATTGGTATTTCACACATTTAATATTACCTTTAATATGTCTTTTATGTTTTAAACATCTTAAAATTTCCTCTTATTAATGTAGATATTTGGACCATGCATTTAATGTCAGTTTGAGAATGATTAGCAATCATTTGTAACTTTCGACACCTTTCACCTTTTAGTTCACGTACTGTAAGAAATCGTTTTAGTTAACATTTAGTTAGCTTGGTCAGCGACTGTAGCCTCCCGCTTACAGGGACTAAGCAGGTTCCAACATCTCTCGTCTAATACTAGATCATTCGTTTGAACATCTGAAATACCAATGTGGTAGAACGGGAGACTGTCGACTAAGACGAAATTACGGAACTGTACAAATTAGAAGCCGCACAGCCGGAGACTGTTCTGATGTCATGGTGAAAAGTGTCTTTCTTGCACCTTGTCTCACAACTTGTAGGCGGAGAGCAAATAACTTTCCAACTACTCATAGACTATTCCTGGATAGTTCTCCGTCGCATCGGTCAATGGCAATACACAGGGCAACTAAAATGAACATAGAGACGTGATATACGACGATTCTTAACACAGGAAACAAACCAACTCAAACAAAAATACCAGTGTCCACCTGTCACGTAGCACGTTGCCAGCAGGAAATCTAGATGGCAAGGAGTGGTTTATCACCAGTCGGAAAAAGTGCCCTTCTGAACTAGGTAGGAAGCCAGATGACACGGCGCACGGATAAGTTTCGGTTCTATTCAAGTGCTTAGGATCCGGCTGATAGACCTGGTCTCTGGACCATGTGCGCCGTATGCGAGTGCATGTATGTATTTCTAGTTCCTGACAATGTTTACGAGTATGGCTAGCTGACGGAAGTCAGAATAGGCGTGAAACGGTCCTCTACCAATCTACCCCTTACCCATCATGATTTTATCTTTTGCTGTCATTAGCTGGGCCGAATTCGACGTGGCAGATTTTTGCCTGTTAATGACCTCTGCCAACCCTTCGGAGTTTGCTTACTCTGTAAAGGCAATGGATCAATGAGCATCTATTCATATGTGGCTAAATGCCCGATTTACAGCACCAGAGCCCTGATTCAACGAAATGTTTACGGACCGTCTGATAGCGGTCAGGATCATGACTGACTGAATAAAGGCAGGGCTGTCTTGATCTATCCGCACATCTGGCAATCCTCCTCTGAATTCGACCGTCTTATCAACTGTGGTGTCAAAATACCCTTGCTTTGTCTAACACTCGTGCATTCGCTGCTTTAACGTTTCACACACACGCGTTCATCAGGTCAACGACGTGCTGACTTGTCAGGGCATGCTTTCTCGCCCGTGGCTCAGGCCCAACTGCACGCCGGTTTCAAAATAACAGGATTTTGGGCCAAATCGGTAGTTCCTATACTGGTTCGCGGTTCCGCCATTCTCAAAGTTGGTACGTCGTTGTTTTCCATCAACAGAGGCAGCGTATGGTATCAAGTCATACAATCTATAGACACCCTGCTACGAAGCGAAATATGGCGAACTGTTAATCCGATCTGCTGCAGGGCACGGGACGCAAAGTGGTTCGGAAGCCAACAGGTAAATCATCGAATCAAACACCAATTCTGTGACATCCGATAACCTCACAAGTCCATACCCAGTGAGGACATTTGAAGACTTCAGATAGATTAAAGTCATATGAGCCTCCCACGGCCCATACTGTCGTTAGACTTGAATCTGACCTGTTAACTGTGTAACTGTTTCTAATGCAATATCAAGCGCGGAGGGTTTCGGCTCAGCTTGAAACGTCTAGAAGTTGCCTCGATTTGAACCTGAAACAGGGTGCCCGTTACGTTTGCAATCGGGTGATTGAAAATAGACTGCGGGAACTCGGGGAAGTGATAGCAGCGAGCGGTGGCCGTAGGTGCTTTTCGCGATTACTCAGTCTTTGCTTCTGCCTTCCTCCTCTGCTTCACTTTTGCTGTCTAGATGAGAGCTAACTGTGGCAAAGATTATGCACACTTGGGACGTATGCCTCCCCTAATTTGAGCATCGGGGGGAGGCACTTTTTAGTGGTAGGTGTGTCTGCATGAATACTGCAAGGCACTCGAAGGGGTAAAGCCGCTGACTCTGATGGCAGAACACAGCCCCGCTTCTGGACACGTACCCGGCCTCAATGACGTAGGAGTGCTGTGCGCAGAGAGAAAGAGAGCTACTGAAAGACCTGAAAGACTATCGAGGCGTGACTTACAAGTCTGCCATCAGTCAACCGCCGCCAGTCCAATCGGTCATGCGTCATACCTCAATCGCTGCCAGCAAAGCAGGCGAATGGAGAGCAGGCGTGATGGGCCCGCGAAAACACGGCAGATACTGTGTCTGCAGCAGCCACCACTACCCTCGCTCTCACCAAGGCGCACCCAACGTCAGACCTCTCGAGGTAAGGGGGGGGGGGGCTGCCAGCTCGCACGCATGGCGCATCCTTACTCCTCCTCCCCCATCTTTTTCTCCTCGTTCTCCTCCCCCGCAACCCTCCCCCTCCTCATCGTCATCATCATCATCATGCCGTCCCAGCGGCCGGACTCGGAAATGTCGACAGGCGATTACCGGGACAAGTACTGGAAAGCATGTCAGCTGACCTGCTCCCAATGGTGGGAACGTTTGGGCTATCTGCACCCACTATTGACGGTCTAAAGTTGTCGCCTCCTAAGCCCTGGACCGCAACCCAGGCTTAAGTAGCGGGTGCATTGTATGGGTGGTCAATTACAAGTTACATATACTATAAAGATATTGCAAAGTACTGGCGGTGTATCAGTATTAACAGAGCACAACACAAGCATTTTTCATCCCCCACAAGTGGTGTCGCCAGAAAAACACCCATCGAAAGTGTGGGCGGCCAGAGAATAAGGTAAAATTTACGACTCCAAAGTCTCCATTTGTCCCTCGCTTTCTACAGTTCAGCCACAACGTCGGTGAGAGCTCACCGGACAGGTGAGGTCATTGTATGCGGAGCTTTGTGCAGATAGAGTTATCGCAGCGGGTTTACCGGCACATCCGAGGGCTTGCAAAATCTGCTGGTAGAGTAGATTTGAACGACGATGTCGTCCTTACCCCGTCCAACTGAAAAAACCTGGGCTTCAGGATAGCCTCTTTAAACAGGCTGCATGGGCTACAACCTACATGGAAGGTAGACTGGTCTGCAAGTATGGAATCCAGGTTGTTGAGTGGTGGAGCAGTGTTGATGCGAAGATAGCCCTGATGGACGCTGGCCTAAAGGTCTGTAAGAGTATGCTGTGCCAGGATCAGCAAACCATGGCCGTCGCAGCCTGGTATGCGTTGGCAATTCCCCGACACCTGGTTCCCTGCCGTTAGATGCGTTTGCTCTCCCGCTGGGTATACAGGTCGTGAGCATGACTGTCCACTCTCCCTCATCCTTCTGTGGTGTTGCTGTTGTTGGTTAAAATCCCGGTCAAGTGTTTGTTTTTTGTA